>QRDG01000361.1:0-401377 GCA_012064385.1 Puccinellia tenuiflora
TTTGGACTTAAGACGATGCACTCACGTGGTATATACGTATTGCCGAATTTATTTCTTGATAGATAGATGCAGAACAACTGTATACGCTGGCGCCTGTGCTCACCGGCCGGCCGCCGCCGATCACACACAACAAGACAGGCATGATCGGCGGCGTGGTCGGATCGCATCGATCACCCCGCGTAGTTGCACATGCCGGACCGGCAATTCTTGGAGCATTTGACGTCGCAGTCGCCGCAGTTCCTCCTGTCGTTGAGGAGGTCGACGCACCTGCCGTCGCAGCAGGTCTCCCCGAACTTGCACACCCTCTCGCATAGGCCGCAGTGCGCTTCGTCTTTCTTGGTGTCGACGCACGTGAAGCACTGCTTCTTCTGGGTGGCGGCGCCGGTGCACTTGACCATGCAGCAATCCTTCCCGGGGCTCCCTGCCTCCTTGCAGACCCTGGGCGTCTCGTCGCAGTTGTCGTAGGACAGAGGCGGCGGGAGCTTGTCCGCCAGGAAGCGGCTTCTCCGGAGCTCCAGAGGCGCGGCGTCGGCTGACGGGACGACAACGGCGAGCGCGACGGCCAGCGCCATGAGAAAGACGGTCGCTTTCCCCATGGTGATGGGCCGGCGAATTAAGCGGAGGTTCGTGGCAGTGGGAGTATGGTTTGGCAGGTGCCGCTATGAGGAGGAATGAAATGTTGGGTGTAGGGGGGGAGGGGGAGTGCTTATACTATGGCAGCTACGTCCGCCGGTAACTGGCGAAAGTCAATGGTGCATCATCGGCGCCATGGTTGATTTGCACGGCAAAAGCCTGGAGTGCAGGGAGGAAGTGTGCGCGCCAAGGCTGTGTACGTGGGTTGCAAGCTAGCTTATAGCCGGCTCAAGGCATGGTTTTCCATGGTTTGATTCCTGGCGCTCGGCGAACTTTAACATGATTCATGCTTGCGATGGTGATCTTATGCGTGTGTACGTGTTGCGTCCTTTCATTTGCTGGGAGGAAATATATATGCTAATAATGGCTGGCTGACTGATCATATACTGGTTCACACTCAAGATTTGACAAGCTTACCAGATTTGAATTTGATCCTGAGTGCGTTGACTAATACATACTTAACTGCAGTAAAAATCGTGGCACTTTTAGGACTACACGTAGCGCCGCGATTTGCGTCCGTTGATCGAACTCCTGGAAAACTGGTAGCAGCTCCCTCCAGGGGCACTTTGTCGGCGCCGTGAACTTAATTGTCTCTAGGGTCACTTATCACGATCACTAGCTACGACTAATGCACGCCATGGGTCTACAAGCAAATAATTAGTACTAAGTTTTTTAAGGTATAGTTAGTTTATAGTCAGAGACAAGCAATATGGTTACTAGCTAGGTTAGTTATTCATCGTCTCATATTTGCTTCAGCGTGACATATGCACTGATCATGTAGTCTACATTCAGACAGGTTTGGAACTCCCATGACTTCGGATTCGCTTCAGGTTCGATCTAAGAAACCAAACTTGATGACTTTATTAGAGAGAAAATATAGCAAAACGCCGCTCTCTCAAACCCTAGCTAATATACTTCTTCTGCTGCAGGTTGACCCTACTTTGTCAGTGACTCAGTGGGAGTCTGGGAGAAGTAGTTAATGCTGCTGTCCTGTAGTCGAGGTATAACTCCTGCAACAGAAGCATCAATGGCTTTCCCGAGAGAAGGGGAAATGGCGAGTACAATTTTTAAAAGCCATGCATGCTGCACATCAGCTTCAAAAATGCTGTCTCCGTACTTCAAAATATCCTGAAAAGTAGCTTGAGCTGAAATCATGGAAAACATGACATCATCTGCTACTCTAGGCAATGGAAGAGATGCCATGACAGTCATCCCTTCCTATGAAGCCACCATTTGCCGGAAAGTTCTGCATGAACAAGTCGGTAGAGAGGTGGATGTCAACATTAGCTATTGACATTTGGGATACATTATCTGCGAGTGTGAAAACGTGTTCCCCCCTTGTTCAGGTCGCATGTCCCTCGACCGGTTGATTATGGTCCACGATCATAAGCTTTGTGGTAGAATTTTAGAGATGCTATCATGAGCAGGTCCTATGTGGATGTACTCAGCGTTTTTTTTCCTGTAAGCCGGTTCACTTGGTATTGTTCTAGGGGAGAAAATAGCTTTTTTTTTTGAAATTGGAGAAAATATTGGCTTTAAACACATGGTTTTTAATATTTGTCATTGTACCTGTCGCGGCGTATGAAGCATGGTAGAAGAAGCCCATGAAGAAGAAGGAAATACAAAGCATAAAAGTAACGTCAAAGCGTGAGAAAATGCAAGCATAAAAGAAGCCCATAAAGAAGAATTAAGCCCACTAAATTCATTAGTTCTTATCCCTCATGAATTCAGACAACACTCCTCCATGGACTAAGTGCACAGACCAAATACGAGTAGCGTACTCCTGCTTTTTTTCTCGCGCTTTAGGATAATTTTTTTTACCTTTACTTTCTCTACCTGCCAAGGGTATTAGTGGTCACTTTTACAAGTTTTTATGCATATAACAGGCACCTATTGGTCATTTGTAAATCATCTCTCTCATGATGATGCTAGAGCTTTCAAGAACGGTGAGGATCTAAGTCTTATGGTCCAAGTGAACATTCTTCTGAGCCGAAAAATTCCATTCGGTCATAAGGCCAGAGTGGAGCTTTCTTTTGAGCTAAATGCTCGGAAGCAATCATCGTGAGAAGATATTTTCTTGTGTCGATGGTTTTCTAACAACATGTCACCGAGCTTCGCAGGTGTTCATGGTGTTACCCCTCCACAACAGAATTATCTCCCACTAATTAGGAGTCCAGACCGCACTTGGTTAAAAATTCACCGTCCAACTCTCTCAAGCATACGTCGACTCATCATTGGGTTGGCGTATACGTCTTATTTACAAAACAATTGAAAAGGGGAGCATGCCCGAGCCTCTAGATCAACATATGCACACAACCATTATTATTAAAGCATTCTATTTTTTTTTTTTCAAAATCACCGGTCACATAATGTGGATACATATACAAACAATCAGAATAAAAAGAACATAAAGTGCATAAGCGTCATGGATTCTATCAGTATGCCGCCAACCACACTGTTGAAGATAGCATGAGCGGCTGTCTCTAGCCGGTTGAGAATCATATGCCCCCTGCTGCTCCACTAGAGTTTTGTAGATAATCTCAGTCTCAAAATGACATTGCTCGTCCATCCTCATCGCCATATCCATCTTCGAAGCATTAAAATTTGGTTGGGTATGAATACGATCACTTGATCAGACCCCAGATGTGGCTGCATTCGGTATTTCTCCAAAAGTGATGACTTCCACAATCGAGACGCCGACGTCAACCACATAAATCTTGCCCCACTCATGCGCACTAGAACCTAATCCCTCATGGAACGTTAGAGAGTGATGGGGTAGATGCAATTACATTAGCATCATCCTCCATCACCGGGACATCGATGTTGGCAACGTTGGACGTGGTGTGCTCGAGCCCGACCTCCCACCTAGAATTCATGGCGAGACTAGCAAGTCACGTGAGGACCCTCCCGATGCTAGAGAAGTCGCGAAATCCTACCTCGGTGTCATGAAAGCCCACTCTAAGAACGGAGCCATCTGTATGGCCTCCTGACGTGCTGCATTCTATGGTGCGGCAACCTACTGTGCCACGCTCCATGCCGCATCAGCCTGCCGAGTTGCATCCATTGTCGCCGTATCCTACAAAGTTATGGTAGTCTACTTTTGTGCCACGAAAGCCAAACTGGCACCCACAGAGATGCGCACTATTGCTCGTCCTCCACAACTTCAGTTGTGTGGGCGCTACATCGCCTCCCTCGCACATCCCTCTAGTCGCATGTAAATGGAGTTTCGAACGGATCCTACACCAAGGTGTTCCCTTGCAAAAAAAAACAAGGTGTTGCACTTGGTCTTCCTATTCAACCATATAACTCCATAGACATATTTGTGTTGAACTAACCAACCAACTTTTCGATCGATGAGAATTTGTTCCCATGCCATAGAGCATAATTTAACATTTATTGCAGCTCGCTTGGTATTTTAAAAGGTTCCTTTGTTCTAAGTGGGTGATGTGCATTATGGCGAGTCATTCTTCACCTTCTTCTGAGAGTATTCAACATCACCACCTAGATCCTCATTATCCGGATTAGCTTTGTTCTCGGGGCAGCTAAGGATACTTCACAACCTTAGGGAAAGCCCCCTCCCTTTGAAACTCAATACCAAACCTATCCCATCATAAAGGTGATATGTTCTCGCTAGTATGTTCCTAGGATTGATAACCCAACTTGGGCACGAACAACTCCATCCTTGTGAACGAAAGACATATCAATCTGCTTTGTCTTGCCAATAAAGAAGCCCACCGCGAAAGGAGACAAATACTAACATCTCAAATCATACATACATCCCTTTATATGAACCAAAACGTACATCAAACAAACTTGCACACTCTTAGAGCCCATTCTTCAACGTGAATAGTACATTGGATGTTTTTAACAATTACTTATATATTAGAAATTTAAGTAGCTCCATTTTATAAGGATAAAACACTCAATTTTTTCTCCAAGGGCATATGATCCAATTGGTAATCACCAAGAACTAGACACCCAAGCTCATTAATAACCTCTTGCATGAACATATCCCATTTGGAAACACAAGTATGTTCAACCTTGTGTTGATATTCTGTGTCATATCCAAAAAAACAATTGTTATTTACCCACTTTTAAGTTGCTGCAAAAATATGGTTTTTTTGGGATGGAGTTTTGACACCCGGGAGAATATGTTCCCGGTTTTTTAAATGTTTTCAAAACTCATTTTGGAATGTCAAAAAATTAGGATAAAAAATTTCGTACGTCTTGACATTCTACGTGCTCACAAAGTCGATACATGGAAAACTGACATTTTTTATGTCGTGTGTAAAAGGGAAAAAATTATGTGCTAAAAAAGTCTTTTCACGATACATATTTTTGTATTTTTAATATAGGTCACAAAAATGTTGTTATTTTGCGAAACTTGGTGTGCTCTCATAGAATGTCGAGATATATACATGCCAAAATTTTCTTCAGAACTTGGTAATTGAGAAAACAATCTAATAATATACGCTCCCATGCACTAAAGTGAATTTCCCGTTTTAATGTTGTTAACATTCAATATTTTTGTTTTAATTGTTGGTGAGTTTTGTTGCAAAGCATCTTCTACAAAAAAAAACTGTAGTTTAACCATTTTTTGTACCATTAACATTTTCGAAATATTGCAATGATGTTTGTACAAAATAAATTCTCGCTGTCTATCATACCAGTTGTGATAAGGATCAACGTGATCCAAAGGGTTTTTAGGCCCGATCTTTCACGGCGAACCAGAAGAACAACAACGTTTGATCAATAAAATCAATCTCACGCAATGCCACAAGAACAGATCAACTTGATCAGCAATCAAAAACCAGCGGATACACATGTTCGGCTACCCATCTTGGGAGGAACCTCACGACAAACTAAACTCGAAATTCTGAACTCCCAAACCTAGCCGCCACGACCCCTATATATAGGAGCCCAAACAACTAGTCGGTTGGACAAACCCCAAACTGAACCTAAACCTAGTTGGAGTCTGACTCATAGAAACCGGCACACAGGCCTAATTAACACAACCTTAGACAAATTACATGCATTTTAATAGCCTGTCCTAGAGTGTCAACCGACCATCACAATGCCCAGCACGATGCCCTCATCATCCTCCCCTTCTTGGAAAGGCGTTGTCCTCAACGCCCGAAGGTCTTCTCCAGCGTCTTGTGACTTTAAATTCTGCAACATCAAACTGGTGGTGTTCTGAAATTGGGCTTCACCTCATCTTCTGGAGGTACCTCAACAGAGAAAAGTCCAAACTTGATAATAAGTGTAGGTGGTGGCGCAATGGCAGGAATAGCAGATATCCTCCCCTCAGCATCCCCTCCAACTTGAATGGAAACCGTCCTCGGTTTTCCCTTGATGTTTTGGACCTTCTTCTCCACAGCAGCTAGTTGCACCTTGATATCTTTGGCAAGCATAGGATGCAGCACATGACGACGCCCCTTATGCCACAAAGAATACACATTGGAGTGCCCCTCATGCGTGGAATGCTTATCAAACTGCCACGGTCGTCCTAGCAGCACTTGGCATGCATCCATAGGCAGCACATCACATACCACCGTGTCCTCATAATTACCTACAGAAATTTTCAGGCGCACCTTATGTGTTACCTTTAGCTTCCCTGAATTATACAACCACTCAACGCAATGTGGCTGCGGGTGTTTCCATGTAGGCAAAGAGAGAGCATCCACCAAACCCTTGCTAACAATATTGGTATAGCTACCACCATCAATAATCAGCTTGCAAGGTGTATCTTTGACGATGCATTGGATCTGAAAAATATTCCAGCGCTGCCCTTGTCCTTCAATGCGATCTTTTGGTACACGTTGCACCATCAGATTTTGTAAAATGAGCATCAACTTCATACCCATCAACTGACACGATATCATCATCCTTAGATTTCTCATTAGATGGCTCATCAATTTTCTCGTCATCACTAGCAGAAACATAACCATCTTCTGTGAGCAGCACCCTCTTTCTATTAGGGCATTCACGCCTCATATATCCTCTACCACCACAAGTAAAACACTCCACCTTGGCGGAAGACTGAATGGTTGGATCCGTGGACACTTCAGATTTTGGCGCCTCAGAAAAATTATTGGAGCGTGTAGAAGCTGTTGGCTGAGCACTAGAACCAACAGCCGCACTATTGGAATGACGCCATGTATGGGCAGGAGGTGCAGAAAGTGCAGGGGGTTGTAGCTTGACGTCGTTTAATTTGTTGCTCCACATGCGCAGCTTGGTGCACAAGATCCTGAAGGTTATAATAGATGATCATCTCCACGCGATCTTGTATCTCAATATTCAGACCACTAAAGAACCGAGACATCGTGGCTTCCGGGTCCTCTGTTGTTCCTGTACGGATCATCAACAACTCCATCTCTTTATGATACTCATCCACTGATTTTGTACCTTGAGTGAGTTGCTGCAATTTATTGTACATCTCTCGCCTATAGTGTTCAGGAACAAAAAGTCGTCGCATGAGTTCTTTCATACCTCTCCATGACGTGGGACGATTGTGCATACGCAAAATTTGGCTCCACCAAGTCAAAACATAACCAGAGAACTCAATAGCTGCCAGTTGAAGCTTTCTCTCCTCAGTGTAATGGTGGGTAGAAAAAATATGATCCAGGCGCATCTCCCACTCCAAAAAATCCTCAGGACTGCCCGAGCCAGAGAAAGGTGGTATGGAAATTTTTACACGCCCAATACCATCATCCAAAGGAACACGTGCATCATGACCGACACGATCTCGATCAACAGGCTACACACGACCAGCAGCTGCAAGACGAGCGCCAAAGTGTGGCTGGCATGGTGCATAACCAGCATCATCCTCCAAATCAAGATCGTCGCGTCCATGTACTGGTGCCCCAGCGGTAGCAGGAGGTGGTTCTTCTCGCACCCGCGGATTGACGAAGTTATCCGTCAACGCATCGAGTCGACTAGTGATGGCCTCAAATTTGCTGTTTAACCTCTCCTCCAAGGCATCCGTACAATCCTTAATATAAACACAGGTTTTGTCAAACCCATCGCGAACATTGTCAGGAAGATCATCAGCATAGACTGGAAGAGCAACCTCCTTTGGCTTAGGTGCGGCAGCAGCAGCCGTAGAAGTGTCTCCAACCACAGAATTCACCATTGTGCTGAATCTGAAACTTCCAAAGTCAAAAACTCGATGTTTCCCGAATGAATTTCGAGATTCTGAGCCCACCGAGATGGCAGAAATTGCTGTCGCGGCAGGACTCGCGGCAGAGAATTCGACTTCAACTCCAATTCCACAAAGCAATCACCGGTGTCTTAGCGTAGCGCCTCCGGCAGCAATATCTCCAGCAAAAATAGAACAGAACCGATGTCTTGGCGTGATGCCTCCGGCAGCAAAAATCTCAGCAGATAAATCTTAGAACGAACTCGCCGTGAGAAACCCGACGAATCTGATACCAAGATGATAAGGATCAACATGATCCAAAGGGTTTTTAGGCCCGATCTTTCACGGCGAACCAGAAGAACAGCAATGTTTGATCAATAAAATCAATCTCATGCAATGCCACAAGAACAAAACAACTTGATCAGCAATCAAAAACCAGCGGATACACATGTTCGGCTACCCATCTTGGGAGGAACCTCACGACAAACTAAACTCGAAATTCTGAACTCCCTAAACCTAGCCGCCTCGACCCCTATATATAGGAGACCAAACAACTAGTCGGTTGGACAAACCCCAAACCGAACATAAACCTAGTTGGACTCTGACTCATAGAAACCAGCCTGTTATAGGCTCGGCTGAAACACAAGCGGCACGCAGGCCTAATTAACACAACCTTAGACAAATTACATGCATTTTAATAGCCTGCCCTAGAGTGCCAACCGACCATCACAATGCCCAACACGATGCCCTCATCAAGTTGCCTTGCTTATCTTGGCTCCTCTAAAGACAAAGACTCCGTAAAAGTCAATCTCATCGTAGGGTTACTCCATCTTTATCAGCTCTGATCACTAGTAGAAAAAAGCTTACCTGTGGCGCACCTGTATGGCCTACCCGTGGCGCATCATGGTGCGCCACGGCTACCGCGTCACTAGTAATATTTACCTGTGGCGCACCTGGCTGATGCGCTACTGGTATAGATTTTTCGGTTTAAAAAAAAAAGAAAATACGCCGCTGTCGGCCGACCGGAGCGTGCGACGGACGGCGGGGCTGCACGAGGACGGCGGGGCTGCACGAGGGTGGGGCGCTCGGGGCACGTCGTGGAGGCGTGGGAGGAGGAGCTCGTGGGCGGGAGGAGAAGCTCGTGGGCGGGAGGAGGATCTCGTGGGAGGGAGATGGAGCTCGTCGATGGGAGGAGGAGCTCGTCGGCGGGAGGTGGAGCACGTGGCAGAGGAGCTTGCGGCGGCGGGGCTCACGGCGGTGGGAGGAGCACGTCGTGGCAGAGGAGCTTGCGGCGGCGGGGCTCACGGCGGTGGGAGGAGCACGTCGTGGCAGAGGAGCTCGCGGTGGCGGGGTCGAGTACGAGGTGGCGGCGGAGAGCACGTCGCCGGAGCTTGGGAAGCAGGTGGAGCACGTCGCCGGAGCACGCTGCGGCGACCTCGGGTTCGAGCTTGGGAAGAAAGGAGGAGGAGAGATAGAGGAGAGGGTAATGGAGGAGAGGTAGAGGTAGAGGTAGAGGCAGATCCGATGCGCCCCCTCTCGACCAATCAGGGAGCAGAACGGACTAGCACACGGATTGTGTGCTAGTTTAGGATCGTTCGTAGCCGTTCGATCCGACGTCTAGATGTGGTTTTACTCGTGGCGCATCTAATAGCGGTGCGCCACGAGTATTTAACTACCAGTGGCGACCACCTCTTCCATGCGCCACGGGTAAGATTTTATTTATTTTTTGCCCGCAAATCTTAAACATCAAAAAATAAGTGTTCCCTTTTGAATTTGGGGATTCTGACGGCCGAAAACAGCTCAAAGTGCCGTAGGCTATTTTATTTGGCTGTAGCTTTTTCTCTAGTTTTTTTTAAGATATTAAACGTGAAAATCCGAGTTCATATGCAAAAGTTATCGCCGTTTTACTCTTCTATAAAGTTTTTTTTTGCAAAATAAGTTGAAATTTATGTTTGTTAATTTCCCTACCAAGTAGGGAACGTAACATAACTAAATCTCAAAAGATTTTATTTTTGAAAATTTTATCATTTTATTTCATCTTTTTGAAAACTAAAAAGGCGATCCGGGGTTGTGCATGGAGCACAAAGTGCAGAAAATTACCAGTGACGCACCATGTCCCAGTGCGCCACTGGTAGCCACTTACCAGTGGCGCACAATGTCCCGGTGCGCCACTGGTAGCAACTTACCGGTGGCGCATGGAGAAGGGGTGCGCCACTGGTAAGGAGGGGGCGCCCCAGACAGCCCGGGCAACACATATCCGTGGCGCATGCGTTTCAGGGTGCGCCACTATCTGGTGCGCCACAACTATAATACCGGTGCGCCACTGGTAGTCACCCACCTATAAGCCTTTTCCTACTAGTGGATCGCTCACTTTTTAAAGGAAAGGTGACATATCTAGACGTCGGCGTTGGTTTTTCCAACGAAAAATAAGAACATTTTTTCACGAACAAAATTATACTTGTGATCCAAAGAGAAAAAAGAAAGGTTTAACAAGCCACGAGAAAATATTGTAAAGTAACCATACGCTATGCAAAGTGAAATTGGTCATGGTCCATAAACGAAAGGTGCCGGGCAAGCGCAGAAGGGGAGTTCCATAGGAATGTTCAATCATATAACCAGGAGATCAAAAGCAACCGAACCATAGATCCTTCTTTGGCCAATCCTCAATTACCAAGGACGCCACTATGTACCGACCGTTCTATGGTTAGCGCTAACCATAGAACGTTCCTGACAGCGACATGCCTAGCAGGTTTCCAACAGCGACGGGTCTTGACTGGTGCATGCAACGGACTTGCATATAAACAGTAAACAAACAAAAGTCCTGACATCACCCGTATTAAATGCAAATTGAAATTTTCAAAAAGTTTTGTAACTCAAACCGTATATCCGATTTAAGATCCGTTTTCACCGTTGGACTAGTCGCGACGAGATCTTCGAAACTAGATCCCATGTTGATATGTTTCGATGAAAAAAATCGGACCTAAAAGTTACCCACCCCATAACACATAGTTACCCAGGCTGTAATATGTAAGTTACCCACACTATGAACGATCAGTTTCGGCTTCCCAATTTGGTTGTTATTTTTTATTTTTTGAGTTTTGAAGTTTTCCATCCGATTTTATAAGTGAGTTAATTTGGAATGATAAATGTATCATGGACAAGTGGGTACAGTAAAAACATGTGCAAGTCCATATGTATTAGGGTGATAACTATGTTGATTTCATGGTGACACCTATACACTAAAATATATGGATAACTACATAAGTATTGAGTTGGTAACTATATTTAAACTTTATCAGTAATGGGTGGGTAACTTGGTGGATAACTATATCATGAACTCCATCAGTTTTAGATGGGTAACTCCATCAGTTTTGGGTGGGTAACTTCATCAATTTTGGGTGGGTAACTCAATCAGTACCTAGTGGGTAACTATTACCGGGAGAGCATGGTAACTGCATCGATTTCATGTTAGATAAACACATGGGTAACTCAATCAGTACCGGGTGGGTAACTCCATCAGTACTGCGTGGGTAACTATTATTGAGAGAGTAGAGTGACTATATATATTTCATGGTGTATAATTATATAATGAATATGTGGGTAACTCTATCAGTACTGGGTGGATAACTCCATGAGTATTTGGTGGATAGCTATTATCGAGAGAATAGGGTAATTGCATCAATTTTGTGATTGAGCACTATATCATGAACACATGGATAACTATGTCAGTACTAGGTGGTTAACTCAGTCAGTGCTAATGAGTACCTATTACCGAGAGAGTAGGGTAACTGAATCGATTTAGTGGGGTATAACAATAGGACGCTACTACGTTTAGAACGTGTTATGGTTAAGTTACCCACCCTATGAATGGTGTGTTCTGAGTCTCTTTTGCTGAACCTAAAAGTTATTTACCTGTAACACATGAGTTACCTACGTAGTATGTAAGTTATCCATGCTATGAATGGTGTGCGTGAAGTCTAGTTCGTACCGCTAATCGGATTGATGATCCGTTTTTTATCGTTAGACTAGTCGTGATGAGATTTTCGATACTATATTCCCATGTTGATATGTTTCGATAATATTTTTTGATCCAGAAGTTACCACCCGTGATACATGAGTTATTCAGAGTGTAGTATGTAAGTTACCCAGCTGCTCAAGTTATAGTTCTCACTACGGTATCGACGTAGTTATCTAGATGTACACGATACGATAACCATCACGATACTCATGTAGTTAATTATTGACTTGTGAGCACATGAATATCATCAAAACTTATATAGTTATAGTGCTAGATCACGTACAAAACTAGATGTTCATACGGAACAAGTAAAAGTGAGATATAACTTCAAACGGAACTAATGTTTCAATGGGTGGGTAAACAGTTGGGTAACTTAAGTGCTAATGATAGGTAACTTTTAGTTTGAAAAAAAGTTGTCCAAAACATATCAACATGGGATCTACTTTTGAAAATCTCGTCGCGACTAGTCTAACGGTGAAAGCAGATGTTAAATCGGATAAACGGTTTGAGCTGTAAATCTTTTTAAATTTTCGGTTTCTGTATTTAATTTGATGGCGTAATTTTTGCATGCACCAGCTGCCATCCTCCTATGATTCCGCTCGTTCAGGACGTAGACCCACATCGCGACCGTTGCTTTGTCTCACTTACGAACGGTTCGGACCATATTCTAGACATAAGGACAAGTACCGACCGTTATAGGATTAGAAATCCCGAATCATAATAGTGATATTTTTTCTGAAATGTCAAGAGCAACACGATATATCTTTCGTTTAAGTGGAGCTGCTATGGGTTGTTTTCCGAAAAACTAAGCGACCAAAATGAAAAGTATAAACGTGGCTGATATTCGAAGATGACGTGGCACGGAGGGCAACGTACCCTGTCCTGGTCACCGGACTGTGGACCAAGTCAACAGACCACGGCCGAGCTCCGCCGTGTCGCCTAGTGAAACTGCTTCGTTCTCTCCGCGCTCCAGTCTTCAGAGAATCGGAGTCCGGAAGAGCTCGAATCCCCTCTGGCCTCGCCCCGCATCGCCTCACCCCGGAGCAGGCCAGCTGCTCCGCGAGCCGAGCGCGGCGCCCATGGCGTTCCAGAAGATCGTGGTCGCCAACCCCATCGTCGAGATGGACGGTGAGAAACCCCGATCCCCGCTTCCCGATCGGAAGTTAGAGACGCCCCGCGCTTGATTTTTTTTCTCGCTTTGCTGCGATCCACGAGATCATGCCCAAATTCTGGGTGTTCGGTGCCGCATGTGCTTGGCGGATGTATGGCTGGGCAGCCTGGGCTTTGCTTGGGAATTGTTTCGCTGTACTGTGGTGGATCGGTGAATTAGGCCTTGTTTGATTCACAGGATAGCAAAATCAAAGGAATAGGAAATATGGAGGATTGATATGGCCTCTCCACTTGAATCCTACGTGAATGAAAAACATGGGAAGAAGCACAAGTGGGTGTTTGATGGCACCGTGGGAAAGGAAAGGAATAGCTACAGGTCGTATGCATGGAAACGCGAGCGGCCCAGCGTTTTCCTTCGCGCAGGAATTTTTCCAAGAGCTCTGAGCTAATGGAAAGTTTCCTACGAAACTGACTAGGGAAAGTCCCACAGGAAAAGATCCTACGGGATTGAATCCTTCAAATCAAACACCTCCCAAAGGAAAAAATCAGTAGGATCAGAATCCTGTAAAATTCCTACAGAATTCCTACCAATCAAACGAGCCTTAGGCTGATTTACTTTGATTTGGAACACGTGCAGTGGTACTGGAACGTAGTTGCTGTGCTACAGTACCACTGCAACCATTTGTTTGCCTTACATTTTCATATTCTTGGCACCCTTGGCCTACTTCACTCGTGCTGAGAAATGTGATTTTGGGGTGAAGTTGTTGGGTGCTCGAACGCAGAGCCCGCTTCATGCTTGTCTGGTGATTTATGTTCGTCAATTTATAGTTTACTTGGCGATTCTCTATCTATGCATCGGCAAGTCTTGGATTTATTGAGATTTTAGGTGTATTGAAGATCAGAGGTTTTCTGAGTAGAAAGTGTGCTAAAATTAGCTAGATGCCCCTGCATTCAGTGACATGGAAGAGTGATTAACCACATGGCAGATACACTGATGAAAGATAAAAAACATTCCAAATCCTCTTCCATGGCACGCAGTACAAACTATATCTAGAGTTCCAGACACCAAGTTTAGAACTTATCTGCAATTATCTCACAGTAGAGCCTGTATAGGCTTGATTGGTTGGGCCTTTTTTTGTACCAAATGCCAGGCCAATATCTTCCTCATTCAGAAGTTAGTAGTTGCTGAAAAAGTTCCATGGATAGACTTTATGTTTAGCATATACAGCAAAAATATGTTTTTCCCGACGTGTGTCATTCTTTTTCACGCTGAGAGAGAGTGCTTCTGCAGACTAAGTAACTCATAAATTGTATATTCATTTTGCGTAGGTGACGAAATGACTCGAATTATATGGAAATGGATCAAAGATAAGGTTAGTTATTGCCATTTCTGTTCATTCTTGATTTTGATCCGAGTACTCACCCAAGGGTTGTGTTCAGCATCAATTACTTGCTTATTTCGTTTTGTTCAATATTTTTGTGCTTTACTATTTCTTATTGCCCGCACCTTCATTAAGAGGCATTTTAAATATGTTTGTTAATCATGCAGCTTATATTCCCTTTCCTGGACTTGGACATAAAATACTTTGACTTAGGTCTACCTAACCGTGACATTACTGGGGACAAAGTAACAATAGAAAGTGCAGAAGCTACCCTAAAGTAAGCCTCAGTTGTGCTGCTTCCTAATTTTGGGTCATTCTTTGATTTCTTGTCTTTTTATCTATTTAGTTATGCCTTTTTGTAATGCCTCTGATATTTTCTACTGCGATGGATATTATTAGTGCTTTATGTGGAACCTCTTCATCCTATTCTCAACTAAAAATTATTCATCAAGTGAAGGAATTTGCATGTGTTCCAGTGATTTCATTTATGTTGATACATGATGGACGTATATTGTTTGGGGTCCCTTGTAGACTTTTACATTATGTTGCTTCAGTGATTCTTATATTGTTTCAGGTATAACGTGGCCATCAAATGTGCAACTGTCACCCCAGGTGATGTTTAGAAAAAATAGAGTTCATTAGCCTATGAGCATTATGTATCAATAGCAATGTTGGACACGTGTTAATTTCGATTTGGCACCACGCTACTTGTGAACTTACAGATGAAGGACGTGTAAAAGAATTTAATTTAAAAGCTATGTGGAGGAGTCCAAATGGGACAATAAGGAACATCTTGAATGGTAAACCACTTATTGGCAATTCATGTTTTTCAAATATGTGCATTGAGGTTCTTCAATCATGTCTTTGTTCTATTCTACATGTTGTGGTTTCTAATTACTTGCATCATTGGAACTCATTGACTTCTACAGGAACTGTTTTCCGAGAACCAATCATCTGCAAGAATGTTCCTCGGCTTGTGCCTGGTATGGTCGTTGTATTACACACGAACACTTGGAGCCTGTTGGTTCTTATGCTACATATTTACTCTGCCAGGATGGACAAAACCTATATGCATCGGAAGGCATGCTTTTGGTGATCAATACCGAGCAACAGATACAATCATTAGAGGGCCAGGGAAGCTCAAATTGATATTTGGTATGTAACCCAAGAAAGCAATTATCCAGCCACTGTTGTGATTGTTCTTACAATTCAGAATTTGTAGAACTTAAGACTGGGTAACTTGTAGCTTAATCTCACTATTGTCTTTGTTCTACTCTCTACTTTCTGTTTCTTCTGGGCATCTTTGCGATAAAAGATGTTGTTGATTCTCAGAAGACACATCATTGTTGGCAGACCCATTATGTGTCAGCATATTGACACATAATCTTGGCTATCACTATAATCATGAGCACTACTTCACGACCTAAATGGTTTTTATGTGTATACACTGAATATAATCTGTTTCTGTTAGTAAAATAACTTTATATATGTGATTGAACCTTACTAATATGGTACTGTATTAATCATATTTTTCTCCAATTGCTAGCAATAAGTTACGCATTGTGTCAATCTCATGTCTGCACTCTTATCTTCTGAGAACTGCCACAGATGGCGTAGAGGAGCAAATAGAGTTGGATGTGTTCAACTTTAGTGGTGCTGGTGGAGTAGCATTGTCTATGTACAATACTGATGAGGTTTGTTAAGCTAGCTTCAATGCTCTGTATTTTCAAAATAGGTTTAAACTTGACATCATTTATCTGATTGTTGCAAATAGTCTATTCGGGCATTTGCTGAATCTTCGATGAACGTGGCTTACCAGAAAAGATGGCCACTTTATCTTAGTACCAAGAATACAATCCTCAAAAAATATGATGGAAGGTCAATATTCAATTATCATACATTATCTAGTTTGTTTGGAGATAGGCTTGAATCCATGTATGCCTTACGCTGAAACATCAACCTCCTTACTTGCTTGGTTATCTCATGTATCAGGTTTAAAGACATATTCCAAGAAAACTACGAAACAAATTGGAAACAAAGGTTTGAGGACGCTGGAATATGGTATGTCTATTTGCTGTCTATCTAGCAGATAAGTATATACATGTTCTTTCCCTTCTGTTCGAGATTAATTGTTGCTGTGGCAGGTATGAACATCGGTTGATTGATGATATGGTGGCCTATGCCCTTAAGAGTGAGGGTGGCTATGTCTGGGCTTGCAAGAATTATGATGGAGATGTGCAGAGCGATTTAATTGCTCAAGGTTTGTGCTCATTATATGTGGATGTTGGGCCTTGCAACCTTTTATCTTCAGAAGGATGACAGTTCATTTGCTAAGAGAAGGACGATTTTACTTCTGCTGCAGGTTTTGGATCACTAGGTCTCATGACATCGGTTCTGGTAAGTATATTCCCTGACGGATGCTTAATGCTAGTCTCCTTATTTCAAAGTTCAATAGGTTCCTTACCACAATTTTGTAAGATAATGTTTGTGTTTTACTATTGAGAATACGTATAGATTGAGCTCTGCTGCTAGAATAGCTGGCACCCGACATGTGCTTCTCTCTGCTCAGCAACAGCTACAATATTTATTGCTTTAGGTGTGCCCTGATGGTAGAACAGTTGAAGCTGAAGCTGCACACGGTACAGTCACACGCCATTACAGAGTCCACCAAAAAGGAGGCGAAACTAGCACAAACAGCATAGCGTCAATCTTTGCATGGTCGACTGGACTAGCACATAGGTATCAAGTGTGAATTAAACAATGTAAATTAGATGATATTGCTTTTACTCGTTATGTTGAATATATACTCTTGTGATCAGTTCAACCTATTTTTGTATACAATTTCTCGTAATAATCTTATTCAACTGCTGTACACAATCTTTAATTTTGCTAAAATGGAGAGCTGAGAAAATTGTGTTCTAAACTTCGGTCGTAGTTTTCACTTTAGGAAGGTTGTTCTATCTTATATGTTCTGTTTTGGTACTTTTGTAAACATTAAATATGCCACAGTAACTTTATTTGATGTATCTATAGCTGCCTTAATGTTGAATACTTGTACAGGGCAAAGCTCGATGACAACAAAAGTCTGTTGGATTTCACACAAAAACTAGAAGCAGCTTGTGTGGGAACAGTGGAATCTGGAAAGATGACAAAGGATTTAGCTCTTCTCATACATGGGCCAACGTAATTCTGGAATCTCTTCTATATTCTGTAGCGACAATACACATGACTTAGTTCTAACCAGATTCATTTCTATTGACTTTATTTAATTGATTCTCTTGACATCGTACAGGGTTAGCCGGGATAAGTATCTGAACACCGTGGAGTTTATTGATGCGGTTGCTGATGAGTTGAAAACAAGTTTGTCAGTAACATCAAAGTTATGAAGGTGCTACAGCCTACAAGAAAGATCCTTTCCATGTCTTTCGCCTTAACTGTCTTGTAATGCTTCTGTGAAGCTCATGTTTTCTGATCTAAGCATAATCTGCTATTTTCACAGAGGGGCGAATAGGGACTTGTTAGGATCCCATAATATACGATTTTGTACCTATGTACTATGAATAAGGTGGCCAATGCGTGTTCCTTATAGTGCTCACATGAAGCCTCTGGTGACAATCTTCAAGATAAGAAGGCTAAAGCTTAGTTCACTACATATTTAGTGGCTCTTACGGAAGATCTGTCCAAATCAAAGTGGGGTTTTACACCTAGATACCAGAAGTGGTGTTTGTAACAAATAAGCTACGTACTACTTTATTCAAACATTGTGATGTCACGACATGGAATCAAAGCCAATTCAAAATCTGGAGGTGATCCTCCGATACACTGATACAAGCTACACGTTTCAGTTTGCTTTCATCACTGGGCAACCTGAAGCGGATTTAGCAGCAGCAGGCGCGCTCAAGAAGCTCGCCAGGAAGTTTCCGCGCTCGTAGAAGTACTCTGCCTTCTCCACTTTCATCTCCTCATCAACCTATATCATGTTGTTGCACCGAACCATATCAGTGTCTACTCTGTTAGTATAAATTCCCAACTCTGAACAAAATTTAACTGCGCAAGACGATCGCTGCAGAGATCGTATACTTACGTGGAAGATGCAGACGCCAAAGAACTCTACGCGCTGGCCGTGAGGAGGGTGACCCTTGAACGGCCCCTCCATGTACCCCCAGTGCCGGAACTTGAAGGCCACCCTCGGCGGCCCGCTGTACACGTCGATCACCTCGATGGCGAAACCCCGGGGGAACGCCGTCAGGAACGTCGACATGCCGGACTCAACCGTCTCCTTGTCCGGGTCGTAGATGCGGTGCTCCGCCGGCAAGGTGGTCGCCAGGAACGCGTTGTAGCCGCCGATGGCCGACCACTCCTCCCTTGTCAGAGGCTTCATCCCTGCAAGCATTTTCATGTCGTCGTTGTTCCATGACGCAGTTATGTGACAAGCAAGATCGGTGCACGGCCGGAGTGGAAGAGTGCCGGTGTGCGGCCATGATGGAGGTCTGACCGTTTGTGCTCCCGGTGAATCCCTGGGAGTGAACGCTCTTCTGGTCCTCGGGCCGCACCTTGTGGATCATCTCCATCTCCCAGGTCTTGAGCAACCGCTGCACCTTCTCCTCCAGAGACCCCTCCGGCCATACCTTGGTCCTCTCTTCCTCGAAGAGCTTGTTGACGACGTCGTAGTTGGGAGGGGCGCCAAGCCTCCACACGGTGTTCTTCTCGCCCTCGCCGTGCATGAACGACCGGTACTTGTCGCCTCCTGTTTCAGCAGAAGACGCCATGGCTAGGTGCTTTCCTCTCTCGACTCAAGGGACAGTTTGATAGTGGTACTCGGAAGCTGTGACTGCGAGTCGAATAAATAGAGAACAACTGCATCATTGCAAACGTCACTTCATTGGAAAACAGAAGACTATATGCTATGAGTTAAATACACTGCTAGTCCCAAAAGTTGTCCTGCGGGTGCAAATCAGTCCCACTTCTTGTAAATTGTGGTTAAGTAGTCCCAAAAGTTGTCATGCGGATTGATTTTTGGTATCAGCCACTGAGAGATCGACACGTTGCATGCCATGGTGGCTGATGGCACACGCCCAGGTTAGTGTCTTTTTCTGATAACCCCCTGTAAAATAGAAAGTAAATCCTGTGATTTGTTAAAAAGAAATGGACTAGTTTCGTTCCTCTTTTCCCCGAATCCCTATAACGCTAGCATCACCGGCACGACGAGTGGCTGCGGCGGCGCGGTGTGAGCGACCGAGGCGGAGAGGGCGGAAGAGCGGCGGAGGACGCTGAGAAGGCGGAGCGGCGCTGAAGGAGGCAGGTTGCGCTCGATTGCGACGGTGGCGGCATGGCAGGAAGCGGCTTCGCAGGCGGCGACGGCGACGGCTGGGCAAAGGTCACCGGGGAGGTTTACTGGGACCCAAAACCATCTCAAGAGGTAGGAATATTGCAATGATTTGCTCTGAATTTGAAGTTTTGGTCGAATTGGTTGCTGATTCCTCCATTCTTATAGCAGTGCGGCGAATTGGTGCGGAAACAAGCTCTGAAGCACTGAATTGGCGCAGGGAAGAAATAATCAATATGCAGCAGCAGTACTGCACTGAAGAAGATGTTACTAACCATAATTGTGTAAATTGTTGCAAGCTTCTGAAGGAAGTACAGAACTGAAGTTGTTCCACGGCACTTAGCAGCAAAATAACAGGCAGTTCCACTTCACTAATCTGTCTGTGCACAGACTGACTAGCAAATATAACAGGGATAGCACCTAAAAGTTATAGTTGTAAGCTAAAGAAACATCTGTTTGAATATGATGTGCATTCAAATTCACAGCAATGTGTTGCTGGAGCATTTTGAGTGACAGGCACCTCCACTTGATCACCTGGAGCATTCAAATCAGGAATTTCTTGCATATTTTGCTGATTGTCATCTCCAAACAGCAGATGGTAAGCACTACCAGCTCCTGTATTGTAGTTCCTCCTTGTTGATCTGTCAGATGGATTTGCACGAGGAGCAGCAGTTCCAGATGATGAAGCTTCAGTAGTTGGTCTTTTTCTTCCCCTCCCTTGGCCTGCACCTCTACCACTGCTTGACCTGCATTTCTTCCCCTCCCTTGTCCTGCACCTCTACCACTGGTATTTGTTGTTTTGGTTGCTTTGCCTCTCCCCCTAGATGTAGCAGTTGTCAGTCTAACCCTAGGACCTGGGATTGATTCTCTGGCAGCAGCAACAAAAGAGCTCTCTTGAGGTATAGGCCCATGTGATCTATCAGTACCCACATGAGCTCTGCCCTGAAATTAAATATAAAATTATATTTAATATACATCACTGACTTGACGTCGAGGGTCATCGACGACCCTCGGTGATCATCAATACAAGCTTTGAGGGTAGTCGACAACCAAATTTGGTTATCAACGACCCTCGATGTAGTACCTGCTGAGCCATCTTGTACACCATGCTTCCAACAACATTGGTTGGGTCCCCCATTGGGTTAGTGTTTTGAGAAATGATATTCTACATAAAACAAATTAGACAGAACATGTTAGGACAATATAGAATATATACCTGTTGGATAAATCGGACAGAACAAATTGGGTACATATGTTGGATAAAACTTGGATATATACCTGTAGAATAGAAGGATCATCATATTCTTCTTCATCCTGCTCTGCTTCCACTTGCTCTGTTTCCACTTGCTCATGTTCCACTCCCTGTCCTTCCACTTGCTCTGTTTCCAGTTGATTTGTTTGTACATATTTGTAGTGCCCTTTCCTGTTATGATCTGCTTTCTTACAAATGGAGCAGTGCATTGTCAGGCCTGCTCTTGTAACAGATTTGACACCATTTTTCTCCTTCTCCTCTGGTGCTTTCTTCCTGTTCTTTCTAGGTCTTCCCATCACTTTGGTGTACAGAGGAGGCAATACTTGGACACCATTCAGTTTCTCCCACATGACTCTCCCTCTTAGTGGCACTAAATTGTAACCATATGCTTCCATATATGACTCCACATTATAGCAGCTATGTACAAGTGACTCAACATCAATCCTGTCAGTTCGACAACATTATAGCACCATAGGACCAGTAAAGTGTTGACAAGTGTTCTTTTGCTGGTTCTTCTCCATTGCCTTGGACTTTATTAGTTGACAAGAAAAATGTGGAACCAGGATTACTTCTCCTCAATTCTTGCCCATAGTCCCACAGTAGAGAGAACTGACCATCCTCATCTCCATGAATTTTGTTCAGAGCCTGCTTTCTTGCCCTGCTCAGCTTCCACCGATTGGGGCACATGTTGAATTCTCTCTGCACTTTCGCTGCAAAGGTCTTCAAGTCGATCTTCTGGTTATCTCTTATCTCATCTATGAACTTATCAGCAAGATATGTTGCAGTCAGTGCCTTCAACTCCCAGCTTGCCTGACAAGTATGTTTTTCTGCATATTTCCTAATTGTGAAACCACCAGTCCTACTGTCCTTTGTAGCTTTGAGAAACCATGGGCATCCAGCTACACAAATAGCATCTATTCTTCGGTTGTCATTTTTGATCTTCTTCACCTTAACTCTGTTTCTGACGCTATAAGATGTCAGTGCTGTTCTTAATTGCTTAGGATCACTGAATACCATACCTACTCTGAAAATAGGATTTTGCATATCCACTAAAGGATTAAAAACCTTGAATTTGTTCCGCAAATGTTGATGCTCTTCCTCTCTCAAATTCAGGTCAGTGTCTTGCAGTGCTTCCTCATTTTCTAACTGAAAATCATCCACCTCATCATTGTTATCATCAACCTCTCTATCGACATTATCGGCAAACAAGTCGTCGTCTCCATCTTCAATATCATAGTCACTGTCATTGAAGTTTGAATCACTGTCACTGTCAGAAGGTTGCATCAAATCTTGATGATCTACTACATCACTCTCTACTGATGCTGCACTTGATCGTGCACGTGATGGCACTATTGCTGAACTGGTACCTGCACCATCAGCTGCTCCCACATTTCTTGAAATTTTCTTAGGACTAATAATCACAGGGGGTAAAGGAGGTCCTTTGTCAATCACATCATCCCTCAACTGCCTAAGAAAGTTGGTGTGATCAACAAGCAGGCTCAAATTTTTCTCCACCTCTGCAGCACTGATCATCTCTACAATATCTCTATCATATTCAATACATCGAAGACCATTCCTAATGTCCCTCCCAGGCTTGCACCAGTAAACATGCAACTTGCCATCAAACGCATAATCGAAATGCTTCAGGAATTCTTCAATGTACAGCAAGGAAAAGGTTTCACGGTTGCAGTAGTCAAACCAATCGACAGTGCCACAAATGTATGTCAGATCATCTCTCAGCCCACAGAAAAAACCATTATGCTCCAACTGAATACTGAACAAATCTGCACTATTCCCTACAATATGCACAACAATATTGAGGATTTCAGTGCTACTGCAATAGCGAGAAAATTCAGTCATACTGCAAAAACAGGACATGTACGTACGCTACTGCAACATTGTTCAGTTAGGAATTCAGTATAACAGGACATGTACGTACGCTACTGCAAAAACATCTAACGACTAAAATACTCCACATAGGAACCTAATTTGTACTGCACAACATAAAAATTCGAACTTTTTCCCTAAATTTCATCTCATCCAACCCGCAAGAACTGTCAGTTCTACGATACCAAGAACTACAACGGAAGAAAAAATCAGCCGATTATACTAAAATCAAGTAGTAATGTCCGCTAAATCTACATGATCAGTCGCCGTTCCAGCCATAAAATCAACCAGACCAACATTCATCATCACACCCACCAAAACCTAGGTAAAACCGCGGAGAAAACCATCCCAAAATCTGGTCCTAATCGCGCCAAAAAGACATACCATAGTCCGGCGGCTCGTCCTGCCATGAACGGTAGCGTGGCTCCTGCGCCATCGACTCGAAGGCGACGACGGCGACCTCGCAGAGCGCCGGAGACGTCGAGGCGGAGCGCCAATTTCGTCGCCCACTACGACCGCTCTCACAGGGTATCGGCGAGAAATGGTAGAAAACGGGGACTGGATCGATAAAATCTACTCGCATGTTCGTTCCAGGGACTTCTTTTCACAAACCCACTACGCGGAAGGGGTTTTCTGCAAAACGTCTCGGCCGACCTGCGCCAGCTTGGCTTCCACGTGGCTCCACGTGGCTGACTCGGACTAAATGGGACTAATCTGCACCCGCATGGCAACTTTTAGGACTACTTGACCACAATTTACAAGAAATGGGACTGATTTGCACCCGCAAGACAACTTTTAGGACTACCAGTGTATTTAACTCATATGCTATCCACCAACCTAATCCTTAAGCCGTCCCTGTCTCACCGAGCTGCTTTTCCACTCCTTGTGGCTATGCTCTCTGAGGCTGTGGCTCGTGTCCGTTGAAAAATGTTCAGACTGCTGACACAGGATATGTCATCATGTACAAAAGAAGTTTATGTCTGAAGTTTCAAATAAGGATTTTGTGAATGATTTCACTTAAAATAACTTTGAGATCGGAGTGAAAAGGGTACATTGAAACTATAGTTGGTATCCCCAGAAAGTCCTAAGTACTCTGCCGTGGTGACTTTATTAAGTTAAAGCAGGGCACGCGATGCCTTCCGTCCAAAAGAAAAAGGGTACATTAAAACATGAAATGCACAATGAGGCAAGCAGCTGCCTGTAGAGGCACACTTTGCTGCATGTGTGCTTCGGTCGGTAGTCACGACCACGCAATGTCCCTTTCTTCGCATGTTTTTTATTTTGGTCTGCCCTTGTCCAAGAAAACATATAAAGCCACGTGCTCGACTGTTATACTGAACGCTGTCCACAAAAACTTCAATTGGAGCCCGAGCCCCATGTAGCCTGAATTTTGATCGACGGCGACATAAACAGCGGCTCAGTTTCTAGGGTTTCGCTAGAGCGGCAGAGGATGGGGAATTAGGGTTCGATCGGGGTGGATTTTAACAGAATCTGCAATTATTCAATTTAATCCCTGGTCTTTTTCATGTGACCAGCAAGTGAGTGAATTCGCGCCAAAATAACCCGCTCAGTACGGTCAACAAAAATTATGTTCCAAAACACAAAACGAGACCCAGTTCTACTCATGTTGGAGAGTTCAATGACCAGTTTGACACCTTTTGAGAGTTCAATGACCAAAGTACTCATCTTGATTAAATTCAGGAAGCATTTCTTTCGAGTTGTTTTTCAAGGGAATGATTATTTGCATTCAAGTGCCTTACATGGATTTTTGTTGTTGTTATTTCAAGTATTTTCTTACCAACACGGTGTTATTTTATGGTGATCCAAATCCGTTTCTATAAGTGAGAAGGCTAACGACGGAGCGAAGCGATTCGTCTCTGTAGCAGTGAGCTGTGTCCGTCTCGTTCTCGCTATTCCCCAAGCATTGTGGCACTGAACTAAAAATGGGGGCTCATCCTGGAGCACAGAATGAGCAGCGGATTCGCTAGTTCATTTTTTTTAACAAAGCGTAAAAGCTTTGCCTTATTCATTGATAAAGAAGAGGGTGTTCGGTTTATTAGCGGAAGAAACCGGGCAAAAACCATACAACAAACACCAACACAATAGGGAGGAGCCCACACAACCAGAGAGAGCAACAACTAACATAAGCAACAACCAAAACAACAAACCTCTCTCACCCTAGACCAACCGCAAACTGACAACTACACTAAGACCACGCAGCTACCGATGCTCCCCTCCTTCTTTTGCCCTTGATGGTAACCTTCTTGAGAGATTTCTCCACCTTTCTTATTACGTCTTCAGAAGCTCTCCCAGCCAAGACGCAAGCAATGTCCTTGCCAAACCCAGGGCTAGTCGCCTCTAAACAGGCGATCACGCCGCAAAGCTTCTTGGCAAAACGGACCTCAGAGCTAGGAGCCACCATTCCTCCACAACCCATGAAGAGCGTCGGGGCCATCTCCAAAGCCTCTAACGAGCCCAGCTCCATAGTTCACATTTTTGATGATCATGTTGCAGATCGGGTCGCGTTCAGACTAGTCGGACTTGGTGCTTCTCTATCTTTGCAGGTTATGATAACGTTCTCTCAGTTAAGGGCAAATCCAACGCAACGAACCAATTTGTCCGTCGCAGCCGTTTCTATCCGCGCAAACAGAGGATACAGTCCAACGCGATGTAAAATATGGACTGTCCGTTTCGACCTAGTTTCAACCCAAACTAGGTTTGGATGTGCATCTAGTCGAACACGCGGCGGACGGCTGCGATGTCCGCAATCCATAACGATTCGTAGCACGGGAGCCCGCGAGGAAGAGGCCTCGCCACCACCAAACACACAACCCGCCAACATGCGCCACCATGGACATGAAGCCACCATCGTGGTCTCACGTCAGAAGGACAGCAAGACAGAGGCGAAGAGTATATTGTACCGGGATGAGTAGTACCGCGACCGCACGGGAGGGAACTACCTCACCGTCAAAAGATGGTAGTCGCCCGGACGCGGCCGCAGAGCACACCAGTACCCGTTAGGCCCGGCCGGCCCTGGCGGGTCCGTAAAGCGCCCGTAGGGACACACCAGTCCTAATAGGGTCCGCTTGGACCTAGGGCCCGTGAATCCCGTCGGCACGCTGCAACAGGCCGGCCGCCGTGACCTCTACCCCTGGACCCTCTACCTCGTCATCCGCTACCGAGCGCACCGCAGATCAGGACAACCCGTCCCGACCCAGGTGGGGGAGGTAGGGGCCCAGCGGCGGCCGGGCGGAACCTAGCTGGAGGGAGGAGTCGCGGGAGGTCGGGGAGTCTCTGCTATACCTACAGAGGAATTTCTTCGATCCTTACGTCATAGAACAACTGTAGGTGGGTTTTAGCTAATCAAGTTGCTCCCTCCCTGGCAACCAGGCTCGCTGTGAAGGTTTGATAGGGTCATGGTATATTCAGATGCCTGATGTAATCCAGAGAGTTCTGGCAGATGATTGTGCTCTGTTTCTTGCTCAATTATGCCTCTTTCAACCTAAAATAAAAGATCCGCGAGCATCCAAAAATATGGCAGCCTGGGTCAAAGTCAACAAGTAGCGATTTCCCATTGTGGAAAAAATGCAGATGAATAGATAGACAATTCCACTCCAAAAATCAACTAGATCCATACAGCTACATTGCGAAGTTATCTGGTCGAAATGTCAAGCCTGCTTTAGTTGACCCCAAGCAACGAAAAATTCTCCTTCCAGCGCAGCCACCGGCAATTGTTGTTGTACAGGGCGGTACTCTTCAGGCCATCCGATATATAACGCATTGCCATGCGTTCCTGATCA
Source organism: Puccinellia tenuiflora (assembly GCA_012064385.1). Classification (NCBI taxonomy): domain Eukaryota; kingdom Viridiplantae; phylum Streptophyta; class Magnoliopsida; order Poales; family Poaceae; genus Puccinellia; species Puccinellia tenuiflora. Next base: position 26,547 of record QRDG01000361.1, read on the forward strand.
AAATCCAGAAGAGAGCCGAGAGTGTTTCAGACATGGCTGCCTCCAGACTCCACATCGCCTGTACTCTCCTCCTCGTCGGTAAGCAAACGGATCCTACTCCTGTTTAATGGCTGTTTCTCCGCTTGTATTTTGAAATTAATTTGTTATATATTTATATGGACGTAACTAATATGCTCAGGCGTCGTGCTACTGGGGCACAATCACGAGGGCATGGCGGCAGTGGCTTGCCCCCAGTTCTGCCTGGAAGTCGACTACGTAACCTGCCCGTCGTCTGGGACGGAGAAGCTTCCGGCGAGCTGCAACTGTTGTATGGCTCCGAAAGGCTGCACGCTTCATCTCTCCGATGGGACCAGCCAAACATGCCCTTAGCCGAGTTCAAACGTGCTGTAACTTCATTTCTTCATATATGCACCAATCTGTAATTCTGGCAATAAAGCATGGCAGCACGATATATCACCGACGTGCATATAATATATCCGTTTCGGCAGCTTCCTTATACGTCATTGCCACCAGCTGATGTTCAGAGAGTAGGATGCTTCCTGTTTACACATCACTTGCCTGAAACACAGTGATGCATGCAAATTGTACTTATACAAAACAGGTTTTTTTTTAGATCAAAGGCCAAAGCCCAACGTTAAATTAATACTAACGCCTCACGGCGGAAGATACAGAGTACAAACCAGCTTACAACCAATACCACAGAAGAAAAGCTAAAGGTCCTAACAAAAAAAACCAACGCACCGGAAGTAAACCTAGCCAACAAACAAAGCAAAACAGAGGAAGAAACCAACGCCTAAGGAGAACTACGCCGAGGAGTACATCTTGCAGGACGGGCAAGGTCGTCTTGCCTTCAATCTTTGTCGCCATAGGGAACCCCTGTTCCAGGACACACCAAAGACGCCGATGGCGGACCGGAGCTCACCCTAGAACTCGCGCTGGCGCACCAACAAACATTGCACCCCGCCGAGACAAGCACACCTCCATCACAGAGCACGCCACCAGGAGTCGACACCCGCCACTGCCCATGCACTGCTATTGACAGAGAGACAAACAGAGGTCTCCAAAAGAGCGCCTTCAGGGAGGTCACGACACCAAAGTTCCGTCGCCGCCCGATCCGAGGGGATCAAGGCTTTCACCCGGAGACACGGTAGCGGTATGGAGAGAGCCACGGCGGCGCCTTCAAGAAGGGAATGATGCCCGGGGGCGTCGCCGCTGCCGACCCGACACGCCGGACATGTTTTCACCCCGGCAGAGCTCCACATCTGTATCTGAGCGTGGCCACCCGTTGGGCGAACCATACCCACTGCTAGCCGCTCCCCAGTTGTCACGCCGCCCCTGCGACCATGACCACAGGGTAGTACTCGAGCCGCGACCCCCGCCGAAGCGTCGCGACCTCCACCAACCAGGGCCGCCGCCCTGAAGCACCAAAGTTGCCAGCCCCGCCCGCCACCATGGAGGCAGCGGCCCACCCCACACGTAGCCTGCCATCCAAGCTACCGTGCAGAGCAGCTCGTCCAAGATCCCCAATCCACTCAAGCCGACCGCAAACCAAGAGACCAAGGCAGCTCCATAGCAGAAAAACGAACTCCAACATGAAACAGATGCAGCACACCGGAGGGGAGGTCAACAAGCAGCAAACAAGCAGGCGCCGAGCCACCAGCAGGGTCGCCGCGCCAGGGCTGAACTTGCCAGATCTGAAGCCCTCTTCAGATCCGCGTGGGGCGAGGCACCGCAACCGCCAACCGCAGCGGAGCAGGCACACAGCCGAGACGCGTTGCTGCCAGACCAGAGCCGCTGGCGGGAAGACTTCGGGATGGAGCACGTCGCCGACAAGGACCGGCCATGTGATCTGAGATGGTCGCGGGAAACGGAGCGCACGGGAGAGGAGGAGGAGGGGTGGCTTGCGCCCCGCCGCCGCCGGCCGGCGGCGACGGCGAGGGATAGAGAGCGCCGGAGAGGGGGCAGGGGGGGGGCTAGGGTTTCGTTCGCCTCCGAGTTTACATTGCTACAAAACAAGGTTGGGAGGATCAAGTGAACTCTCTCAAAATAGTTAAACGTAACATCAGACATCCCTGCTCAGAAATATGAAATCGGTTGAGTACTTAAATCTCAATCCAATCTTTTATGTTTCAGAATTCCCAATCTAATCAACTGGGTTTATGATCGATTGACCAGAACATTGTTTAAGCGAACATAAAATCCAGTGCCTTGCCGTTGGGGACTCGATCGAGGATTTTCAGCGCTTCCTCAGCCCGCGTACCGTAATTGGTCTATTCTCTTCGTGGGCCGATCAGTAGCAGTTACGGAGGTTTTTCTGTTCTTTGTTCTCACTTCTTATCTCTTTCTTTCTTGTTCTAAAGAAAAAATTCTTTCTTTATTGCTTATGTTTATTTTTCCACTTTCTATCACGTTAATTTTCCTAATAATTGTAAATTTTGTGTATTTTCTGCGTTTTAATTATTTTTAGTATATTTTAGTTATTTTTATATTTTTTCTTTCATAGTTTAGTTTATTATGGCTTCTACTAGTGCATTTCTTTCTAGATTGGAATTTAAATATTTATAAAATTTAACCAATAGAAATTTATCATGTTTGTTTGTGAAATGCTAATATTTGAAAATTGAAATGATGGCCCAAAAACTTTTCTTAAATATTTTACATATCTAATGGACGGTGAAACATATTTAACATTTCCATTTGGTATGCCTTTGCCGTGGAAACAATTCATGGTAGTTGCTTGCAATTTTTCTGACAACCATGAACGCGTTATTTTGACACGCATGAACGTATTTCATGGATGTTAAGCAAAGATAAAAAAAATCAGTGCATGCATATTGTTATCTTTCGAGACATTTTCTGAAGTCGTGTGACTATTTTTATTCAGCATGCACATATATAGATAAGAGGAGAAATGTTCTGGTTACCTATTGAGGGCATTCCATACATCCTCAGTTTGGTGCAAGCATTAGAGTGCTCGTTCTCTATGAAGACATCTACGGTGATAGATCTAGCAATTTTGATTATGCTCGATATGACCTGAGTTGTAGCCATGGTTCAACTTGGTGTGGGGACAGGGGCTGCCATTCTTATCCTTTCCCTCTCTCTCCTTTAGAACTTGTTGAGACTCGCATGTGAGCCCCCAGCACCGCTCCTCTCTCTCCTTGGTGTGGGGAAGGGAGTTGGAGATGGTGGTCAGGTTCCCTGGGCATAGTAAGCTTAGTTGCTCTCGCTGTAGGCGTAGGGTTAGGGTTCATAGCTTGGTCCTTCGTGGCGTTTGCCGAGATGTCGTGCGGCTCTCCCTTGCTAGTGCTGCTGCCAAGCGCTAGCGAGCTGTTCCCGAGCTTCCCCGGTGAGCTTCCATTGGGGGAGGTCCAAGGAGGAGTTGGGGTGGCTGAGAGTCTCTCCAATAATGGAAGATCTGGCCATCTCCGATTTGGAGGTGCGGTGATGGTGAATCCTCTATCGTTGGCCGTGGAGTCGAGGAGAGGGGATGGATTGATGCCGCCAACGATGGATCTGGATACGGCGTTGCGGGGTGTCTGGTGCCAGAGTTCCCGAGTTGCTCCTGGCGTGCGGTGGAGGGGGTGAAGCGGTCTGCATGGCTCCAGAGGATGGAGACGGTGACCGGCAGCGCGCCCTCTGCAACCCCTTCAATAAAGCTCGAGTTGGTCGGCCTTCTCTTCTTCAGGTCGGATTCTACGATGTTGCTCCTTCTGGCCGGCCGAGGTGGCGGGGGGAAGATGACCTGCAGAGCAGAGTCAGCTCAAGATGGAGGAGTCTGGGGAGGTTCCGGTGGCCGGCTTGCTACATCTTCTGGAGATCATCAACGGCGACGACATGGCGTTGATGTTATCTTTGACATTTGGAGTCTCTCCAAGCCGGGGCACAGGAGGTGCTCCTGGTTCTTCTTCCTCTTCAGATGGAAGATTATCGGGAGCTCAACCATGGCATACTACAGTGCGTCCTTGTTAAGTGGTTTCGTCCCCGACACGGGCGTTGACGGTCGTGGAGTAGAGCTCTTTTTCGCCGGCGGTGGCCGAGGACTTGATGGCGTTCCTTCCAAGTGCTAGAGGGTGTTTTCTATAAAAGTAGAGGCCTTATCTGTAATATGGTTTATGTTTGAGGGCCTCTTTGTAATTTTGACCACCGTTTAATGCAGTAGACCCTTTGGGGTCTACCCTTGTTCAAAAAATAACTTGGTGTGGGCACCAGGATATCATGTACTCTCTCCATTCATAAATATAAAATGTATTTTTAATATTATATTTAGAAACGGAGGGAGTAGTCTGATATGCCACGGGTTGGTTTCTAACAACATGAGGGCATTGATATGCCACGGGTTGGTTTCTAACAACATGAGGCATTGGTTCAAAATATTGAGGCATCTCGTTTGATACGAAGTTGTTTTCTGTGTGCGGGTGATGTCCACGTCAAAACATTCACTTGGCGTGTGTATGCCTGAAATTGGTTGCTTTTCATCAGTAAATATTGATATGAGGGGGCAACAACAGTACCGAGTCTCGATTATTGAATACCATAGTTATTACATTAGTTGATCATACCTGGCCATGGTGGACTTCTAGTCGTTCTCTTGTTGTAGGCATTGTTTGGAGATTGCTCGGATTTTCTTCGGGGTGAAAACTTATGATCCGACTTTGGTGGTTGGATCAGCCGATGACAACGCTCGTGCCTATTACCTACTTGAAAGCATCATTGACGGAGAACCAAATTCACAGACTGAGTGTTGCCAATGATGATAGTTATTGATTGATGACGTGAGTCGCGCTGACTGCTCGGGCGGGATTATGTTATTTCTTTCTTTTAATTATTTTTCGTGTGCACACTTGATATTAATATCATCTTGACATTAATATATTACCCTTTTTGTTCGCACACGAACACGTCACCCGTGTACCCTCGACACCGAGCGCGATGCGCGGCAGCACCCGCCGAGGGAGGCTCGCCGAAAGCGTGATACGCAAGACAATCCGGCGGACGCTTTTGTAGATACGAAACCCCGCTCGCCCGGGAGGGGCCCCGTTAGGGCTCGCGGCGGCTATGGGCTTCTCTAGGTCGGCCTGACCGCCCCTAGAGCCTCGTGGATTCGCAACCTCCAATCTTGAATAACGACGAAGAACGAGAAGAAAGATACAAGGGAGAGAGATAAAAGTAGATGAACACAAAAAAATAGTAGATGTGCTTGTTCGATTGGTGTTGATTCAATCGGCCATCACCCCTCAGGTATATAAGAGGCGGCTGGACTTCCCGTGCAAGCAAAGGGTTTGGATTCACGTCCAAAACCCTAAATTGGGTCAAATTCGGATGGCTTGGTCCGAACCTTCCAAACCTGTTTGGTCTAAAAACTGGCTGCAGTTTGCGGGTCATTTTCGAGACCGTAAACGACCTCAGATCAAGTTCACGTAAAAGATAAAGTTGTTCGCCTCGTAAAAACGAAGAACTTTCATTTTATAGGGTTTTCCATCCGAGTCCATCTTGAGGGTTTATTTTCATCGGGAAGCGAAAAAGTATATCCCGAGCGAGCAGACATCTAGGCTGTTTATTCTACGCATCCGACTAGACATTGGCTGGTGTATGTCTGGTCAAGTGCGTAATTCCGTGTTTCTGTAATATTTTGGCTCTAGGGATTACATATGACCTCGGATTTAAATGATCTGAAAACCAAAGTTGCTTATCTTGACGATACGCACAACTTTTGTTCATATTATTTTTTCATTTGAGGTCATCTTGGTGTCATCTCTTTGTGAGCCAAATTCGGTCATCAACACATGCCCCCTGTTTTTTTTGGCAAAGCTTGCGTGCCAAAAAATATTTTGGCCATGGTCATGGTATAAGCACGATGTCAACACTCCATCGGCCATATGCTCTTTGGACAATAATCGTATATCGGCCATGTGTCAAGGATGATATATGAATACCGACCATTGTATGTACGAGCTTTTTCCACTTGGGTAGAATTCTGGAAAAATACCTCACGTTGTTGATTATGGACATCACAAATGACTTGATGTATGTCTCCCATAGAAAACTTTGCATGTCCTTCATCCAAGTGTTTCAGAAGAACATTCGGCGATATAGGTCATCACCCATTAATGTGCATCTGACAGCAATCCGCCGAATAGTCATATTCACCCTCTTGTGTGGATTTTACATAGAATCGACAATGGGCTTCTTCCGGTCTTCACCTACATTAGATTTTTTGTTGGTGGCCAAAACAGTGGGCTCCGATCCAGCCCGACCTTCATTGGCTTGACAAAGCATCGGCTCATGGAAAATATGTGGTATACCATGATTAACACGCTAGTCGGATGTTTGTGCGCCAACTCATCCGATCTTCTATTCTTCATGTCTAGACATATGAGAAATAGTAAAGCAGTCCAAGACGAAAACTATACCTAGACATGTATCAAGATAAACAATAGGTGATTCGGCCAAACATGGGTAAACCTTTGGCAATTGTTGCACTACTCATAACGATGTAGCGCCCCGACCCCGGAATTATACAAAGAGGCTATGTAACCCATAGGCTATGCTACACAATCGAAGGGCATGGAAGCACCGCTCCCACGTAACACATCGATCGTGCCATAAATACTGGCATAGCTATCAATGTATAATAAAGAGATAAAGACTTATGGAACAACTGACACATCACAGACTCTACGACACGAAGATCATATAGCAACTCATATATGAGAAAGATAAAAATATTACACACAGAGGTCACAGACCCAACAGTACATCATGCAGAAGCGAAGTAGTTGTCTAACACAACAAGATCCAAATATGGCCTAAGAGGCCTGCATATAAACAAATCCCAGCCAGTTTATTCCACGACGTCCCAAGCTGCGACCAGCGAACCCCAGACTACTCGTCGATGTCCACGAAGAACCCACCTGTCTGCTCGGTGTCGTCCTCCTCTGAAACAAATAATATTCAACAAGGAGAGACTGAATACGACGTACTCGCAAGTTTAGTAGGGCGATATAGGCCCAATAATGACGGAGGCTCTAAAGCTGTATAGTAGTTAATTTGCATAAAGCTACTTTTCCTTTTCAAAAGACATAAATGACTCATGGCATCGACTACTCAGAATATTTTTCGAAGAGGGATAAGATAGTAAACGTGATCTTTGGTTCTCATCGAACCCATAGTAACCATTTCTCAACACCCTTCTCCACCAAGGCACTCCCTCGAATCACCCTCGAGGAAATGAACCTTTATCACACGTTGGAATGCAACCTTTAGCTGCCAAATTAATTAATTAGGTTCAGGTTCTCTATGATCTTATCGTGTATTCCCAAGTCGTTCATAACCGCAGACACGGCTTTTCGAAAAGATTAAACCCTGCAGGGGTGTACTAATTTACCCATTGGTACCGTCAGGCTCGCCTGATTAGCTCTCTTCCGGGGAAAGTTGGCAAGTGGGCGCGGTTAAACCTTTACCTCGCATGAGACTATCCAAGAGTCATCTGTGGCGACAGGAAAAGTTTACCCAGCCTATTTCAGCCCCTACCCCCATCGCCACGTCCTAAACACCACCATCCTCATCGTTCCTTTTTGCACCCACACACTCACCCGCAAATGGAAATAGCAAACTAGAGGACCCTTGGATACGCCTGCACAAGTTATTCAGTTAGTAAGGAGGCCATACCCCCACCAATGGAAGCACGCTCGTCTTGTTTCAAGAGGTAAAGAACTCGCACCTAGGGCTAGAATGAGACAAAACACCATCCCCGATGGCAACTCACCCAAGCCTTCTTAGCAATTTAATTAAACACCACAAGTAACCAACATGTCCGAGCATTCCATCAACATCATAATTATGGAATTTAAATCACCGGACAAACTATATCATTTGACTAAGCATGGCTAAGCATATGAACAACAGATATAATTATTTTATCTCCGGCCAACACATCAAACCTATTGTTCATAGGAGGGGAAACATGTGATGGTTTAGGGGATAATGCAATTCATAGGATACTCTAAATTTTGATCAAAAGTGACATTGGAATCGAATGCAATATTATGGTGGATAAAATAATTATATAAAACAATAGGAGGCTATATTCCAAGAAGGTTAGGTTATCTCTTGCCTTGCTGACGGGGCGTGTAGTACTGCTCGTCGAGATAGGTAGGGGAACCCTCGACACTGGAATCTATCGATACCCAAATAATAACAGAAGAACAAATAAATAACACAAAGACAAGTGCAATGCACAATCATGATGACATGTCAAGTTTATGCATTGATATCATCATATAATTTAACTAGCAATATTAAATGGAGTGCCAAATAATTAGTGCAATTATTTGGAAGCAACCCCATATTTAACTTAATGTCCAAATTGCTTATAAATTATTACATTACTAAGAAGTGGCTCAAATATGCATGAACGTGACATGAAATGATAGGTATTATTCTTCTGATATTTTTTGGTACCCTCGTTTGGGATTTTCCGAGTACCGATGAATAATTCGTGAATTAGGTAATTATTCGAATTTAATTCTTTTAACCAAACGAAGAATAACATCAAAGGAAAATTTGTTGTCATGATGTGATATTAGCATGGTTTGATAGCATTTGAGAAGCTGATCACTATGATATTTTATTCACCATTTTAGTTAATTATTTAACAAAGTACGCTTTTTCCCAAATTAGGTATTATTTATGCCATTTTAGGAATTCTTATTAAACAGCAAAAATATTTTACTCAAAAGAGTATGGAAATGTTACCAACAGGTAGGTAATGTTTTTCTGAATTATCTGATATTTTATTTGCTAAATTTGAAACAATATTCAAATAGTTGTCAATTGTTTTATTTTGTTTTATTTTCCAAAAAGGAAAACTAAAAACCAGACAGGCTGGCTTCGGGTCGGCCAGGCCGGGCCACAGGCCGGGTAGTGACCCGAAGCGTCCGGCCTTTGGCCGGCCCAGATCGGGAGTCCAGGCCGGGCACCAGCCCGAGGCTTCCGACCTTCGGCCAGCCCAAGCCGAGGCCAGGCCGGGCACCTGCCCGAGGCATCCGGCCTCAGGCCAGACAGGCCGGTGCCAGGCCGGGCGCTCGGCAACGGCGGGGCGGCGAAGACGTACGGCGACTGGCGGCGGTGAGAGGGAGAGGGGGGAGCGGAAGAGAGCCAAAAGAACGCGGGGCTCACCCTCGTTGCAGGGGAGTACTCGTCGGCGGCGGGGGTGGACGAACTCATCGGGGAACAAGCCCGACGAGTGACGGATGTGGTTGTTAAGTCGAGGACGAATGCGTCGGCTCCAACGACCCCGGCTCAATTCCGCCGGTGGGGAGGGAGAGGAGGACGTGGCGGAGATGATGGCGGCGTTGGCTCGTCCCGGGGAACTCCAAAAGACGGCGAATCGACGGCGACAGCGTCGGCACCGCGGAGGACAGCGCAGGGAAGCTAGGGCTCGTGCCGATCCGAAATTTTGGGGGGGAACGAGGAGGAGAGAGTGAGGGGAGCAGGTGGGCAGCGTCGGTGGTCCTCTTGACCACCAGGTGTCGGCACAGTGGAAACCGGGGTACCACGGGCCGGCCTGCCAGGGCCCACAAGATTCTTTGGATGATTTTCGCTAAGGACCAGGCTCTCCAAGCCTGGCGAGCTTCGCGAGGATTTCTCTCCTCGCGAAGGGTTCTTTTCCTCGCCAAGGGTTCTTTCCCTCGGCGAGGGATCGCTCCTCGACAAGGCGTCTCCGACGCCGCCCGCAATTCTGCAAAGGACCAAGCTGAAGGGCTTGGCGAGGCCTTTCGCCTCGACAAGCGCTTTCCTCGTGAAGCCATCTCTGCCCCGCGGCAGAGCGCACATGGACTCTGCGCCATGCGCAGAGTGACGCGCGTGCCTACGCGCGATGACGACGACGCCGCAGTTGCCGTTTCCATGTATAAAGCAGTCAACAAAGCGGAGCCAAGCAAAGCGGACAACGAGTATTGCCCCTTTGGTGACAAGGGAACAGTCTGCAGCTACGCTCCAAGGACGATGTCACCGTGGGCCACCTCCCACCTCGGCAATCGCCAGTCCGCCGTCCGGCTGGTCGGTGCCCCTTTTCAGCTTTGGGGACGCCGTTCCCCTGCCGTGGACCGCGTCCACGATCTTTACCTTTATGGTAGACCTCACCTTTACGGTGCACCGCGCCTCCTCCTTCGTCGCCATGTGGTAGCCCTTCCCGCCCAAATGTTTGGGCAGAAGAGGCCCAGGACGCCTATAAAAGGAGGAGGAGCACACCCAAGTAAGGGGTTCGGTTTTTGGAGTCTAGGAGCCTGCTCAAGAACCCTAGATCTAAAGACTAGCAAGTAGCCATTGTAGCCACCTCGAGCTCGACAAGCTCTCCTTGTACTGTAAACTCTCCAAGCAGTGCAATACACCATAGCAGGACGTAGGGGTTTTACCTCCACAAGAGGGCCCTGAACCTGGGTAACACCTTGTGTCCATCTCTGCAGTGTCGTCCGCAGCGAGCCTGACGAGCACCGTCGCCGGAGCACGTTGTGGACTGTTTGACTCCGTGTTCAGCCCCTTACACGATACCTTGGAGACACCCCTAGTTCCCGGGGACAATCTCCGACATTTGGCGCGCCAGGTAGGGGGCTGAGGCGCGTCTTCATCCTCGACACAGCCATGGCCGGTTCTCGTGCCGAACGTCTCGCTCGCCGGACGGCTAGCGCCGCCACCGCTCTCGCAGGCCGCCCGCGCGGCCGCCCGCGTGGGGGCTCTGCTCCGGAGCGCTGCGTCGACCCCGAGCCCCGCGTCGAGCACCCTGACGACGACGACATCGACCACGCTGAGGACGACCTTGGCGAAGAGGAGGCCTCCTCCCTGCCCCCGTCACGGGACCGTGCTGCCTCCTCGCTGGGCCGCCCTGCGCCCAGCCCGGCGACTGCGCTCCTCATGGCGCAGGAGCTGCTGCAGTACCGCCCCACGCCGGCGGCTCAGGAGGCCTGGCTCAACCGCGTTGCCGAGCTCATCGGCGCCGCTCGCGCCGCGGCACCTGCGCCGTCTCGCTCCCTGGTTCCTTCTGCGCTCGTGGGGGACGTGGCGCACGGCGCACCTCCCGCGCCTCCTCTCCAACCCACACCCGCCCCGGCTCCACCGGTTGTACCACAACCTGCTCCAGCGGGGGCTCCTCCTCGCGACGGCCGTGCTGCATCGCACGCGTCGTCGCCGCATGACTGCCAGATCGTGCAGCGAGCCCCTGAGGACGCACGCGTGAGCATCGAGCTGTCCAGGACATCGCCACCCGCCGGGCGCCACCTCCGCGACACTCTTGCCAACGGCACGGTCACCTACGGCACGACGGCCGCGTTCACTCGCAGCCTTCGTCGCGTCGTCTGGCCGGTCAAGTTCAGGCCGGACCTCCCTCCGCGCTACGACGGCAAGAACAACCCCCTCGAGTTCCTGCAGCTCTACTCTTTGGCCATCCAGGCCGCCGGGGGCGACGACAAGGTCATGGCGAACTGGTTCCCCATGGCCCTCAAGGACTCTGCGTCCTCATGGCTCACCAACCTCCCCGCCGAGTCCATCAACTCTTGGGAGGAGCTCTGCCGGTGCTTCGTCGCCAACTTCAAGGGCACGTATGAGCGCGGCCTCACCTACAACGACCTCCGCGCCATGCGTCAGAAGCCCGGTGAGACCCTCCGCAAGTACATCCAGTGCTTCAGCCAAGTGCGCAACAAGATCCCCAACGCCACCGACGCACAGGTCATTTCGGCCTTCCAGGCTGGGGTCACAGACGTGCGGATGCTCAAGAAGCTCGGCATCCACGACAACATCACCACCGTCGTTAAGCTCTTCGACTTGGCGGACAAGTGCGCCAAGGCTGAAGAGGGCCGCTTCTTCGTCAAGAACGAGCCAGGGGACCCCGCCGAGGGGTCCAAAAAGAAGAAATCCTCTGAGAAGCGCAAGACTACTGCGGTCCTCGCGGCAGAGCCTGACGCCAAGCAGTCTCGCCAAGCTGCTACTCCAGCCGCAGGACCTGAGAAGAAGGATGATCGTCCCTTCTGCATCTACCACAACAGGCACTCTCACGCCACCGAGGACTGCTTCGACATCAAGAGGCTTCGCGAGGCTCGCGAGGCTCGCGAGGCAAACGGAGGCCGCGGAGGCCGCGGCGGAGGCCGCAGCGGCCGCGGGGGGCGACGCTAGAACAACAACTACAATGACAATTACCAGCAGAATCCTCAGGCCAACGCTGCCCAGCCCGCAAACGACAATCTGCCTGCCGAGGCTGACGAGGGCTACCAGGTGCCTCGCGGGGCAGCTTGTATCCTTGGCGGGGCTCAGGCCCCTCGCTCCAACCGCCACTTCAAGCAACTTGCTCGCGAGGTCGCGGCAGCCCTCCCTGGAGTCGAGGCCTCCAGGCCCCTCAAGTGGTCCCAGTGCCCCATTACCTTCGACTCCGGCGATCACCCCAAGTCCACGTCAATCGTTGGCACCATCCCGTTGGTCTGCACCCCCACCATCAACAACATCGCCGTCTCTAAGACGCTCATTGATGGGGGTGCCGGCCTCAACGTCATCTCCGTCGAGACATTCGAGAAGCTTCAGGTGCCCTACAAGCGGCTCATGCCTACCAGGCCCTTCTCGGGAGTGACAGAGGGTCTTACCACCCCCTTGGGGCAGGTGAGGCTCGCCGTCACTTTCGGCACCCAGGCCAACTACCGCACCGAGCTGATCGACTTCGACGTCGCGCACATCGGCCTACCCTACAACGCCATACTCGGCTACCCCGCCCTCGCCAAGTTCATGGCGGTGACCCACCACGCCTACAACCTCGTCAAGCTCCCTGGCTCGGGTGGCACCATTGTCATCCGCGGCGTGGTCTCGGACGCCTTGTACGCTGCGCAAGCGGCCTACAAGGCTGCCGCGGTGGCGTCACCCGCCGACGAGGACGAGGAACCCCTCCCGAGGCCCCAGGCGAAGAAGAAGCAACTGTTCTCCCAGGAGAAGGCTGCGACAAAACAAGTGTCTCTGGAGGCGAGTGGCTCGGGGGCTTGTGTCGCCATCGGCGCCAACCTGCCTCCTAAGTAAGGGGAGCGCGCTCCCGGGGGAGCGACACTTCATCATCAAAGAAGAAAAACTCCTGGCCACGCCAGTGTAATGAACACCTATTCCAGGTCATTCTGAACCTTTGCGCATCGCGCCAGCATATTTTGTCGCTTCGGTGTTCTTTGCTTCGGTGTTATTCGCTTTTCTTTCTCGCTCGTATGATCCCTCCTGTGTATCTCACGAGCGGGGGCTAGCAGGGTGCCATGCCACGGGAGCATCCCGGCAGCGCCTAAAACCCAAGGGATCCGAGCTCTGAACTTGCGGGCCAGCTCTCATGAATGTCAACTCCCAAGGAGCTCTGAACTCATGGGTCAGCTCCCGCGCACGTCAACTCACCAAGGATCACCAAAACCTTGGTGCTTGTTCTCTCCTCACGAGACACACATGAAGGAACCTACGAGCACCAGAAGAATCTTTAACTGTCTATTGCTTGTGGGTATGCCTATATCCTCCAAGTGCAGGAAAACAGGCTCTCCAAGCCGCAGGCAACAACAAAGCGAAAACGCCTCGCCAGGGAACCAACCCCCTTTTCCAAGGCAAAAACACCTCGGCAAGCTAAGTCTAAACACTTGTTCAGATCTCTTCCCGCTAGTTTTCGCCCCTCGAGTCTCTTTTCTCTCTCCTATGCCTCATGGGCTGCTTGCACGTCAAAGGGGGGCCCCAAGCATCGCGCTTCGAGGAGCCCTTACTTCTCAAGGCCTCACGCACCCCCCGGACTTGTGGAGCACTGACTCGCACATACCGAAGCGGCGGTGGTGTAGCGCTAAGGGAGGGTCCTAAAACGTAGAGCGAAAAAGACATGAAGGGGAAAGACAAAAGCCTCCCGAGGGACGTCCACAAGCATACTCCAATAACTTAACAAGTTTTTACAAAGTTCACAATCAAAATGACTAAGATAAATTTGCCCTCGGCACGTCCAGCAACAGGCAAGGAGCTCAGGCCGTCGCGTCTCCTGAGGTGCCTGCGTGATCCACGGTGGTTTCCGCCCCTTCCAGGGCTTCCTCGTCGTCGCCTTCGTCTTCATCGACCAAGGCTTGGTCGAATTTCTTGGCGTACGCGATGGCGGCCTGCTTGGCGGTCTCCCGCGCCTTGTCGCTGATGGCACGTGGTGGCGCCATCACGTCCTCAAGGTCAAGTGGGGGCTGGAGCCTCAGGAGGTTGCTGAAGATGTTGGTGACGCCAACGACAAGGAGGTTGCGACTCTCCTCCACGACATGCTTGTCGAAGCTCTTCGCGACCCCTTCAAGTTTTCCAAGGAATTGCTCGAAGAAGAGCGAGTACGAGGTCTCGTCGTCGGTCGCTGCGGAGAAGGAGGGGACGTCGATCCTCAGATCTCTCCCGACGGCGCGCACGCGGCTTACCAAGCTCTGGAGAATGCTTTGACGCTGGCGCGTCATGAACCGGTCAACTTGGCGCTGGTCTCGTGCCTGCTCCACCAGGGCCGTGACCGGCCCCACCTGCTGCCGGAGCTCGTCCAGGTCCCTCTCCAGGGCAATGGCGTTCCCCTCAGCGCGCGTCTGGGCCTCCCGAGAGACCTCGAGGCAAGAGGTCAACCGCTTCTCCTCCTGCTCAAGCTCCTTGATGCGCTTCTCGAGCTCCTGGCGCTTGGTCTTGAGGCGGTACTCGTGCTTCGCGACCTTCTCGTCATACTCCTTGGAGAGGTTCTCGCGGACGAGTTTGACCTTGAGGTCAGCCTCTTCTTGGAGCCTCTTGTGCTCCGCCGCAAGGTTGGCCACGTCGGTGGCCACCCGACCTTCACGCTCCTCCAGCTGCCCCTCGCGGGTGGCCTGGTCCTTCGCCAGCAGATGGACCTGCTCCTCGCGCCGCTGCAGCTCCTTCTCCTGGAGGGCAAGCTCTTCCTGGCGCTGTTTCAGCTCGGCCTCACGAGGCGCCAGCTGCGCCTCGCGGGCGTCCAGCCCCTCGCGGAGCTCGTTCAGGCTGGCTTTGGCGGCCTCGGTGTCGGCGGCGAGTTTTTGCTTCGCGGCCGCCAGCTCGTCGTGCTTGGAGGTGGTTTCCACCTCGAGCGCTTCCCTGGCGGCGTCAAGCTCCTCCATCACCTCCTGTGCCTCCCGCTTGACGCTGTCGCGGGTCTCCTTGGCGAAACGGAGGGCCTCTTGGCGTTCCGCCTGGGCCGCCGCATCCCACCGGCGGCACACCTCCACCCTCTCGAAGAGAAGGGCCCAGGCTTCGCTGAGCCTCGCCTTTTCCTTCGCCAAGGCGTCTTCTTCCCTGGCGAGCTGCTCCTCCAGCCCGTCGAGCGCTCGTCGCGCCCGGTTGAGGACGATCCGGCGATGCGCTGCCTGGCGATGCGGCGCCTGCAGCGCCAAGGAGATTCCCACGCTGCTGTGGGGCGCAGAGGCCTCGACGCTTGTCGAGGCGCCTAAGGGGGTGTTTGGTTAGGCTTTCTAGTTGGCTTTTGGCTTTGGCTTATAAGCCCAAAAAGCACCTAAATAGGTGCTTTTGGCTTTTGGCTTTTGACTTATGTTTTACTATGGTATAAGCCAAAAGCCAAAAGCCAAAAGCACCTATTTAGGTGCTTTTATGGCTTATAAACCAAAGCCAAAAGCCAACTAGAAAGCCTAACCAAACACCCCCTAAGGCATCCTGCCCCAAACTTGTGGCGGCCCCCGCCACGGCATGGGGGCTCGTGGGGGCGTCTCCCTCGCCGCCCGCGCCAGGAGCCCTCTGGGGGCTGGGCATCCCTTCGCCCCTGGCCCCGTCGCTCGGGGGCTCCGGAGGTGTCTCTACCTCCTGCTCCACAGGGGCGCCTCCGGCCCCCTCAGCAGCGGCCGCGCCCGCCTCGGCCTCGGGCGCGTCAGCCCTTCTCGAGGCCCCCTCCTCTGGAGGCGGCTCCACGACGACGTCCTCGTCCATGGGTTCCTCCTCCGCCTCCTGCTGGACCGGAGGAGTCGCCGCCCTGGTTGGCGACGTCGCCGCCTCTGCGGTCTCCTCCTCCACGTGGTGCTCCGCCGCTGGAGGGGTCGCCGCCCGAATCGGCGACGCCACGCTCTCTTCGGCCATCACCGTCTCCGCGCGGTGCTCGACCGCGGGAGAGGCAACTGCCTGCCGCGGCTCACCGGCTGCAGGCGTCTCCATGGCGACGCTGGTGGTCTCTCCAACCTCGCCGAGCCGCCGCTTCTTTGGCTCCGCGGGCTGCCTGAAAAGAAGACAAGTCGAAAATCCTTCAAAGGGGGGAATTCTCAAAGTGAAATCTTGAAGAAGAAAGAGAAATCGAGGGCTTACTCGCCGGCCATCACCCACACCCTCTTCTTTGCCTTGGGAGGCTGGATGAGGCTTGCTCCGGCCTCCTCCCGGGCCGCGCCTGTCTCCGCGCGAGGGATGCCTCCCGCGGTTGCGGCCCTCCTGTCGTGGACGGCCTTGGAGCGGGGCTCGCAACGCCCTTTTCCGCCGCCGCTCGTCTCCTCCTCCTCATCGGCGCGCTGGGAGCGGACGATGCGGAAGGCGTCCTCCTCGTCGCCGGAGGATAGCACCTGGAGGTCCACTTCGGCATGGGCGCTCCTCGAGGATCCGGCGCCTTCGCCGACGGGGTCATCGCCCCTTGAAGCCTCGTCTTCGCCAAGGGGGTCCTCGCTTCTCGAGGCCTCCTCCTCGGCGGACTCGGCCTCCTCAGCCTCGGGAGCCTCGTCCACGTACTCCGGCTCCGCCGCCCACGGGTTAGGGCGAGGCCCGCTGTGCCCCGCGGGCACGATTCCCCACTCCTCAAATGTGGGCATATGCGAGCGCTGCTTCGCGATGCTCTCCTCGGCGAAGACGATGAGCGGCTTGGCCGCCTCTTTCTTGGCGGGCGGGATCTCCGGCGATGTGAAGAGGACGTTCATGATCTGGCGGAGCACATCAGGCTCGAAGCCGTCCCTGCTTAGCCGCATGGCATCGTCCTTGCCATCGTATCGCCACACCGGCTCGGCGTGCTGTTGAAGGGGAGCGATGCGGCGCCTGGTGAAGTCCTTCGCCACCATTTGACCGGTGACCCCTGCGTCGCGGATGTGACGGAAGTACACGTACACCGCGTCAAGCTTTGAGCCCCTGAAGTCTGCGCTCGACCAGCGCGCCCATTTCCTCGGCGGCGCCTCGGGCACCTCCAGGAGAGGGTTGGTGGTCTTGGCGTCGACAAGGAGCCACTTCTCGCGGAACTTGTCGACCTTTTTCGTCACCTTGGTGACGGCGACCTCGCCAAGCCAGGCGATGGGGATGTAGTTGTCGCTCCGGGCGTCGACGATGCGAAAAGAGACGCATCCGAGCCGCTCGCCCTTGGCGGAGTTCCGAAGGGAATAGAAACTGCGGAAGAGCGCCACCGAGGGGCGGATGCCGACGTAGGCCTCGCAGAAGTGGGCGAAGATGGCAAGGATGAGGATGGAGTTGGGATGAAGGTGAAGGAGTTGGATCTGGTACGTCTCCAAGATCGCCAGGAGGAAATCAGAGAACGGTGGTACCAGGCCGGCGTAGAGAGTATGGAGGAAGATGGGGTAGAAGGTGTCGGTAAGCCTGCTACCGGCCGGCCTCAATTCGGTGGCGCCGTGCTCGTTGGTTTTCGCCGCCGCCAGGTGGCGCACCGTCGCTATTGTCGCTGCGGTGACCCGCGTCTTTGGCAGCGCTCCCTCGAGAGCAGCAGCGCGCACCATCGCCGCGGACGTGCCTGCCCGCGCCGTCGCCGCCAACGAGCTCGCCTGCACGGTGGCCTTGCCCTTGTCGGCACCTGCTTTCTTGGGAGCCATGGTCGCCGGAGGTTGGAGCTCTCTGGAGAGTTTGGAGGCGTGGGGAGAAGTGTGCGGAGGAGTTACGGGAGAAGTAATGGGCGCCGCCTGCGCGCCCAGGCTTTATTGACCAGCACTCGAATCGTGGCGGGCCCCGCCACGTCGCCCGTTGGAGCCGAGGAGGCCGCGGCCGCGGGCGCAACCGCTGCGTGACACGTGTCGCGGCCCTGTCAGGCATCTTTGGCCCCTCGACGCTTCGCCTTCGTCATGGGCCTCGGCGTGCCCATCGCGGGCCCGGGGGCTACTGTCGGCACAGTGGAAACCGGGGTACCACGGGCCGGCCTGCCAGGGCCCACAAGATTCTTTGGATGATTTTCGCTAAGGACCAGGCTCTCCAAGCCTGGCGTGCTTCGCGAGGATTTCCCTCCTCGCGAAGGGTTCTTCTCCTCGCCAAGTGTTCTTTTCCTCGGCGAGGGATCGTTCCTCGACAAGGCGTCTCCGACGCCGCCCGCAAATTCTGCTAAGGACCAAGCTGAAGGGCTTGGCGAGGCCTTTCGCCTCGACAAGCGCTTTCCTCGTGAAGCCATCTCTGCCCCGCGGCAGAGCGCACATGGACTCTGCGCCATGCGCAGAGTGACGCGCGTGCCTACGCGCGATGACGACGACGCCGCAGTTGCCGTTTCCATGTATAAAGCAGTCAACAAAGCGGAGCCAAGCAAAGCGGACAACGAGTATTGCCCCTTTGGTGACAAGGGAACAGTCTGCAGCTACGCTCCAAGGACGATGTCACCGTGGGCCACCTCCCACCTCGGCAATCGCCAGTCCGCCGTCCGGCTGGTCGGTGCCCCTTTTCAGCTTTGGGGACGCCGTTCCCCTGCCGTGGACCGCGTCCACGATCTTTACCTTTATGGTAGACCTCACCTTTACGGTGCACCGCGCCTCCTCCTTCGTCGCCATGTGGTAGCCCTTCCCGCCCAAATGTTTGGGCAGAAGAGGCCCAGGACGCCTATAAAAGGAGGAGGAGCACACCCAAGTAAGGGGTTCGGTTTTTGGAGTCTAGGAGCCTGCTCAAGAACCCTAGATCTAAAGACTAGCAAGTAGCCATTGTAGCCACCTCGAGCTCGACAAGCTCTCCTTGTACTGTAAACTCTCCAAGCAGTGCAATACACCATAGCAGGACGTAGGGGTTTTACCTCCACAAGAGGGCCCTGAACCTGGGTAACACCTTGTGTCCATCTCTGCAGTGTCGTCCGCAGCGAGCCTGACGAGCACCATCGCCGGAGCACGTTGTGGACTGTTTGACTCCGTGTTCAGCCCCTTACACGATACCTTGGAGACACCCCTAGTTCCCGGGGACAATCTCCGACACCAGGGGCAGAGAGGCATGGCGCCAGGACATGGCCGTCGGCGGCATGGGCACCGACCACTGTTGCGACAGTGAGGAAGAGGATGACGTTCTTGCAAAATACCCCCTGGCTCCAGTTATTTTACTTACAAAAAGGTCCAGCAGCAAACTTTAGCAATTTAATTGAGGCACTTAGACATTTTCTAAAATTCCACAAAAATTCATGTAGGCTCCCCTTAACATTTAGAAACTCCCCAAAAATTGGTGTTGCAATTTAAATAGTTTTGGACAACATTTGTTCACAGGGTTTAAGTATAGTCATTTTGATAATTTCCGTAATGTATTTATTTGGAGCACTTAAGCATTTCCAAAAATAATGAAAATATTTATGGAGGCTCATAATATAACAATGAAGCTCCCCATAATTTTATTCTGAATTTTTGACAACTTGAACTTGGATTCAAAATTTAAAGTTGATTTGAACCGATTTGGATTCTCCAAATTTTTATGTATTTGCTTGCCAAGAATTTGCTTTGACAAAATTTATAATTGGATGATTGGAACTTCCTGGACAAATTGGAAGTTCAAATTTATTAGTTGCCAAGTTGGGCAAGGCATTTGGGGTTTGGAGGTTGAGAAGGTTTTGCTTCTCCATTTTAAATGTGTTTCCAAGTGTTGATTGTTAGGAGTAGCAATTTCATATGCATGCCATGATGCAAACAAGAATGCAAAAAGTGGAAAAATTCTTCGTATTTTTCAGTACCAAACTGGGGCTGTTACAATTCTACCCCCCTTACAGGAATCTCGTCCCGAGATTCTAGGCTTGAGTGAAGAAGGTGGGATATTCCTGACGAAGGCTAGTTTCACGCTCCCAAGTCGCTTCTTCTTCGGAATGGTTGGACCATTGGATTTTGAGGAATTTGATGGACTTGTTGCGGGTCTTCCTTTCCGCTTCATCCAAGATGCGGATAGGATGCTCACGATACGTTAAATCCTCTTGGATATCTAACACCTCATGATCAACCCCACGGATAGGATCCTTGAAACATCGACGGAGTTGAGAGACATGGAACACATCATGCACATCCGGGAAGTTGGAGGGTAGCTCGAGTTGGTAGGAGAGATCTCCTTGCTTGGCTAGGACGGTGAAAGGGCCAATATAGCGAGGTGCCAATTTTCCCTTGATCCCGAAGCGACGAACGCCTCAGAGGGGAGAGACTCGAAGATATGTTTTATCGCCGATTTCATAATGAACCTCCTGATGATGTTTATCATAGTAGCTCTTCTGCCTAGATTGAGCAATCTTGAGATTTTCCCAAATGATATGGACTTTTTCCTTGGCCTCATGGATCACATCAGGACCGAAGAGTGACCTCTCCCCGATTTCAGACCAATTCAGAGGAGTACGACATTTCCGGCCATAGAGAACCTCAAATGGAGCTATTTGGAGACTAGCTTGATAACTGTTGTTGTAGGAGAACTCGTGTGGCACCCCCTTCTGACACAGGTCGTCAGAAAGGCGGTCGCCCCGTGCGCCAGTCCAGGATATCCGGACGCACGTTACGACAATGCAACATAGCGGAAATATCATTACACAATCAGGCCCAAAGGGCTATAAATGGTTTACATGGCCATCAAGGCAAGAAAATTTATCATTGCCAAGTATGGCACGGGACGGAGTTTAATTGGCAGCGGAAGATAATGGTACGACAACGTCTTGGTGCGGCTCCATTCCACAGGCATCTGGCTGGGCTACTGATCCTAGCACGTTCTTGCTCCATCTCTCTTTGCTATGGTAGAAGACGAATCCTCTCCACGTCTGGCCACATGAAAAGCCAGTTTGAGTACAGTGATGTACTCGCAAGTAACAACCACAAGACATGAACAGTCAAGCAATCAGGCAACAAGTAACTAGTGACAGAAAATAATCTAAACATGGCAAGTGTCTACTCACGACATTCCAAGTGGATAGCAACAGGGTAGTACGACAAATCATGGCATAAGTAGATAATGGGATATCACCAGTACAGAGTCCAAGCCAAGTGGGGTTGGATCATGCACCGGCGATCAGACAAGAGAACTTACCTGTGACGAATAACGGAGGTACCCATTGGTAATAAGTATTATAACAAACCTGTCACAACTAGGCCCAACGGCCTCACCACATCTTTCCACTGCTTGGCCCACTGGCCTCATCTATCCACTAGGTAATGCACGGACGATGTTGGCTCAGGCCTAACTCTAGGCCCCCAACGATCGCACCGCCATCCCTCAACACGGATAACCATTCACAACCGAGGTAACATTCCCTGCATCATCTTATTGTTTATTTAGTGAAATCAGGTTGTTCATCTTACTTTCACACCGAACTTAAGTTTAACCTCCGGACTCGACAAAGGACAATAGTGTGACCGACACTGAACTGTTCCATAACCTAGGAACAAGGCTAGCTGCTAGTTGATACACTCTCGAGAGGTTGCAGTTACCACCCATCTAAATGCACCTTGCTTCGCGACGGCAAGATACAATTACATAACCGTTCACGCTACCAAGACACTCCTTGTATAGCTACCGACTTACCACTCGGGCTAAGTCTTATGACGAAGTGAATCCGGCACGTCCCTAACTCATGAGCAACGCCTAGCTCCGGAACCTTCACAAGACTAGCCCCGACCACAACTATGCAGTATCCGACTAGACTTGCCAAGTGGGTAGCATCAAAGGAGGCATGATAGGTTACATAGGTTATGGCTCTCCCATTTGGTCGACAGTGGCAGTGCGTTCAAGGTTCAGATTGGTGGCACTATGGACTGACCCTATCGAAGCTTGGAGGGTTGGTTCATTTAATCCAGTTTCTTTCAACAACAATTCCAACAACAGAGGGTTAGTCCCACATAATAAATATAATATCATATCAACATGAAACAGATTAGTCCAATGCAAAATCATAATATCATATCAACCTGAAACAGAAACAAACTGCACTCAATATTTCAAACAATATATAGTTAGTTCAATCAATGGTTAGTTCAACCGGGCGATGGCGGAGATAACTCCGACCAGTGACAGCCACAGGTTGAGTAAAAGAAAATAAACAGCACAGTTGGTTAGCGTCAACCGGGCGATGGCGGAGATACCTCCGGCCAGTAGCAGCCACAGATCGACTACAAAAGTTAGTGGAGGCGTCCACGCGATCCCGTTCCTCCATTCCATTGACTGCGGCGGTTCCTCCAGTCCATCGTCGCCGGAATGGGGAGTGGTGCATGGTACCGTCCAACACACGCCACAACTCTACAAAAAAGTAGACGAGATTCAATCCACGTGGGCGGTGCCCAACATGTATTTAGTCGCCGGCCGGAACTCAACCCACACTTGATGGGTTTATCGTATTGCAGGAAAGTAAAGGTACATGAAATAATAATACTGAAAGTAGGCGAGACTCAATCCACGCAGGCGGGGCCCAACATGTATTTAGTCGCCAAATGAACTAAAAAGCAATCATAAGAAAGAAGGCATCCATTCCACTCGAGGATTAACTCGACGTGGTGTCAGCGATCTTGGCAAAAAGATCCAAATGAAAGCCAGCTTCCCAAGCGTCGCAGTCAAGGCGGCATACACGCCAGCCAAGTTTGACGGAGGGAGAAGAAGCAAATAACTCTTTTGGCAAATGCCCCAACTCCGAGGATCATAAGACGACATTCGTCCGCTCCTCACCTCGGCGAAGGAGAAGAAGCAAACAATCATGGGGACGCTTAGTTATCTGGTCAGATGGTTCGACAAAGCCACGCAAGTGCGAGGCGCACAAATTATTCACTCGTCATTCTAATGCACACATGGATGATGAGTGGAACATGGCATCACTATCTATACTTGAAATTAAACATGGCGTAGCTACCTAAGCTTGAAATGAACATAGCATGCAAATATACACATGAAATCACCGGAACCAACATCAGCATCGGCTAGCAATAAAATATAACGCGCATATGTGACATGATGATCTGCAAACAAACAACACCGCTTGAGTGTTCATAGCAAGTGGTTAGCTTGCCTTCGGAGATCGACGCCATTTGTCTTGAGGGTCACGGACACATCGCGGTTTTAGGGTATCGGTTTGCCAGTACCGTGGAATACCTATACATGCATACGCGGGTGCTGAGCATATAAACATTTTACAAAAATGTGAAACCTATACCACTGGATAGATCTTCTCAAACCATGAATTTAGAAATTTGAATCACCTCGAACGGAGCTACGGTTCAAAAGTTATGGCCGTGCGATGATTAGCTAATCGCTGCTCACTTCGGAAAAAAAACTGCATTGGGCTGCTTCTGAACCGGGCCGGACTGGTCGCGCATTTCGCGGAATACGCCTTGCAACGGGGGAGACGGAAAACCACCGGTTCCGCCTCCACTTGCCCTGACAGTGGGCCGGGCCGAGGCGGGGCCCGCCGGTCGGGGCGACCTGGCGCCACGCTGGCGGCCGCTGGTCGTCTCCCTCGTGCGGGACGCGACCGACGCGGGACGGGCCCGACGCGGTCTCGGCTGGCTCGGCCGTCGGCCGCCGCCGCCGCCCTGGCGCCCGCCGCCGGCCACCGGTGCCTGGGAGGGTGCTCCGCCGCCGCCGCCAGTCGCCGCCTCCTACGCGCGGATGGCCCGCGGGAGCGAGCCCGACGCGGCTCGGGCCGGTTCGGCCGCCGACCGCCGTCCGCCGTCGCCTGGCGCACCGCCGTCGGCCACCAAGGGCTAGGCGAGGACCGCCCCGCCGCGCCGCCTTCGGGGATGGAGGTTACGGGTGCGGGGAAGCACGGGTGCGCCCCACGGACACGCGCTCCGTGAGGTCGCCGCCGGTGGTTCCCGGACGGAGACGAGGCCTCGGGCCACTGCTTTGCAAATGGAGATGTCTGGGAGGTAGAGGGCAGCAAGGGGAACCACTCCACCGGTTTAATCGGAGGATGGCTCGATGTGGAGCTCGTCGTGGTCCGTGAACCGATGGCGACATCCTCGGCCGAAACGGAGCAGAGCTCCGCCATCCCGCGACTAAACGAAGCAGAGGGGCTTCAGGAGGGGGAGAGTGAGGTGCTGCACGCGCGAGAGGGCTCGGGGGTGGTCTTTATAGGCGGGGGCGAGGAGGGGTGGCCAACCACGTGTCCATGGCCATGGAGGTGAGGGGGAGGGGATAGGATCGTCGGTGGAGTGGATAAGATCCGAGCTGGATGCGCAGTGGTGCACAGAGGATTCACTGGTGCCGGGGATTAGGGCTTGGCAGGTTTAGGTCACGCCTAATCGTGCGTCCGGGATGTCCAGAGCGCGACGCGAGCGACATCGTCGCGTTCCCGTTGACTCGGGGCATGGAATGGAAAACGGGTCGCACTACTGGGTTCGTAACGACGAGACCAACACAACAAAACTAGAATCACTCAAAGGTGACAAACCTTTATGTATAAGATTTTCAGAAAACCGGGGTTGCGCCAGGTGTTCGATGAAATGACAGAGGTCTTCCCCATCTCAGAAAAATCCCCAAAATTCACGGTAGGCTAGGATAGGTGTATGTAGGATGTTGGTGAAGTTTGAGCCCAATTGGGTACCTGGAGGTTGGTCAAAGAATTTGGTGTCCAAAAATGCCCTAATGGCATGGGTATGCCAAATGCACCTACTCAAATGATATTGGCTTGATATTGTGGATATGGGGTTGTGTATGGGATCTTGTCAACTTGGCAAAGTGGCAGTGCCAAATGGTTTTTGTAGCTAGGGGTTACTTTGGAAATTGCAATTAGGCAAGAAAAGGCATTACAAGGGAAGTACCTCAAATATTGCTCAAATGAGGTTGGGCCAATGGAGTGAAATGTTCAGGAGGTTAAATCATGCACCTCACCAAAATTTAAGAATTTTTGGATGAGTGGAAGGCATCCAAATAATTTTTGGACTGAGAATGGCATAATAGGAAATATGATTAAACTTGGAAATATTGCATGGGACTATGGAATATTTTTGCATGGGAGGGATGTATCTGTATGAGGGAACCATATGGTAGTTTGGTAGAATTTATTTCAAGCTATAATTGGGATGGTGGCTTTTGGTGGGATAGATGGGAGGGGTTTTAGAATTTCCAAATGGAATCAAGGTTCGACCGGCAAAGCAATGGTATGAAGTTATGGTGAGGGTCGACAAGGATCGGGAAATTGCTGGGAAATTTCTAAGAGAGCTAAACCAAAGTCAAGTCAAAGACCATCTGGTTCAAAGAAAACATTTTGAAAATAGAAAAAGTTTTTCAGGCGTGGGAAAACATCACTAAAATTAGGGACGAATTTTTGGGATGTGACAACTCGACGAGGGGAGATACTTTTCCCAACCCTTACCGAAGGAGATAACACATGCCCGAAGCATGTCCTCAAGAACTTGGTTCACCCTCTCAGTCTGACCATCAGTCTGAGGATGATAAGCGGTGCTGAAGTTGAGACGGGTTCCCATAGCGGTTTGGAAACTCTGCCAGAATTTGGATACAAACAGACTACCACGGTCTGAGATGATCCTCAGTGGAACCCCATGCAAAGGAACAATCCGGGCAAGATACAAATCAGCAAGTTGGCTTGCTCGAATATCGTCACGGACCGGAAGGAAGTGAGCGACCTTGGACAAACGGTCGATGACTACCCAAATGGCATTATTTCCTTTTTGTGATTTTGGGAAGCCAGTGATGAAATCCATACCCACTTCATCCCATTTCCACTCAGGAATGGCTATGGGGCGAAGAGTACCCGCTGGCCTTTGATGTTCAGCCTTCACACGGCGACAGACGTCGCATTCAGCAACATACTCGGCGATCTCGCGCTTCATGCAAGACCACCAGAATTGACGGCGGAGATCTTGGTACATTTTGGTACTACCCGGATGAATAGAAATGGGTGATTCATGAGCTTCTGAGAGTATCAACCCTTTTGTATTCCCACTCTTGGGCACCACTAGACGGTCACCAAAATAAACAACCCCGTTGTCATCAACAGAAAAACAAGTGGCCTTCCCATTAGCTATTTTCTCTTTGATCTCGAGGATTTCTGCATCAAGTTGCTGGGCTGCCTTGATTTCATCCTCAAGGGTGGATTTGATCTCCAGGTTAGCTAGATATCCGGAGGGAACAATCTCCAGATTCAACCAAGCAAATTCCTCATGGAGAGCAGGTTGGGCCTTTTCAACCATCAGGGTATTGCAATATGCTTTGCGACTCAGAGCATCTGCCACGACGTTGGCCTTGCCGGGCTGATAATTGAGGGTCACATCGTAGTCTTTGATTAATTCCAACCATCTTCTCTGTCTCAGATTCAGATCTGGCTGGGTGAAGAGATATTTCAGACTTTGATGATCCGAGAAGATCTCGCAACGGTTGCCCAACAGGTAGGGCCTCCATTGCTTCAGAGCATGTACCACGGCAGCAAGCTCTAGATCATGAGTTGGATAGTTGTGCTCGTGTGGTTTGAGTTGGCGAGAAGCATAGGCTACCACATGGCCTTCTTGCATTAGCACACAGCCCAACCCTTGGAGTGATGCGTCACAGTAGACAACAAAGTCCTTGTCTGTGTCAGGAAGGACAAGCACCGGGGTGGTCGTGAGCTTGACTTTGAGAGTTTGGAAGCTCTCCTCGGCTTTGTCGGTCCACACAAACTGTTTATTTTTCTTGAGAAGATCAGTCAAAGCCTTGGCTATCTTGGAAAAGCCCTCGATGAATCGGCGGTAATAACCTGCCAACCCAAGGAAGCTACAGATGTCTTTGATGGACTTTGGAGTAGGCCAGTCCAGGATTGCCTGAATCTTGTCTGGTATCACAGCCACTCCAGCGGCTGACACCACATGACCTAGGAAGACGAGCTTCTTTAGCCAAAACTCACACTTGGAGAACTTGGTGTTGGGAATATGCCCTAGAGGCAATAATAAAATGGTTTATTAAGCATATTCACGTTTATGATAATAGTTTATTATCCATGCTATAATTTTATTAAATGGAAACATAATACATGTGTGGAATATAAACACCAGAGTCCCTAGTGAGCCTCTACAGGACTAGTTCGTTGATCAAGAGATAGTTAGAGTTTTCTAACTATGGACTTGTTATAGTCACTTGATAACGGAGTCATATCATTAGGAGTAATGGTGTGATGGACATGACCCAAATAAAGAGTTGCAATTAATCATGTCACAAAAGATTTGTTGTCAACACTTTTTAATATGCCAAATATAGTTTCCTTAGACCATGAGATTATATCACTCCCGTTCACCGGAGGAATACTTTGTGGACATCAAACGTCACTTCGTAACTGGGTGATTATAAAGGTGGCTTTCAGGTATCTCCGATGGTGGGTTGTTGGGTGATATGAATCAAGAGTGGGATTTGTCCCTCCATGTGACGGAGAAGATATCTCCAGGCCTTCTCGGTAATATAGCATCAAAAGTCTGCAGACATGTGATTAGGTGGTAATCACAAGGATCCTATATTATGGACGAGCAAAGAGAACTTGCCGGTAACGAGATTAAACTGGACATGGGGATGTCAACGATTATATCTCGGGCAAGTAAAATATCGTGAGACAAAGGGAATCGTATATGAGATTAATTGAATCTCCGGCATCGTGGTTCAATCGAGAAAAAGGTTTTCGTTGAGTGTATAGGAATTAATATGGGCATCCCGGTCCCGCTATTAATTATTGATATGATCATGTCTATACATTGTCGAACCCGTAGGGTCACACACTTAACATTCCGATGAAATTAGGTTTTGCGATGAATTAAATGATGAAATGAACAAATGGTGATTCGGAGTCTCGGATGGGATCCCAGACGTCACGAGGAGTTCCGGAGGAGTCCGGAGAATAAGATTCATATATGGAAAGTGGTTTCCGGAGGTTTCGGAAAAGTTCCGGAAAATATTTATAGGGTACCGGAAGGTTCCGGAATGTTCTAGAAGGTTCTAGAAGTGGGACCCACATATTGTATGGGGGCCCACATGGACCAAAGGGGTGCAGCCACCACTTGGTGTGCCGCACCACCTAGGGCCCACATGGGCATTGCGGCTAAGGAAGAAGGGGGAACCCACTCCTAGTTGGACTAGGAGTTGGGCCCTCCACCCTTTAGGAAAGGGGCCCTAGCCCGAGTCCACGAGGGACTCCAACTTGGGAGCCAAGGAAAGGGGGGGGGGCTGGCCGGCCCTCACCCTAACCCTAGCCGCCACCTATATAAGGTGGGGAGGGGAGGGGTGCGGCGCACCACCACACAAGGAGGTTGCCCCCAAGCAACCCTAGCCGCACCCCCCTCTCCCATCTAACCCTAGCCGCACCCCTCCTTCCCCGGAGGGCTGCCGTGCCACCACCTCCACCTTGAGCTACCGCACCTCCCTAACACTAGGGTGCTGCGCCACCTCCTCCTCTCCCTCTCCTCTTGCTTGGCTTGGCGAAGCCCTGCTCGTGGAGATCATCATCAACACCGGCACAACCGTCGTGCTGCTAAGATCATCAAGGTCACGTCCTCTCGCTTGCGGGATCAAGGAGTTGACGTCTTCATCGAGCTGTATGTGTGGACGCCGCGGAGGTGCTGCCCGTTGCTGCACTTCACCGGATTGGATCTCGAGGATAATACATCTCCTCGCGACTAGACGATTCTAGTTGCGGGGATCGACTAGCCAACCCCTGCACCGACAAAACGCGTTTGTTGATCTCCAAGGGTAAGAGATTGGATCTCACCTCCGCTATCTTCATTTCGTAGATCTAGATCCTTAGGGTTTATTCCGCTTGCCGCGTAGGAAATTTTTTTGTTTTCCATGCTGCGACCCCTACAGTGGTATCAGAGCCTAGATCTATTTGTAGATGTTGGTGCGATTAGAACACAAGGAGTTGTGGGCGTTGATATTTTATGTTGCTACCTTCTCGCGTGCACTTTGCATCTTTGCGGTATTGTGAGATTGAAGCGGCCCGGACCAACCTTACTCGTCCACGCACGAGAGACCGGTTCCACGACTGACATGCAACTTGTTTTGCATAAGTGGTTGGCGGGTGTCTGTTTCTCTTGCTTTAGTGAGGATGCAATTTTCAATGGAAGGCCTTTCAAAAGGATGAGTAAATAAGCAACTATTATATCACCGTTGTGGTTTTTGCGTAGATTAGAACGGTTCTATCTCGTTGACCCAAGACATGTAAAATTTGCATTAACAAAGTAGAAGTCGTCTAACTTGTTTTTGCAGAGGGGGTCATGTGATGTGATATGGCCAATGTGATTTGTGATAATGTATGCAATGATCATGTTTGTAATATTTTGCGACTTGCATGTCGACGAGTACGGCAACCGGCTAGAGCCATATGGTTGTCTATTATTTTATGTGACCTGCGAGTCATTGAATCACCATGTAATTGCTTTACTTTATTGCTAAGAGTAGCATTAGTTGTAGTTGCAATAGTTGGTGGACGACCATGGGGATGGCGCCATGATGATGGAGATCATGCCGGAGATGGAGATCTTGCCGGTGCTTTGGAGATGGAGATCAAAAGCATAAGAAGAAAGGCCATATCATATCACAATTATGAATTGCATGTGATGTTAATCCCTTTTATGCACCTTATTGTTATGCTTAGATGTGATCGCGACGGTAGCATGATAAGGTGATCTCTCACGTTAATATCAAGATAATTAAGTGTTCTCCCCTAGTATGCACCGTTGCGAAAGTTCGTCGTTTCGAAGCATCACGTGATGATCGGGTGTGATAGATTCAACGTTCACATACAACGGGTGTAAGCCAGTTTACACATGCGAAAATACTACGGTTGTCTTGACGAGCCTAGCATGTACAGACATGGCCTCGGGAACACGGAACCGAAAGGTTAAACACGAGTCATATAAATGATATGATCAACACTGAGTTGTTCACCATTGAAGCTACATCATCTCACGTGATGATCGGTTGTGGTGTAGTGGATTTGGATCGTGTGTCACTAATCAACCAGAGAGATGTTGAGTTTAGTGGGAGTTCATATATTAATTTGATTAAGTTGAACCAAAATTATCATAAACAAAGTGTCCTAAAGATGTCTTTGCAAAATCCTTGTAGATCATGGCCGACTACAGTAGTATGTTTCTTGCTGAGGAGCTGCGTCTCGATGGGTCAAACTTTGCTGAGTGGTACATGCGTCTAAGAGAAGTCCTACACACCAATGGCGAGCTCTACATGTTAGATGAACCTTTAGAAATACGCCCTGATGTTACTGCTGACTATGAAGGGTACATGGAGTGGTACGATCAAAAGACCACCTACTGGAAAGTCGAGTGGCTAATGTGCACCTTCATGGATTCTAACCTTGGTAGACAATTTGGAAACTTGAGCGCAATGGAGATTGTCGATGAGCTGAAACGAAGGTTCATAGCACAAGTTAGAGTTGCAAGGTTTGAATGCTTGGATGATTTTCTTTCAACTAAGATGGAAGAAAACACTTGCTTGGAACAACACCTGAGGAAGATGCACCGGCTGTATTTTACTATGGTGGATGTTTGGAACCATGAGATAACTGACGAGATGGCAATAGATGGGGTGTTGCGCTCGCTTCCCCCCAGCTATAAGAATTATGTCAGGGACTATGTCATGGGAAGGGATTCGATCACTTTCTGTGAGTTTATTTCCCGGCTGCGTCATGTTAAAGTGGAACCCATAGCAGGAGAAGTAGTCATGCAGAAGGTATATTTTCATATACTAGTTATAAATGTTTAAATGTCCCATTTACACTTGTGGTGAGCTAAGTATTTGATACTTGTGCTGTTTTGTGAAAACAGGGCCCGCCGTTTGAGAAGTGCATGGAGGGACTGAGTGGATTTCGCGGGAAGATGGCAATCAAGGAGTTGATGCTGGTGTCATTTCACTTCAACATTTATCGTTTTAAATTAGAGGATTTGAATGAGTTTTGTAATCGAATTAAGTGTGATCTACATTAGCGTGTCTCGGTTTGTGAGACGGTCATTCATGTTAATGACAAGTGGTTGTTCTGTTTTCATGAGTAATCCTTTTTGGAGATCACGTTTCGATTATGAGATTATTGTCCTTTGTTAGATTTAAACGATAATTAGTTAAACACTTATAAAAATAAAGACATGCTAAAATATCCAATACTTAATGATGAGATTTGTTTTTAGTTGTGCTATAGTGTTGGTGAGTATTCTGATGCGCATCACCAAGTAGCATAATTAAAAATGCCATTTTCTGAAAATGCCATGAGTAGCTGGAAAATAAACACAAGTGTTGGTGGAATTTTTCAGTTAATAAGAGACATCATTGTTTTATGTTCTTCATCATGAATGAGTAAATAGGTGTATTTATTCAAGTCATGATGAGACCATATCATTTTTGGAAGTAAAGGATATTAAGTTAACAAGATAATTGAGTCTTTTCGATTTGATCAAAAGAGTCAAAATATTTGAGTTATTGTTTAGTATGAAGACTTGTGACAAGTGTTATCACAAATTACAATATTTAGAGATTATTCAAAAGTGTTTTGATAAACCTAAAGTATTGTAGTCACATTATATTTGATATTATGTGGTCATAAAGAAGGGATTTGAATTTAAGGGTTTATTTGTATCATTTAGATTTATTTTGATAACACTCTGGCTTTAAATAAAGGATCTATTTAATGATTTGCGTTTCGCATATGAGTTATGTGAAACAGTGGTTTCAATAATTATGAGATAATTAAAAGCCATAGCAAATGGAGTTTTGTAGAACATTCATATGAGATTATGAATAGAGATTCCACAATGTGAGACTAAAAGGGACAAACCAATGTGTTTGGTTGTGTTGTGTGTTTTAGTGGTTTTATCATGAAATGGTTTCATGGATAAAAGAATTGTTGGAATAAAATTTAGAAAGCTTAAACCTTGCATGTTTATGTATCAAGTGGCACATATGTAAAGTGCTATGTTGGTTAAAACTTGACACATAAAAAGATTTTAATGATGGTGATCATTGAATTTTGGTTTAGCTTGTCTAAAGAGCAGTGGGATTCCAGAATATGAAATTTGTCAAAAGTTGCAAAATAATATTCATGATTTACTTGTCATGTTTGAGAAACAAGACATACCTGCAAAACTACAAAAGAAGAAATAGAAACTTTAAAAATACGAAAGTGACTAAAAGTCATTCTATATTAAGTTTAAATCACAAAGTAATTGTTACTTGATTTTGTGAAAAGAACGTTTCACATATTTATTCTGCAAAGAGTTTGTGTGGAATAAATAAAACTTAGAGTTGGCAAGGTGCTGGCGTTTCGTATATGAGTTCTCGAATCTTAAGAGTTAAGAATTTTCGAGGAGTCCAAAGTGTCGAGAAAGTGCATAAGGAACTGAGTGGGATCTAATTAACATATGTGGAGACATATATTAAGTTAGAGCAGAAACTAATTTCCATAATCAAAATATGTGGTGACATATGTTTGAGTGGGAACTAGTTAATCATGGTCAAATATAAAGATAACATATTTCTGAGTGGGAGCCATAGTGGCTTCACAATTTAATATGTGTATGGTATATATTTGAGTGGGAGTTTACAACATCGTGTTTGAATGAAATGGAGATTTCATAAATGTTGTAAATGTTGTCATGGTCGAATGCATAACTTATGAAGTTAGTTTGAACGTCAAATATTCATGTAGATGAATGTATCTATGGAGGATAGATAAGTTTGATAAACATTAAAGTCAGATGTTTAACCTAAATATTTTTGAAGGAGTTCAAAATAAAACAAGAGAAGAACGGTTCGTCTCATTGTGACATATAGGTGAAACATTTATTTGGAAACTCAGTACAAAATTGATGGTTGTAGGATATGTTGGAATTCACTATGAATTGTTCATAGGTCTCAACATATAAGAACCATGTGTTTGTATATGACGATATGTGACCCAAGTTCTTAATTGTAAGAACATGTTGAATGAGGAGTCATTTTTCATGAAATTGAGATGAATTTAGAAAATGGTAGACTTGGTTGAAGTCATAAAGCCAGACTAAATTGGAGATCTTTTAAAGTCAGAGCAGCGCAGCGAAAGCATGATCAGAGATATCGAAGTGACAAGGTTCACTGCTGATTTGTTAAGTCTACAACATATAGGAGTATATGATTAATTCAAGGATTGAAATAAGATATAATATTTTGGTTTGAGAAAGTTGTTTCAAGATCGAGTGAGTTTCGGATGCATATGTTATGAGAAAGTCCATTTGACTGATCATACATATAGGCATAAAAGGATATGAATATATCACTCTATAACCAAACATATTATATACATTATATGATAATGAGTTTTATCATGGGATGATAGGAAGTTTATCATGTGATGATAAAGTAATGTCAAATTAGGTGACAGTTACAAATTTTTGCAAAGGACATAAAGAGCTGTAAAGTACAGAGCACGGACAGAACCTCTTCCACAAGCAAACATGATCAGCACTGAGACTTCATGAGTGAGATTCCATGGGTGTTGGATCGAGGAAATGTAAACTAGATTATTGACTCTAGTGCAAGTGGGAGACTGTTAGGAATATGCCCTAGAGGCAATAATAAAATGGTTTATTAAGCATATTCACGTTTATGATAATAGTTTATTATCCATGCTATAATTGTATTAAATGGAAACATAATACATGTGTGGAATATAAACACCAGAGTCCCTAGTGAGCCTCTACAGGACTAGTTCGTTGATCAAGAGATAGTTAGAGTTTCCTAACTATGGACTTGTTATAGTCACTTGATAATGGAGTCATATCATTGGGAGTAATGGTGTGATGGACATGACCCAAATAAAGAGTTGCAATTAATCGTGTCACAAAAGTTTTGTTGTCAATACTTTTTAATATGCCAAATATAGTTTCCTTAGACCATGAGATTATATCACTCCCGTTCACCGGAGGAATACTTTGTGGACATCAACCGTCACTTCGTAACTGGGTGATTATAAAGGTGGCTTT
This sequence comes from Puccinellia tenuiflora, assembly GCA_012064385.1. NCBI lineage: Eukaryota > Viridiplantae > Streptophyta > Magnoliopsida > Poales > Poaceae > Puccinellia > Puccinellia tenuiflora. Next base: position 60,659 of record QRDG01000361.1, read on the forward strand.
CAGGTATCTCCGAAGGTGGGTTGTTGGGTGATATGAATCAAGAGTGGGATTTGTCCCTCCATGTGACAGAGAAGATATCTCCAGGCCTTCTTGGTAATATAGCATCAAAAAAGTCTGCACACATGTGATTAGGTGGTAATCACAAGGATCCTATATTATGGACGAGTAAAGAGAACTTGCCGGTAACGAGATTAAACTGGACATGGGGATGTCAACGATTATATCTCGGGCAAGTAAAATATCGTGAGATAAAGGGAATCGTATATGAGATTAATTGAATCTCCGGCATCGTGGTTCAATCGAGAAAAAGGTTTTCGTTGAGTGTATAGGAATTAATATGGGCATCCCGGTCCCGCTATTAATTATTGATATGATCATGTCTATGCATTCTCGAACCCGTAGGGTCACACACTTAACGTTCTGATGAAATTAAGTTTTGCGATGAATAAATGATGAAATGAACGAATGGTGATTCGGAGTCTCGGATGGGATCCCGGACGTCACGAGGAGTTCCGGAGGAGTTCGAAGAATAAGATTCATATATGGAAAGTGGTTTCCGGAGGTTTCGGAAAAGTTCCGGAAAATATTTATAGGGTACCGGAAGGTTCCGGAATGTTCTAGAAGGTTTTAGAAGTGGGACCCACATATTGTATGGGGGCCCACATGGACCAAAGGGGTGCAGCCACCACTTGGTGTGCCGCACCACCTAGGGCCCACATGGGCATTGCAGCTAGGAAGAAGGGGGAACCCACTCCTAGTTGGACTAGGAGTTGGGCCCTCCACCCTTTAGGAAAGGGGCCCTAGCTCGAGTCCACGAGGGACTCCAACTTGGGAGCCAAGGAAAGGGGGGGGGGGGGGGCCGGCCGGCCCTCACCCTAACCCTAGCCGCCACCTATATAAGGTGGGGAGGGGAGGGGTGCGGCGCACCACCACACAAGGAGGCTGCCCCCCAAGCAACCCTAGCCGCACCCCCCTCTCCCATCTAACCCTAGCCGCACCCCTCCTTCCCCGGAGGGCTGCCGTGCCACCACCTCCACCTTGAGCTGCCGCACCTCCCTAACACTAGGGTGCTGCACCACCTCCTCCTCTCCCTCTCCTCTTGCTTGGCTTGGCGAAGCCCTGCTCGTGGAGATCATCATCGACACCGGCACAACCGTCGTGCTGCTGAGATCATCAAGGCACACGTCCTCTCGCTTGCGGGATCAAGGAGTTGACGTCTTCATCGAGCTGTACGTGTGGACGCCGCGGAGGTGCTGCCCGTTGCTGCACTTCACCGGATTGGATCTCGAGGATAATACATCTCCTCGCGACTAGACGAGTCTAGTTGTGGGGATCGACTAGCCAACCCATGCACCGACAAAACGCGTTTGTTGATCTCCAAGGGTAAGAGATTGGATCTCACCTCCGCTATCTTCATCTTGTAGATCTAGATCCTTGGGGTTTATTCCGCTTGCCGCGTAGGAATTTTTTTTTGTTTTCCATGCTGCGAGCCCTACACTTGGCATAGAGGCGATGATCACGAAGCTTTGTCAGAACTAGACGAAGATGCTCAGCATGTTCTTCTTCGGTTTTGGAGTAGACAAGAATGTCATCAATGTATATTATGACGAACTTATCGAGATACTCGTGGAATATGGAGTTCATGAGCCTCATGAATGTAGCCGGAGCATTGGTGAGGCCAAAAGACATGATGGTATACTCATATAGGCCATAATGAGTAGTGAAAGCCGTCTTCAGGATATCCTCTTTTCTGATTTTGATCTGATGGTAGCCTGACCTCAGATTCATCTTGGAGAATACTATTGCACCAGCTAGCTGATCGAACAGGTCAGTTATTCGGGTAATAGGATACTTGTTCTTGATGGTTACCGCATTCAAAGGGCGGTAATCGACAACCAGACGAGGAACATTTGAATCCCTCTTCTCGACAAAGATGACCGGGCAGCCCCAGGGTGAGCTACTAGGCCGAATGAATTCTTTTTCCAGCAGCTCATCAAGTTGCTTCTTCAGCTCAGTCAGCTCTTCCGCTGGCATGCGGTAGGGCCTTTTGGAAATTGGAGCTGTTCCCGGAACCAATTCAATGACAAACTCCACACTTCGATCAGGTGGCATGACAGGCAATTCTTCAGGGAAGACATCGGGGAAATCACACACCACAGCAACCTCATGCATTTCAGGTGGGGTGGTTCCTTCCAGGAAACATAGGCTGATCTCCGGTGAGAGAGGAGTGGCAGCGGATGGAGTTGCGGACGAAGGTGACCAATAACTCACCAGCCCGACGGTTGGGTGGATCACTGTGACAGACTTGGCAGCACAGTTCAAGCTGGCCTGATATTTGACTAGCCAGTCCATGCCTAGAATGACATCTAGACTATCTGACTTTAGGGCCACCAACGAGAACGGAAAGGACCAATAGCCTATGGTAATCTGGGCCTCCGGAGCAATCCATTTAGTGTGCCAACTAGAGCCTGGTGTTTTGACCACTAGAGGGGAGTCCATGTTCACAAACGGTATTTGGTGGTTGTGTGCAAAAGCTATGGATATGAATGAATGCGATGCTCCAGAATCAAACAAAACTGAAGCTGGGTAATCATTTATTCGAAGCGTGCCCATGAGAACACCGGGGTCTTCTTCGACTCCTTCAGCCGAGACGTGGTTCAGGCAGCCACGGCTGATGGTCATGGCCTTGGCGGCTGGTGTAGAGGGAGTTGGTGCTGGTATTGTGGTAGCCGGTGCCTTATGGGGACACTCCCTGGAGTAGTGCCCCGGCTAGCCACAGCTGTAGCAAGTAGGCCTCGGTGGTGGTGGAGGCAGCGGAGGGCGGAAGCCACTTCCAGCCACGCCCAAGGTCGAGGTAGCTGGGCGAGGCAGAGGTGGCCTGTACCCTGAAGGCCTTGGCGCGAAGGGAGCACGAGGCACAGCGCTGAAGGGCACAAAGACCCTGCGCTTCTTGCCCTCAGAATAAGAGGAGCTCTGATTGTCCATTGGAGCTGGCCTCTTGGAAGACTCCAGCTCCTTCCTCCCTTGCTCCATGGTGAGAGCCTGGTTGTAGAGCACCTGGTAGGATTAGAACTTGAAGGGTAGGAGCTCATAACGGAGCTGAGGTGCAAGGCCCTTGCGGAACAGATATTGCTTGTCCTCATCGTTGGTCACGTCTCGAGGGGTGTAACGGGAGAGGTGGTTGAACTCACACCCATAGGATTGGACGTCCATGCGTCCCTGGGTCAAGTCCAGGAACTCCCTCCTCTTGAGTTCCATGATGGGCTTGGGGATATAGGCCGCACGGAAGGCGGTGCGGAACTCCGCCCAGATGAAGACATGGCCAGCGTCAAACATTGACACGTGTTTCTCCCACCAAGAGCCGGTGGCTCCATTTAGAAGATAGGTGGCGAAGTTGACTTGTTCCGCCACCGGCACATGCAAGGCCGCGAACTTGCGCTCGAGAGCTCGGAGCCAATCATCAGCATCCAGTGGCTCTCTAGCTTCAGTGAAGGTAGGAGGTTGGTGATGAGGACATCCCTGCTATAGATGCAACCGCCACTACTACACCACCTACATTACAAGGACCTATGACTAGAGCTTGTGCACGTCAACTTAATCAACATGTACTTTCGTTCTTACAAGCTAGTCCTAATATTCATGAGAATATGATGCTGCCTAAATCAAATGTGTTTGTCTCTCTTAGGAATGATGGACCAAGCATGGATGAGAGGGACAAGCTATGGAGCATGTACGTTGGAGGAGATGGCAGCAGGAGTGCAACCAACAGAGATGATGTCGCTACCAATGGAGACTACCGTGATTTGAATCCACCATAAAGATGCTTGAAGGCTTGGACGAATTTTAGAAGATATCAATTAATGAATTTCGTCCAAGGCTTTTCATAGGTGCTGCGCCACCTCGTTTTTGGGCCAGGCCCATGTATTTTCGAGATACCTTTTAATAGGCAGTTTTAGAGTCCGTATCTAAGGAGGAAAGCCTTCCTAGGGTAGGATTCGGCCGCCACCCCATGGCTGGACGAAATCCCACACCTCTCCTCCTTATATACCCCCGTTAGGTCGTCCTTTAGACTCGGATTTTGTTTAGTTAAAAGTTAGCCAACTGCTGCAACTTCGTGTACTCGGTTTGTGTCCAACGACCAGATCAAGACCGCTTACGGAATCCCGCCTTTTCAATAAAGCTCATACTTCATCCGTAATTTCGTGATTGCATCTTTGGTTCTTACTTGTTCCTCGATCGCAGGTAGAACTAGACCGATTGGTCAGGCTGATCGTGCTGCTGCAGGATCGGTAACTCCCGGAGATTGGTTTAGCGATTGCATATGCGCTGCGTACTAGTACGTGGAAGTCGGATCGCTAAGGTCGAACTCCACCAGAATCGACGTATCTCTATCTCATCGAAAGATCAGACTACCTTAGCCATATCAAGTGGTATCAGATTTCAGGTTGATCGGTGAGATTTACAGTTTTACTAGTATAGATTGCATTTGTTTCTTCATACCTACAGTCCACGGAAAAAGCCAAAAAAATATTAGGGTTAGATCATTCCGTCCTAAGAACCAGTCCGGACCTGTTGCATAATCTTTTCAGTGTATTGCATTGTTGAATCTTCGTCTGCATCGTCGTGTCAAAGTGCTGGTCGTAGCGTCTACTTCCTTTAGAGTTTCGAGTTCGTGTCACATCTAGTCACCGCCGCCGCACCTTTTGCACGTCGCAGTTCAACTTCCGCCACCACCTGTCCGCCACCACCATCCGCCACAACCTTCCGCCGCGAACACCGACCACCCCTACGCCATCTTACCCTCGCCCCCATACCCTCCTTCTTGCCGCCACGCCCCTTGTTGCGCCGCCAGATCAATTAGGGTTAGGGTTTTGGGAGAGTACTTTTCCGCTTGTTTCCTTATCCGCCAATTCTACGTAACGAGGTAGAGTTCAACTCGGTTAATCCTTGCTCGCGTCGCCCCACTCAAAAAAAAAAAATCAAAAAACAAAAGTCTGGCACGCTTTGCAGAGCAATTTCGAAAAAAAAAATTTGAGCCTACCCTCGTTTTTCAGTACGGGGATTCTTTTGAGACAGTTGTCATCATAGTGATATTTTTTGCGACTTTTTCGTGTTTTCAGCGCGTCGCACGCTTCACAGAGCATACCATCTCACTTTCAGTGCATATTGTTGTGGGTATCTTACTCACGTACCTGTTACTTTTCTGTGACCTTCACTTATATCTTGTTGTTGAGAGCTGTTTTTGTGTGGCCTCATTGTGCCGCGCCGTGACTTCGTCGGTGCACTCGGCTCGTGTCTCTAGTACGGTCTAGCCTAGGACCATCACGGTACCATCGTTGAGCGTTGTTTCAACTTGCATTCCTGTTTTGATTATTGCTATACCATATATAAAGCCGTCCTAAAGCTCCACAGATTTCTCCTACGTGCTTTGTACCTCGCCTGGTGATCGCTTTGTCCAATCTTCGGAGTGCTGATCTTTGTGGTTGCCGTGACGCTCTCCTGCTTGGTAAGGAACTTGTAAGAGCTTTATATTTTGCTTAACGGATTGCGTGTTTTCTACCACACCCTAGTAGTCAATAGGAACATATACTTGTATTTGTTTCTTGTTTTCTACTAATCATGTCAGGGGACGAGAAGATCGAAATGACCAACAAGGAGCTGCAGGAGCACTTTGAGAAGATGGTTACAGACCATGCTTTGGACACCGAGGATCGGATCCGTGGTGCTATGGACAAGATCGATGGTTTGGAGGTTGCTTTCAATGCGAAGTTCGACGACGTCAACACCACCTTGGCTGAATTGTCCGGCAAGTTTGATCGCTTGTTGGGACAGTTGCAGCCACCCCGCATACCGCCTCCCGTGGTGCAAGGCGCAGCAGTTCCACGGGCAGGTCATGTACCTCTCCAGGACCCTCAAGCTTCGGCAGCATCTGCTGCTGGCCATGTCGTCAATCCCGTCGAGCATGGTGACGGATATGCAGCGGACGCCGAATATCCACCGGGTCGTCCACATGTACATCCACGCAACCTTGCACACCGGCAGCAAGCGCAGGTACGTGAAGACGACCATGTTGCTAAACTGAAATTAGTTATTCCACCTTTTGAGGGTCGCTATAATCCTGATGCTTATCTTACATGGGAACTAGAAGTAGAACAACGTTTTGCATGTTTACAGTATCCCGAGGATCGACGTGTTTGTGCCGCCACTTGTGAATTTACTGGCTTTGCTTCTGTTTGGTGGTCTGAACATTGTCGTCTTTATCATGATAATATTCCTACTACTTGGGCTGCTTTAAAAGATGCTATGCGTACTCATTTTGTACCTCCTTATTATCAGCGTGAAATGTTACAAAAACTCACCCATTTACAACAAGGTAAAAAATCGGTAGAAGAGTATTATCAAGAATTGCAAACAGGTTTGATTCGTTGTGGTATTATTGAGGATAATGAAGCTATGTTTGCACGCTTTTTGGGTGGGTTGAATAGGGAGATTCAAACAATTCTTGAATATAAGGAGTACAATACTATCACCCGTTTATTTCATCTTGCTTGCAAAGCTGAACGTGAAGTGCAGGATCGTCAACCGCGGACAAGGCCTAATTTTTCTACAGGTCGTACGTATTCATGGACGCCACGCTAACCGGAGGTCATCTCCCGTGGTTCTGCACCGCCTCCTTCGACTAACAAGTCTAGCATGCCACCTTCACGCACACCGGCACCGAGTCCTCCATCAACATCTAATGGGACAGCTCGGAGTTTGGTGTCCACGGGAAGAACAAGGGATGTGCAATGCCGCCGTTGTTGGGGATATGGTCACATCAAGAGAGAGTGCAAGACACAGCGTGTGATGATCGTGCGTGAAGATGGAGAGTATGATTCTGCAAGTGATTATGATGAAGAGACTCTCGCGCTTATTTCTGCACAACAAGAAGATAATGAAGATTCTGAGCAGGACATAGAGGTCATGGGCGCTGAGGATGCTGATAATTATAGGAGCTTGGTTGCACATCGCGCTTTGAGTGTGCAGCTTAGTCAAGAACAGAATCAGCGCCACAACTTGTTTCACACACGCGGTGTTGTGAAGGACCGTGCTATTCGAATCATCATTGATGGTGGAAGCTGCAATAATTTAGCAAGCATTGAGATGGTGGAGAAGCTTTCTCTCCCTACACGGCAGCACCCCCACCCATACCATACTCAATGGTTCGACAGCACAGGTAGACTAAAGGTAACACGAACTACACGTGTGCATTTTAATATTGGGACATATTCTGATTTTGTTGATTGTGATGTGGTGCCCATGCAAGCTTGTTCATTGTTACTTGGTAGGCCATGGCAATATGATAAAGAATCTGTGCATAATGGTAGAACTAATCATTACACTCTTATTCATGATGGAAAGAAAATTGGTCTTAAACCTATGACTCCTGAACATATTTTGAAAGATGATCTTGCTAGAGCTAGTAGAGCAAAAAATCAGGAGAAACAAAAGAGTGAAAACCAGATTGTTGCTAATGAAGTGATGCCACATAAGAATACTACTAAATCTGGTTCCAAATTACCTAATGAAATTCGTTTGAAGCATCCAACTTTACTTGCTACCAAATCTAATATTTCTGACTTGGATGTGAATACTTCTGTTTGTTATGCAATCATATGCAAAGAGGTCCTGTTTTCTTTTGAGGATATGCCTTCCTCTTTGCCACCCGCTGTTGCTAACATTTTGCAGGAGTATGCGGACGTTTTTCCCAAGGAGATGCCACCGGGGCTGCCACCTATTCGAGGAATAGAGCACCAAATTGATCTCATATCGGGTGCTTCGCTTCCAAACCGTGCAGCCTACCGTACCAACCCTGAGGAGACGAAAGAGATTGAACGACAAATTCAAGAACTACTCGACAAAGGTTATGTTCGTGAGTCTCTTAGTCCATGTGCTGTTCCTATTCTTTTGGTACCAAAGAAAGATGGTTCTTCTCGCATGTGTACTGATTGTTGGGCTATTAATAATATCACAATTCGTTATAGACACCCTATACCACGTTTGGATGATATGCTTGATGAATTGAGTGGCTCTACCATGTTCTCTAAAGTTGATTTGCGTAGTGGTTACCACCAAATTCGTATGAAATTAGGAGATGAATGGAAAACAGCATTCAAAACAAAATTTGGTCTCTATGAGTGGTTAGTGATGCCTTTTGGTTTAACTAATGCTCCTAGTACTTTCATGAGATTAATGCATGAAGTTTTGCGTGCTTTCATTGGACATTTTGTGGTGGTCTACTTTGATGATATATTGATTTACAGCAAATCTTTAGAGGATCATGTGGCTCATTTGCGTGCTGTTTTTGATGCTTTGCGTGCTGCACGTTTATTTGGTAACCTTGAGAAGTGCACCTTTTGCACCGATCGAGTTGTGTTTCTTGGCTATGTTGTTACCGCGCAGGGCATTGAAGTGGATCCCGCAAAGATTGAGGCGATTTCGAGTTGGCCGACTCCGCTAACGGTCACCCAAGTGAGGAGTTTCCTTGGCCTCGCTGGGTTCTACCGGCGTTTTGTCAAAGACTTTGGGTCTATTGCAGCGCCGCTGAATGAGCTTACAAAGAAGGACGTGCCCTTTGTTTGGGGCAATGCACAACAGGAGGCTTTCATGCTATTGAAAGATAAGTTAACACATGCTCCTTTGCTCCAACTTCCTGATTTTAATAAGACTTTTGAGCTTGAATGTGATGCTAGTGGAATTGGGTTGGGAGGTGTGTTATTACAAGATGGAAAACCTGTTGCATATTTTAGTGAAAAATTGAGTGGGCCTAGTCTGAACTATTCAACTTATGATAAGGAATTATATGCTCTTGTTCGGACTTTAGAAACTTGGCAACATTATTTATGGCCTAAAGAATTTGTTATACATTCTGATCATGAATCTTTAAAGCATATTCGTAGTCAAGCAAAACTGAATCGTCGTCATGCTAAGTGGGTTGAATTTATTGAGTCTTTTCCCTATGTCATTAAACACAAAAAGGGTAAGGACAATGTTATTGCTGATGCTTTATCACGACGCTATACTATGTTGTCTCATCTTGACTTCAAAATTTTTGGATTGGAAACCATTAAAGAACAATATATACATGATGTTGATTTCAAAGATGTGTTGCAGAATTGTAAAGAAGGGAGAACTTAGAACAAATTCGTCCTCAATGATGGATTTGTGTTCCGCGCTAACAAACTTTGCATTCCAGATAGTTCCGTTCGTCTTTTGTTGTTGCAGGAAGCACATGGAGGAGGATTGATGGGTCATTTTGGTGTGAAGAAGACGGAGGACGTCCTTGCTGCACACTTCTTTTGGCCACGGATGCGTCGGGACGTTGAGAGATTTGTTGGCCGCTGCACAACATGTCAAAAAGCTAAGTCACGTCTTAATCCACATGGTTTATATATGCCTCTTCCTGTCCCTAGTGTGCCTTGGGAGGATATTTCTATGGACTTTGTTTTGGGATTGCCTCGCACACAGAAGGGGAGGGATAGTATTTTTGTTGTTGTGGATAGATTTTCGAAAATGGCACACTTTATTCCCTGTCACAAAACTGATGATGCCACACATGTTGCTGATTTGTTCTTTCGTGAAATTGTTCGTTTGCATGGTGTGCCAAATAATATAGTTTCAGATTGTGACACTAAATTTCTTAGCCATTTTTGGAGATGCTTATGGGCAAAGTTGGGAACTAAGTTGCTATTTAGTACTACATGTCATCCCCAAACTGATGGGCAAACTGAAGTGGTTAATAGAACTTTGTCTACTATGTTAAGGGCTGTTTTAAAACCGAATTTAAGAAAGTGGGAAGAATGCTTGCCTCATATTGAATTTGCTTATAATCATTCCATGCATTCTACTACTAAAATGTGTCCTTTTGAGGTTGTGTATGGTTTTGTTCCTCGTGCACCTATTGACTTATTGCCTCTTCCATCATCGGTGCCAAATGATCTAGATGCTACACAACGTGCTGATTTGGTGTTAAAGTTGCATGCCACTGTTAAAGAAAATATTGAACGCATGAATGCAAAATATAAAATGTATGGGGATAAGGGGAGAAAGAAAATTGTGTTTGAACCTGGAGATATTGTTTGGTTACATTTGCGCAAAGATCGTTTTCCTGATTTGCGCAAGTCCAAGTTAATGCCACGAGCTGATGGTCCTTTTAAGGTGTTAGAGAAAATAAATGATAATGCATATAAACTTGAGTTGCCTGCAGATTTTGGGGTTAGTCCCGCATTTAACATTGCAGATTTGAAGCCATATTTGGGAGAGAATGATGAGATGGCGTCGAGGACAACTTCAATTCAAGAAGGGGAGGATGATGAGGACACCCCTGCTATAGATGCAACCACCACTACTACACCACCTACATTACAAGGACCTATGACTAGAGCTTGTGCACGTCAACTTAATCAACAGGTACTTTCGTTCTTACAAGCTAGTCCTAATATTCATGAGAATATGATGCTGCCTAAATCAAATGTGTTTGTCTCTCTTAGGAATGATGGACCAAGCATGGATGAGAGGGACAAGCTATGGAGCATGTACGTTGGAGGAGATGGCAGCAGGAGTGCAACCAACGGAGATGATGTCGCTACCAATGGAGACTACCGTGATTTGAAGCCACCATAAAGATGCTTGAAGGCTTGGACGAATTTTAGAAGATATCAATTAATGAATTTTGTCCAAGGCTTTTCATAGGTGCTGCGCCACCTCGTTTTTGGGCCAGGCCCATGTATTTTCGAGATACCTTTTAATAGGCAGTTTTAGAGTCCGTATCTAAGGAGGAAAGCCTTCCTAGGGTAGGATTCGGCCGCCACCCCATGGCTGGACGAAATCCCACACCTCTCCTCCTTATATACCCCCGTTAGGTCGTCCTTTAGACTCGGATTTTGTTTAGTTAAAAGTTAGCCAACTGCTGCAACTTCGTGTACTCGGTTTGTGTCCAACGACCAGATCAAGACCGCTTACGGAATCCCGTATTTTCAATAAAGCTCATACTTCATCCGCAATTTCGTGATTGCATCTTTGGTTCTTACTTGTTCCTCGATCGCAGGTAGAACTAGACCGATTGGTCAGGCTGATCGTGCTGCTGCAGGATCGGTAACTCCCGGAGATTGGTTTAGCGATTGCATAGGCGCTGCGTACTAGTACGTGGAAGTCGGATCGCCAAGGTCGAACTCCACCAGAATCGACGTATCTCTATCTCATCGAAAGATCGGACTACCTTAGCCATATCAGTTGGGAGTGCAAGAACTCCGTGAGAGTGTTGCAGTCATTGTTCCTCCTGGCCCCTTGTTGCACCAAGTGCTCGAGCAGACGCTCATTTCGCAGCCGGTTCTCCTCGATAGCCATCAGAACCTCTGCCATTGAGGGTGGTGGTGGTGGCGGTGGCTCAGGATTGCTCTGTTCACCACGACGGGTAGGAGCCATTTTGAAGATTTGGAACAAGGACATAGTTAGTAACCATCTCCGGACAGTTAGGATAGATCATTAGAGTCCTTCTTGATATAGAGATTTAAAAAGGCACTAACACCAAAGACAAGAACAAAACAACCACGTGTGACACCATGTCAACGCGGCGGTAGCAAACAGAAGTAAGACTCGAGACATACATTGGACGGTAGGAACCCAACCCCGAGAACCTAAAACTTGACACCACGTTAAAACAAAACAGAGGTAAGACATCAGAGTAGAGGGAGTTGGATAAGGAGTGAAAAGAATCCTAAGAGGGTTTTCGCAACTCATTTTTAGGTTATAAATAACTTCACAACACTAGACTCGACATCGACCAATAGAAAGGGTTTCCTACAGGCAGTCCTGCTCTGATACCAACTTGTAGCATCCCGACCCCAGAATTATACAAAGAGGCTATGTAACCCACAGACTATGCTAAACAATCGAAGGGCATGGAATTACCGCTCCCACGCAACACATCGATCGTGCCATAAACACTAGCATAGCTATCAATGTATAATAAAGAGATCAAGACTTGTGGAACAACTGGCACATCACAGACTCTGCGACACGAAGATCATATAGCAACTCATATATGAGAAAGATACAAATATTACACATAGAGGTCACAGACCCAACAGTACATCATGCGGAAGCGAAGTAGTTGTCTAACACAACAAGATCCAAATATGGCCTAAGAGGTCTGCATATAAAAAAATCCCAGCCAGTTTGTTCCACGACGTCCCAAGCTGCGACCTGCGAACCCCAGACTACTCGTCGATGTCCACGAAGAACCCACCTGTCTGCTCGGTGTCGTCCTCCTCTGAAACAAATAATATTCAACAAGGAGAGACTGAGTATGACGTACTCGCAAGTTTAGTAGGGCGATATAGGCCCAATGATGACGGAGGCTCTAAAGCTGTATAGTAGTTAATTTGCATAAAGCTAGTTTTCCTTTTCAAAAGACATAAATGACTCATGGCATCGACTACTCAGAATATTTTTCGAAAAGGGATAAGATAGTAAACGTGATCTTTGGTTCTCATCGAACCCATAGTAACCATTTCTCAACACCCTTCTCCACCGTCCGGCTCGCCTGATTAGCTCTCTTCCGGGGAAAGCTGGCAAGTGGGCGCCGTTAAACCTTTACCTCGCATGAGACTATCCAAGTGTCATCTGTGGCGACAGGACAAGTTTACCCAGCCTATTTCAGCCCCTGCCCCATCGCCACGTCCTAAACACCACCATCCTCATCGTTCCTTTTTCCACACACACACTCACCCGCAAATGGAAATAGCAAACTAGAGGACCCGTGGATACGGCCGCACAAGTTATTCAGTTATTATGGAGCCCATACCCCACCAATGGAAGCACGCTCGTCTTGGTTCAAGAGGTAAAGAACTCGCACCTAGGGCAAGAATGAGACAAAACACCATCCCCGATGGCAACTCACCCAAGCCTTCTTAGAAATTTAATTAAACACCAAAAGTAACCAACATGTCCGAGCATTCCATCAACATCATAATTATGGAATTTAAATCACCGGACAAACTATATCATTTGACTAAGCATGGCTAAGCATAGCTAAGCATATGAACAACAGATATAATTATTTTATCTCCGGCCAACATATCAAACCTATGGTTCATAGGAGGGGAAACATGTGATGGTTTAGGGGACAATGCAATTCATAGGATACTCTAAATTTTGATCAAAAGTGACATTGGAATCGAATGCAATATTATGGTGGATAAAATAATTGTATAAAACAATAGGAGGCTATATGCCAAGAAGGTTAGGTTATCTCTTGCCTTGCTGACGGGGCGTGTAGTACTGCTCGTCGAGATAGGTAGGGGAACCCTCGACTCCGGAATCTATCGATACCCAAACAATAACAGAAGAACAAATAAATAACATGAAGACAAATGCAATGCGCAATCATGATGACATGTCAAGTTTATGCATTGATATCATCATATAATTTAACTAGCAATATTAAATGGAGTGCCAAATAATTAGTGCAATTATTTGGAAGCAACCCCATATTTAACTTAATGTCCACATTGCTTATAAATTATTACATTACTAAGAAGTGGCTCAAATATGCATGAACATGACATGAAATGATAGATATTGTTCTTCTGATCTTTTTGGTACCTCGTTTGGCCGGCCCAGACCGGGAGTCCAAGCCGGGCACCAGCCCGAGGCTTCCGGCCTTCGGCCAGCCCAAGCCGAGGCCAGGCCAGGCACCTGCCCGAGGCATCCGGCCTCAGGCCGGACAGGCCGGTGCTAGGCCGGGCGGCGACGACGTACGGCGACCGGCGGCGGTGAGAGGGAGAGGGGGGAGCGGAAGAGAGCCAAAAGAACGCGGGGCTCACCCTCGTTGCAGGGGAGTACTCGTCGGCGATGGGGGTGGGCGAATTCGTCGGGGAACAAGCCCGGCGAGCGACGGCCGTGGTTGGGAAGTCGAGGACGAATGCGACGGCTCCGGCGACCCCGGCTCGATTCCACTGGTGGGGAGGGAGAGGAGGACGCGGCGGAGAATATGGCGGCATCGGCTCATCCCGGGGAACTCCAAAAGACGGAGAATCAACGGCGACGGCGTCGGCACCGCAGAGGACCGTGCGGGGAAGCTAGGGTTCGTGCCGATCCGAAATTTTGGGAGGAACGAGGTGGAGAGAGTGAGGGGAGCAGGTGGGCAGTGTCGGTGGTCCTCTTGACCACCAGGGGCAGAGAGGCATGGCGCCAGGACGTGGCCGTCGGCGGCATGGGCACCGGCCACTGTGGCGACAGTGAGGAAGAGGATGACGTTCTTGCAAAAGACCCCCTGGCTCCAGTTATTTTATTTACAAAAAGGTCCAACAGCAAACTTTAGCGATTTAATTGAGGCACTTAGACATTTTCTAAAATTCCACAAAAATTCATGTAGGCTCCCCTTAAAATTTGGAACCTCCCCAAAAATTGGTGTTGCAATTTAAATAGTTTTGGACAACATTTGTTCACAGGGTTTAAGTATAGTCATTTTTTATAATTTCCAAAATGTATTTATTTGGAGCACTTAAGCATTTCCAAAAATAATGAAAATATTTATGGAGGCTCATAATATAACAATGAAGCTCCCCATAATTTTATTCTGAATTTTTGACAACTTGAACTTGGATTTAAAATTTAAAGTTGATTTGAACCAATTTGGATTCTCCAAATTTTTATGTATTTGCTTGCCAAGAATTTGCTTTGAAATTTTTATAATTGGATGATTGGAACTTCCTGGACAAATTGGAAGTTCAAATTTATTAGTTGCCAAGTTGGGCAAGGCATTTGGTTTGGAGGTTGACAAGGTTTTGCTTCTCCATTTTAAATGTGTTTCCAAGTGTTGATTGTTAGGAGTAGCAATTTCATATGCATGCCATGATGCAAACAAGAATGCAAAAAGTGGAAAAATTCTTCGTATTTTTCAGTTCCAAACTGGGGCTATTACAAACGAATCACCAGAAGTCTCAATATGTCTAGCACCTAGAGCAAATAAAAGTTCTAGCACGAATTGAAAGCTTCATATTTGGCCTGACTATTTCCACAAGATATTCTAAGCGGTATGAGACTTCAAAAATAGCACCATGATGAGATATGTAAACAATGTCAATAAATGATCATTGCTCTGAAACCAGATCAACAAAATGCAATCTCCATGGTATTACAGAGACAAGATCAATTGTGCGTATATCATCAAAGCATAAGTTGAAGCATAATTTTCAACAAACACATACCTTGTCTCGGTCTCCAAAAGTACTAAGGACGATATTAATAAACCACACCGGCCATGACAAGATAATTTCTTAGGGGGATAAACAATTATCGGCCATATATCTTTACCTCAAGGGCATGTGTAAACCATCCACCAAAGTATGTATAGCCGAAATAAGTAAACAAAACAATAAATCTGATTGTGAACTTCAAGAATTTCGGCTCTTAGATTGGCAATAACATTGCAACTAATGAAATGTATATTGTCTTGGTAATACCCTTCCATGATGTAAGAAATTATGATGTATCCAGGGATCAAAAATGAACCCATGGAGGGTAACCAATCATACCTGGAGGTGAACTCCATGACAAAGCCATTGATGGCATGGCTGAAGAATATGAATGTTGTGCCAACCATAGATTTTTATTAGGAGATATAAAACTTCGGCATAATAGCTTGTTAGTTTCATTCTTCTCTTTCTTTATTCCTGTTGATTTTCTCGCGACAGAAGATTGCACATTATTCTTGTCCTTGTGACTCTCCCTAGGAATCCATGCCATGTTCTTCTTTTTTAACTCTTCAACACTAAGCCTTTGTAGTTTTCTCTCTTGCCAACTTGATAAGCCGAGTGGGAATCCCGGCTGTAAGTTTGGTTTTCGCCTTGGCAACTCTTTCTTGAACTTGGGCTCTTCCAATTTTGCAAGTTCAGATTTGGCACTCTGATCTTCAACAGTTAATTGTTTCATCTCCTAGCCTTTCGTAGCCAAGGTCAATTTGACTGACTCTTTGTTACTTGAAACTGAATCTGAAGCAGCCCACTTGCGACCATCTTTTTTCACTTGATATACTTGCTTGATTACCTCTTTCTTCTCGCTTGAGCACCGTACCGATTCTTCTTCATTGAAATGGTCTTTGACATGTGATTTTTTGTCAAACGATGATTTTCTTAGAGCTGCACAACTTGGGTGAGATGATCTAGAATAAGATGGACAACGTGCCAATGTATCATACCTCTCCCATGATGAATATGGATAAAAATTAGCATAGGGAGGTATCCATGACATTGATATTGGCGGCCAAAAACGAGGATATGAATGTGCTGCATTGAACTTCTCTTTTCGCCAATCCCAATGTTAGATTTACGCCTCGGGGGTGCGAGAGTTCATTATTGGGGACTGGCAAAACAGCAGTAGAATTGTGGGTAGGCCTTCTAGAGTCTAGGTCTTTAGTTATTGGTCCCGAGCCCTGATCCCAGAGCTAGCTGGTTCTCCCCGAAATGCGTTGAGGATGCTTTGGCACTACTTGATCGATAAGCACTTTTTGCTTCACTCTCCCTTTGATATTTTTCCAATAGCTCAGCGAAAGTGACTTTAGGTTCCTTACCCTTGTGCTTATAGCGGCCTTTGTCTTTCTTGCTGTTGCATGCATTGATCTTTAAATTTTCTTGTTGCCCCCCAGTGCATGGTGCCATCGTTGTAGCTTTGATGGAATATCCGCCTTCAAGAATATCTTGAGTGTGCCCCTGAATAATTTCTCTCCTTGAAGACTTGATCCCACCATCTTCAGCGTGTACCTGCTCAAGTCTGAATGAATCGGTTTGAGGTAGCCGATGTAGTAGATTTTTGCCGTCAAGACCAATAAAAATAGACTGGTCATCTATATGAGTCTCAACAAAATTCAATCGTCCTTTATCAACGGCCAATTGTACTATTTGATGAAACATGTTGCAATTCTCAATACTATGCTCGAACGAATTATGCAACTTGCAATACATTCGTCCTTGTACTGATGGCCCTACATGATGGTCAAGAATCATAATATAATTATTCTTAAGAAATCTATCAAAAATATTTTCACACATGTCAAACTGAAGGTACACTTTTCATAATTGAGCCGATCGGGTTGGGAGAACGGCTTTTGATTTAGGCAACTGAATGGTCCAGATTTGACATCATCCCATTCGGCTATGCTTTTCCTTTTGCATCTTTTCTCCGATGCTTTCGAATAAGCCATCATACTTGCATCGGCTTTCTCAAGAGATTTTAAGCTTGGCTTTATATTTCTGAAACCAAAATAGTTAGAACACATATGTCTCACCTGAGACCAAATGTAAGACAAGTACGAAATGAGCAAACCTACCCATGTAGATATAAAGTTTAAACGAAACGACGGGTAAAGCTTTAGCTGTAATAATTTGTAACTATCGGTCACTCTAAATGGTACAATATGTTGACCGATAATCTCTTTATCAGTTTTATTGCCAGCAAATAAATTACCTTTCACGATTGGTCTTTCAATGTTTCTTATGATAATCTTGCTAATAGATGCATTAACAATATAGCCTTGACCAAATCGGAAAACAAGTAAATTATTTGTTGGATATACCTTTTTTATGACGTTGGGAGAGCATGATGGTTGCATGACCTGAACAATATCTTGCCCCGCCTCTATATGATTCTCCAACGCCTTAACTTCTTCCTTTTCTGGATCTCGCACCCCATTACGTTGATGCTCAATGTCAACCGAACTTTGTTCGGCTATAATTTCTTGAACATGATGTTCATCAATTTCTTTGGCACGAAACTCATAGGGCAGCATGTAAGCACCCTTATATCCAGAAAAATCAAGCATGGTTGTTTCACTAAATTTGCCATGCTCTTGATCGACAAAGCTTGCTTCTTTTGACTCAATAGATTCGACATATGTACTATTTGATTCGGCTTTTTCAATAACCGAACTAACTATACTAACCGAATCAATTATCATATCATGATTGATTCTTTCAATTTGTGAAGCTTCATCCTCTTTTTCCTCGGTTTAGCAGAGCATTCAATTTGATTGTTGTGCGGAAGAGGTAAAATAATTTCTCCAACCGGAGTAAACTCTTCTTCATGATCCTTCTTTAGATTTGCAAGAAACTCCTGGAGAAATTCCTCTTCATGTTTCTCCATAAGTTTCTTCTCAATCGCCTTAAATTGCTCATTGCGCTTCTTCTTGAATTCCTCAAAGATTTGGCAATGTTCCTCCAATAAATCATCAAATGTAATGACATTATCGGCGTTAACCTCTGCTGGACAAGATTGTTCTCCTTTGCTTTTAGTCTCTTTCGGCAATGAAGTTTGGCCGAAACTTTGAATTTGTGAAGGAGAAAACTTAATCTTACGCTCCTCACTCCTTCTCTTGTATGGCTCATAAGCTTGTATTGTAGCATGATCATGCGGCCTTTCCACTAGTTCCTGATGAAGAGCATAAAACTCGTTGAAATTAGCTACAAGTCTCTCCGTCCAATCATCTGATCCTGGATTGGATTGCCCCTTAGTGACTTTTATTTCTTCCGGCACCGAGGTGTTGCCGAAACTCTTTAACTGTTTAGGATACGTATCATATGCTCCTACTGAATCTCCACTTATTCGGCTATAACCATTGTGAAGGTGCGGGGCCGAATTATGGATATCACCAGTTGCATATGGTGTTGAAAAATTAGTAACATGAGATGTAGCATATGACGGTTGAGGGTAATTAGCCAAATAGCAAGTATTAGCCTGGCCGATTCTTCTATCCATCGGCACACTTTGAGGTGGACTCACATATTGTGAGTTAATTGCCGATGAATATAACGATGAAACACTCTGTTGTATGCCTTTGAAATTTCTAACATTGGGTGTTTCATATTGATTAACTGAACGCATCATGTTGTTCATTGGCATATGGATTTCTGGGGCTGCCGATGCATGAGGATTTGAGTATACATGCTGCAAGTTGCCAAAATCATAATGAGTTGAAGCGTAGAGATTATTTTGCATCGGCTTTTGCACAAAGTAAGAACTAGGGCTAGCCGATACAATACTCATATCATAGGATCTAGCAACATCAATATAAGCGTAATTTGCATCTACATAAGGAGATTGGGGATTCATGATACCGTTGTAGATTGCAGCCGCTTGATGACGCTCTTTTCGTAGCAAGAACGGGCCGGAGACCGTTTGCTTCGTCCCCAGCGGAGTCGCCAAAAAGTGTGTTCGCACACGAACACGTCACCCATGTACCCTCGACGCCGAGCGCGATGCGCGGCAGCACGCGCCGAGGGAGGCTCGCTGGAGGCGCGATACGCAAGACAATCCGGCGGACACTTTTGTAGACCCGAAACCCCGCTCGCCCGGGAGGGACCCCGTCAGGGCTCGCAGCGGCTATGGGCTTCTCTAGGTCGGCCTGACCGCCCCTAGAGCCTCGTGGATTCGCAGCCTCCAATCTTGAAGAACGACGAAAAACGAGAAGAAAGATACAAGGGAGAGAGATAAAAGTAGATGAACACGAAAAAATAGTAGATGTGTTTGTTCGATTGGTGTTGATTCAATCGGCCATCACCCCTCAGGTATATAAGAGGCGGCTGGACTTCCCGTGCAAGCAGCGTTTGGGTTCACGTCCAAAACCCTAAATTGGGTCAAATTCGGATGGCTTGGTCCGAACCTTCCAAACCTGTTCGGTCTAAAAACTGGCTGCACCTTGCGGGTCATTTTTGAGACCGTAAATGACCTCAGATCAACTTCACGTAAAAGATAAAGTTGTTCGCCTCGAAAAAACGAAGAACTTTCATTTGATAGGGTTTTCCATCCGAGTCCATCTTAAGGGTTTATTTTTATCCGGAAGCGAAAAAGTATATCCCGAGCGAGCAGACATCTAGGCTGTTTATTCTACGCATTCAACCAGACATTGGCTGATGTAGATCAAGTGCGTAATTCCGTGTTTCTGTAATATTTTGGCTTTAGGGATTACATATGACCTCGGATTGAAATGATCCAAAAACCAAAGTCGCTTGTCTCGACGATACACACAACTTTTATTATTCATATTATTTTTTCATTTGAGGTCATCTTGGTGTCATCTCTTTGTGAGCCAAATTCAGTCATCAACACCTTTATAAGAACATGTATCGCTTTCTTAGGGTGCCTTCGGTTTTCGGACGGGATGGAATGGAATGGAACGGTTCCATTCTAGCAGAACGGAACCGTTCCATTCTTGTGTTAGGTTGGACAAAAAAAACTGTCACGGAACCGTTCCATGCATTTTTGTGTTCGGTTTTGGAATGGGGTGAGGATGGAATGGAACGGGTGAGAATGGAATTATTCGTAATGTCGATTAATTATTCATAAACTTGATTAATTATAGCTAAACTCGATTAATTTATTTCTAAACTTGATTAATTATACCTAAACTTGATTAAATTAGTGCGTGACAGCCACTGTTCCACTCGGTCCGGCCGAATCGGCCGGACGGGTAGATTCCGCATCTACACAGAATATGCATTCCGAGGAATGGGTGCGTTCCATTCCACCTGAAAACCGAACATACGGATGGGCTCTGGGAATGGAACCGTTCCATTGCATTCCATCCCGTCCGAAAACCGAACACACTCTTATTCTCCTTGTATTACAAAAAAAAAAAAAAAAACTGTAGTTGGTGTATGGCGAGTATCTACATTTTTTTAGTGGACAAAGAATGAACATAAGCGCATCAAACAGGTGTTGTGAATCCAATACGTAGTGAATTAATCAAGTTACATCCAGAATATGTTTTACAACAGTGTAACATGTTTTTTCGAACTTAAAAGTACAATTAGGCAAAGCAACCTACAATATTAATTGGCTCGCTAACACGAACACGAGCATACGATTCTTTCCCGCTCCTATGACTAGCTAACCTCCATTTGCAAAAGTACTGATCCGATGACCCGACACAGTGCTCAGAGAATATGTTCTCCGGCCGATCGATCTCTTCCATAAACCAACCATTCCCGGACTGGTTCGCTTCAAAACGAATAGCTTTCTCGCCACGGTCCAGGCAGGGCAGCCATGGCCGGTACTCCCACTACTACCTGCAGCCACGCTTTGCTCAAAGGTCTCTGCGCAAAGCTGCACGCATGCGCGGCGCGTTTGCGCACCCACTGTCCCATCTTTCCCGTCTCCGGTACCGCCTCCTCGATCTTGCTGCCCGCCCTCGCCGTGCTAGTCTGCGGCACAGCTCTCTCGAGGGTCGTCCTCTTCTTCTTGCCCCTTGTGATCTCCACCTCCATCTGCTGGGGGGCGGTCTTCCTGCTCCTCACCTCGGAGTCGTCGGAGGGAGGGGCAGCGAAGGAGGTCGTGCTCCTGTGCGGCGAAAGGGCGGAGGTCGGGCTCCTCGAGGTGTACGGCGACGCAAACGCGAGCGTGTACGGCGACAGGCGCGACGTCGAGGCCGGCTGCTTCTTGCACCGCAGGCCCGGCGCCGGCGGCGGGTGGACAAAGCTCGGCGTCGACGAGGACGGCAAGGAGGTGGTGTTCGCCGGCAGGGTGGTCGTCGGCGGTGGCGAGCAGGAGGGCGCGGCGCTCGAGGAGGAGCTTGTGGCTCTGCAGGTCGACAGGTTGGCCGAGGGCGTGTGGGATCGCTACTTCGGCGGGTTCTCCAGGTGGAACTACCTGACGGATGGGTCTGAAGAGGTCGAGTTATCGAGCAGCACTTGAGCTGAGATATCGTAAGTAATTGTCAGTCACGTCAAAGCTGATGGGTTAACTTCGATGTTAATTTACCAGACGATAAATGTTCCGAATGCCACGAGACATTTGTTGTTCCAGCTGCCATGACCAACACTGGTACTTCTATGACTATATACGTATATGGCTCATGGCTGCCTGGCTCCCGCGTCTAGAGCATGCAATCCCTTCCTAGTTCGTCAATTAAACTATTGACCAAGTATTTTTAAAGGAAAAAAACTGAAGTATTAAATACTTTGAGGTGTTTGGGTGCAATGAATTATGTGGTTTTAAAACTGAAGTAGTCCCATAATACTTCATTTTTTTGTCGTTTTGTAAACTTTTGTAAACTTAGGGGTTCTCGGCAATGATGGTACACCGGTTGATACAATTGGTCTCCGGGGGCCAAACGGCGATCAATGTCAACGGTGAGATTGGACCGTACTTTAGGAACAAACGGGGTGTGCGTCAGGGCGACCCACTCTCCCCTATCCTCTTTGACTTTATGGTCGATGCGCTGGCTGCCATGCTTCACCGGGCCAGCGAGGCCGGACACATCCAGGGGGTTGTGTCCCACCTTATCCCTGGAGGAGTGACACACCTGCAATATGCAGATGATACACTCATATTGATTGAGCCAAGCGATTTGGGAATTGCTAATCTCAAGATTATTCTCTTGTGCTTTGAGAATATGTCGGGACTCAAAATTAATTTCTCCAAAAGTGAGGCTGTGGTGGTGGGAGACCCGAGCCTGGACCAAGTTAGGATTGCTAATCTTCTTAACTGCAAATTGGGGAGTTTCCCCATTTCCTACCTTGGTCTCCCGGTGAGTGACAGAAAGCTCAGTGTGGCGGACTGGGAGTTCCTCACTGAGAAGGTGACTCACCGGGTTGACCCTTGGCAGGGTTTGTTTTTGGCCTCGGCTGGGAGGCTTGAGCTCACCAACTCCTGCCTCTCGAGCCTGCCCATGTTCGCTATGAGCCTATACCACCTCCTGTATGACTCCACTCATGCATCCATGGATAAGGTCCGCTCTCGGTTCTTTTGGGAAGGAACCAGGACAAGAGGAAATACCACATGGTGGACTGGGCAACGGTTTGTAAACCAAAGGAATATGGGGGTTTGGGAATCCTCAACACCAAAATCATGAATATTGCCCTCATGCTCAAGTGGATTTGGAAGATCTACCAAAACAGCGAGGGCCTATGGGTAGACCTGCTGAAAGCTAAATATCTGGGGGAAAATGACATCTTCTCGCCTGGGGTCCCAAGATCGGGTTCCCAATTTTGGCGCTCCCTTCAAAAGCTTAAGTGGTATTTCAAACTTGGCGCCAAACACCAGGTTCGGAATGGGAGACATACCCAGTTCTGGATAGACTGGTGGATGGGTTCGGCCCCACTGCGGGATCGGTTCCCTCTACTGTTTGGTTGCTGCACGGCCCCCTTCATCTCGGTGGCAGAGGCGCACGGTGAGATGGGCAGGCAGCTTTACTTCCGGCGTCCCTTTGGTTTGGCGGAAGCGGTTGAATGGGACAATCTCACTAGGGAGATCCACCACGGCCCCCTACCATTGGACAGGGATGTGGTCTCTTGGTGCTTGGAGGCTTCGGGGAGCTTCACAACCAGATCAATTTATCATCGGCTCTCTCAGGGTGCCGCGGTTACTCACTTCAAGGAGGTGTGGCGCACCCCTGTGCCGCCGAGGATTAGGGTCTTCTTCTGGCAGCTCATTAGAGGCCGGCTGCCATGCAGTGAACAAGTTGCCAAGCGGCATGGTCCGTCGGATGGCCTTTGTTCGCTTTGTGGGGATTTGGAAGATTGTAATCACATCTTCTTCTCCTGTCCTATTGCAAGGTTCATGTGGGCAGGGGTCAGGGAACTCCTTAACTGCGACTGGAACCCGGCTGGGGCCGGGGAGTTCCTCTCTATCTCCCACGATTTGTCGGGTACATACCGTAGGATCGTGTGGTTTACCTTCGCAGCTTAATGCTGGGCCTTGTGGAACGTCCGTAATAAACTCACCATTGAAGCGAAACTAATTAGCAAACCTTCTGACGTCATGTTCAACATGTTGATTTACATGCAGCAATGGAGGATGCTGGTGAAGCCGAAGGACAGGGTGCTACTGGATGGAGCGATGGATGCTATTAGACTACTTCTAGCTAGGCTCCGGGGTGATTCCCCTTAGCTAGGCTGTTTATGCTTTCCAGTTTGGGTTGTAAGCACTTTAAGCGTAAGATGTTGGTCTGCGGTTTGGGGAGCGCAGAACGAAACTTGAACCTGCTCTTGTTGTACGGATGCTGTTGTGTGTTGCTTTATTTATAAAGCTGGGCTTCGGCCTTAATTTAAAAAACCTCTTTTTTCCTAAAACACGAAACTGAAGTATCCATCCGCCTGGCACTCAAATACTTTATTTTTTCAATACTGTAGTTTTAAGAAAACTGAGCTCCCAAACTAAGCCTTACTGTTTTCTCAACAACAAATATAAGCATTAGGGTGCCTACTTTTTTGGTATCAAAGTATTTTTGAAGTATTTCAACAATACTACAGTTTTTCAAAATACCACAGTTTTAAATATTTTGATGTGTTTGGCTCTGACTAAATACTTTAGTATTAATACTTTAGTATCCCTCAAAATGTGTTATTTTTGAAGTATTGGAGAAACAACTTCTGAAACTGAAGTATTTGTTTGTCAAGCATGTAAATACTACAGTTTTAGAATACTTCAGTTTTGAAAAAACTTTGGTGCCAAACTAGGCTTTAGTCATGTCGTCGCAGGAGCCAAATTAAATTGAGTATGTGTTCTGTTCTCGAAAAACATCACAAATTATGAAGTTTGAATACAAAAGATACATGCACGGGCATTGATCTCGAGATGATCGAACTACACCACAACAATGTGGATCGGTGCACATCAGGTTCCATTGCATCTGACATGTGAGTATCGGATTCCTGCTGAGCATCTTTTTGCTCAAAAGGACACTGTGTTTCACTGCTTCAGCCCGTGCGTAAGTAACTAGCAGGTACACTGCACACTCATAAAGAGCTCGGAACATTTAGTCTTCACGGTGAAGCCTCGAAGTTTATATCCTCCTGTCCACCGCCCATATAACACTATACACGGATCGGATAATTTAAACCCTCACTTGGAGACGGATGTAACGTTCCGTGTGTGCAAAGTTCTATCGTTTAGATACAAATTAAATTAAAGCCGTGTGTAATGTTTCGATTTGCGTTTGACGGTTAGTTAAATAATCGCACACGGTTATTTTGTATGAAATGTGTGACATATATCACATATGATTAAAGTGTGAAATCGTGTGCTTTGTCATTCGAAATATTGATAGGTACCAAACTTGATTTTTTAATATATTTTTGGAAAAAATTCAGACAACTCAGGATGTGACATACCAACACTAATGCACCGATCCCATCCACGATACAGTTACCATCATAAACTGGTAAATCACTTATGAAACTATGTTGTAATTGCCGAAGTCGAAAAATTCGAATAAAATAACGAAAAAGTGGGATTTAGTTTTAAATACTCCCTCCCATTCATAAAAAGTGTCGCTCATTTTATACTAAGTTAGTACAAACTTTGTACTAATTGGGCGACACTTTTTATGGGCCGGAGGGAGTAGAAACTAACCATTTATAGGGGTGGGTAATTTACACACTCCAACCTAGATAACTTGGTGTTATTGGGTGGCTAACATTTGAGTCCAAACAAAATCATCGAAACATACAATATGGGATCTAGTTTCAAATATCTCCTCGTGTTTAGCTCAACAGTGAAATCAGATTCTAAATCGGATAAACCGTTTGAGCTATAAAACTTTTAAAATTTACGGATTTCTCATTTAATGCGGATGAGACATCAACAATTTTGTCCTTTTCCGCGTACTTGCAAGAGAGTCTCCACACATATTGCTCATAGGGTGGGTGTAGCGCCCCGACCCCGGGATTATACAGAGAGAGACTATGTAATTGGCACAGCCATCAAGGTATAACACAGAGATCGAGACTTGTGGAACAAACTGGTACATTGCATGACTCTACGACACAAAACATATAGCAACTCATATAATGAGAAGAATACAAATATTACACTGCAAAAGGATCACAAATCCATCAATTCATCAAACGGAAGCGGGTAGT
This sequence comes from Puccinellia tenuiflora, assembly GCA_012064385.1. NCBI lineage: Eukaryota > Viridiplantae > Streptophyta > Magnoliopsida > Poales > Poaceae > Puccinellia > Puccinellia tenuiflora. The sequence goes on from QRDG01000361.1 coordinate 86,554, forward strand.
GTTGTCTAACAACAAGAAGCAAATATATGGCCTAAGAGGCCTACAATAAACATCACCCAAGCCAGCTTGTTCCACGGTCCCAAGCTGCCACCTGGGAACCCCAGACTAGTAGTCGACGTCAACGAAGAACCCACCTAGCTGCTCGGTGTCGTCCTCCTCTGAAATACAAAATCATAGAGGCAGCAAAGAGAGACTGAGTACGACGTACTCGCAAGTTTAGTAGGGCGATATAGGCCCAATGACTGACGGAGGCTCTAAAGCTATATGTGTACTTGTTTTTGCATAAAGCCAGTTTTCAATAAAAGACATAAATGACACGAGGCGACGTCTACTCAGAATACTTTTCATAAAGGGGGTAAGAGAGTAAACATTTCATCTTCGGTTCTCATCGAACCTACTTGTAGCCGAACCACTCATCTCCACCAAAGGCACTCCCTCGAATCACCCTCGAGGAAATGAACCTTTATCACAATGTGATTATGCAACCTTTAGCTGCCATATCAATTAGGTTAAAATTATCTATGGTCTCGTATATCCGTTCCCAAGTCGTCCATAACCGCGGACACGGCTTTTCGAAAAGATTTAACCCTGCAGGGGTGTACTATTTGAAGTCGCCAGGTTCCCGAGGGACCTCCCAGCTTCTTATCCATTGGTACCGTCCGGCTCACCTAGTTGGCCCTCTTCCGGGGAAGACCGGCGAGCGGGCGCGGTTAGACCTTTACATTGCATGAGGCTTACTCAAGGACCATCAGTGTGCGGAAGGACAGGTTCAGCGCTCCCAGCGCCCTGCCCCGCGGCCACATCCTAAACACCACCATCCTCGTTTCTTTTCCACCCACACAACTCACGCGCAAATGGAAATAGCAAACTAGAGGACCCTTGACAAGCCCCTCACAACTTATTCGGTCAAAGGGGGTTCCATATGCCCCCACCTCCGGAAGCACGCTCGATTTTGGTTCTAGAGACAAGAACTCGCACCTAGGGGCTAGAGTAAGGCAAAACACCATCCCCGATGGCAACTCACCCAAGCCGTCTTAGCATTTTAATTAAGCATCACAATTATCCACCATGCCCGAATCATTCCATAAACATCAATAATTATGGAATTCAGTAACGGACATAACTAGTGTTTCAACTAAACATTTCTAAGCATGGCTAAGCATATAACCAACAATTTTATTTGTATCCGGCCAACACATCAACACTATGGTTCATAGGTAGGGATACATGGAATTGGCTCAGGGAGAAACATGCAATCATAGGATTCTCTATATTTTGACCGAAAGAGACATTTGAATCGCATGCAAATAATATGGTGGATAAAATAAGTTGATAAAGCATAGGATGCTAGAATGCCAAGAAGGTTAGGTTATCTCTTGCCTTGCTGCCGGGACGTGTAGTACGGCTCGTCGGGTAGGAGAGGGAACCCTCGACTCCGGAATCTATCGACACCCAAAAGAAAATACAAAGCACACATAAATCACACGAACACGAGGTGCAATGCTCAATCACATCATGACATGTCAAATTGATGCAAGGATATCAACAATTAATTGATCTAGCAAATTAAATGGAGCTCCAAATAATTAGTGTAATTATTTGGACGCAACTCCATATTTACCTTAGTGACCACATTCTTCACAAATTATTAAATTATTAGAGAAGTGGCTCGAAATGCATGAACATGACATGAAACGGTTAGGGTTTGTCGTTCCGATTAATTTGGTACTTCATTTGTAAATTTCGGATCACCGAGGAAATAAATAGCAATTTAATTAAATAATTAAATTTAATTCATTTAACCAAATTATGTATACATCAAGGAAGAATTTGTGATCATGATGTGATAAGGGCATAATTTGATAGCATTGGATGTGTGGATCACAGTGATATTTAATTCATAATTTTTGGATCACTATTTAATAAGTTGTGAATTTCCCAATTTGGGTATTAAATAACCCATTTTAGGAATTCTTAAATAAACGGCAAGATATGGTTTCAAATTAACATTTCAATTGGTCCATTAGTTAGAGTTTGTCTTTCTGATCAGAATGGTATTTTATTTGTTAAATTTGAACCAGTATTTGAAAAGATATGGATTAATTAAATTTAAAACATTATTCTGCTTTTACTGTTCGGGCCGGCCCACAGGTCGGCCCAGACCGGTTTACAGGCCGGGGCAGTGCCAGAAAAAGCCGGCCTCAGAGCCGGCCCAAACCGGGGTGCAGGTCGGGGTCCAGCCAGAGGGAACCGGCCTTATGGCCGGCCCAAACCTGGCGTTAGGCCGGGCAGTGGCCCGAGGGGGCCGGTCTCACGGTCGGCCCAGGCCGGGCGCCTGGCCGATCGACCACACGCGGGTGGTGGTCAAACGCCACGACCGGCAGACGAACGGCGATGACCGCGGCATATAGCGATGGCGCGACGGCGAGGAAAGGGGGAGGAAGAGAATGAAGATGTCCTGGAGAACGGGATCCTCACCAGGAGCGTATCGACGGGGTCGAAGAAGGACGGAGAGGCCGGACGGCGGCGAGCGTGTGCTCGACGAGCGGCGGCCGTCGGTCGGACAGTGGCGGGGTGGACGAGCTCGATTCTCATCAACGGAAGCTTCCCAGCTCGATTAGCTCGACGAAGAGGTAGGGGACGACGCGGCAGAGCTCCTGGACATCCTGCCAGGGCTTGGGGAGGCCGGAGACGGTCGGTGGCGGCGGCGCGGTCCGCGGACGGCGGCGGCCACAGTCGAGGGAGAGGGAGTCGATTCGGTCAAGCCGGCGCCTCCCGGCGAGCAGGGCTGGGCCCAGTAGAGGGAAGGGTATAGGAGAAGCTGCCAGCGCCTTCGGATTGCTCCAGGGCGTTCGGGATCGATGGCACAGGGCGGCGGCCGGAGCTGGCAAGGACAACGACCGCACGATTCCTAGGGTTAGGGTTCCTCGCGTAGTGAGTAGAGAGAAGGGGCAGGTGAGAGTGGGGAACGAGGCAGGGCAGCAGGGGCGTGTCGGGGGGGCTCTTTGACCACCTGGGAGCAGGTGCGTGGCGATGGCATGGCGCCAGGGATGGCGCCAGGGCATCCTCTGCACAGTGAGGAAGGAGAGGGAGAGGAGAGACTGACGGAGGGCCCCACACGTCAGATTTTTAAACATTTTCCTTTCCTTTTTCTGATTTTGCAAAACAGCCGGCTTGAGCTATTTAAAAGAGCCATTTAAACATTTTTTAGAAATTATGCAAAAATTCAAATAGGCTCCATTTAACCCTTAGGTGCTCCACAAAAATTGATGAGGCAAATAGAAATGTTTTGCACCACATTTGTTCTTGGAGTTTAAATAGGGCATTTTTGATAACTTCCAAAATAGAATTATTTGGAGCATTTAAACAATTCCAAAAATAGTGAAAATATTTAGGGAGGCTCATATAATAATCATGAAGCACCCCATATTTTTATTTTGAAATTTTGGGGAAGTTTAACTTGGTTCCAAAAATATACTTTGAATTGAACCAAGTTGAATTCCCAAATTGATTTAATTGATTTTTAAGGACTTAGCCTTTGGCAATTATTTACAAATATATCCTTGGGTTTCCTGAACAATTTGGAGACTCAAGAACAACTGGATTTACCAAATTGAGTATTGTATTTGGTTTTGGAAATTTTAGGAAGGGTTTTGCTTCCCTAGTTTTAATTTCCAAAAGTTGCTTTTATTCTGAGTTAGCAATTTAAATATGAATGCCATGATGCAATGCAAAACAAAAAGCGAAAATTTGGCCCATATTTTAGGGTACTAATCTGGGGCTGTTACAATTCTACCCCCCTTATAGGAATCTCGTCCCGAGATTCTAGAGTAGAAAAGGTATGAGGGAAACACGGCAACTCTTAACTTCAACGATCTACTCGATCCCACGATGATCCTCCTTGGTGCATAACTTGGAGCTAGGAAGCTTGACGCGTCAACGGGGCGGAAAGAACGGAAGATAGCTTACGGTGACGGACAAAAGTGATCTTTGCCCACAACCATAAGCCATTGGGGAAAACTAGGAACGACTTGACCAAACAAAGGTCGAGCCGAGGGTAGGACAACCGATCACTCTGTTCAGGATATTGGTCCAAGACCAAGACAATACTTCACACCACCCGCTATGTAAACCGTAGGGCTTTGGCACCGTGAGGAGAGAAGACAGCTTCTTTTGGACTCCACGCTTGTGACGTACTAGACGTTTCCATAAGGCTGAACGCTCGGGCCCTAACGTGACTGAAGAATTCACACACTGTCCGTGTGATGGAGAAAAGCTTGGGTTCACCTAGGAAGGAGAGATATGGCATTGCCCCACATTTAGATGGAGGGGTAAAACCTGACATAGAACTATTGCCACGAAATAGGTGGAGTAGGAGGATTGACCGATAGGTATTTAGCAACTCCGTAGTGAGGTTCTCCTTAAGATCCTAGATATCACACACATGCTTCGGAATAGCCTTCATTCGATCCTCAAGAGAAGGTCGTACTCGAAGATAGGGAAGGACCTTGGGGAAAAACTTCTAGAAACAGTTACACATGATTCTCATGGATAGCGGTTGATTTGGAAAGAGTTAGGAGATTTAGTCAAAAGACCTTCAGGTAAGGTGCGTGAACCACAACACCGGACTTGTCGGGTTTACCCGTAGGCTTTAGGTCACGCTCTTAATAAACTCCAAGCATCACTTTAGCTTGAGATTCAGAGTTGGGTAGGTGTGCAGATACTTCGGCCTAGCAGGTATGGAAGGAGTTTGCGGAAGTCAGCCGCAATGCCAAAACTATACAGAGGAGCTTTGTGCAACTGACATCGCTACCACGTATAGTAGAGAGATCAAGACTTGTGATTTAACCCGAGGAGACGGGGTGAACTCCACGAGGATCCATAGCGACAGAAGTCACTGGCTACGAGAGAAAACTTGCATTTCAAGGAAAAGATGTGGTCTTAAGAGTGTCGACATGAATCTAACTCGTTGACCGCAGGTGCACCTGAACGAATGGACTTGGCAACACAGACAACTCAGCTCGATGATATAATTACCAATCAGGCTAAGAGTGCCACCAAAGTCTTTGGATTTCAAAACAATATCAATTGCTAAGAATATCCGATTACCACAACGATATTCATCCTCAACACTCTCGAGCCCTGAAAGCTCGGAGGTAGATGGATAAGGAAGGGTAGGAGCATCACTTCATCCAGCCCGTCATGAGACTAAGCACGACCTCTCGATATAAAAGAGTGTGACACTCCAGGGTGGAACGGAACAAAAGCTAGACAAGCTCTTACTCCACGAATCACAAAACCTTGACCCTTTTCCGGAAATGGAAGAGGTACCGAAGTTTGTTTTTCCTGGCATCCCGAAGTGGAATGCCTTGATGAAGCACAAGGATAACATGCATCAGAACACCCCAATGCACGATACACTTGATTGTCTGCATGCAGATAGGGAACTGATAACAGATTTGGATTAAGGAACGGGCTAACAACAATTTAGGATATTGTAGAAGCCCGGGTTAGCACTCTTCCGACAACTAGTGCCGAAAGGGTTTCAGGAAAAGTGTTACCGGAGGGATCACAATTATTGATGGAAAGCTCGCTAAGAGCAATCCCGTCATGATTCAGATGATTCCATAACAGCGAGCCTAGGTAAGCTAGTGACGAAGAAGAGCATTGCCGAGGAAACCAATTACGGCTGCAACCTCGAGTTTGAGGACCAACTTCAATTTTTGCCAACCTGATGTAGGATTCGACCTTTAACACCAGGATTCAACGGAAAAGATCTTGGGTTAAAGATCAGCTTCATGCACCGGGACCCACAATAGCATAATGCTCACAAGGGTGACAACCCCCATGAATCATTACACCTGAGCCCTAGCACAATCCGGGACCTTCGGTTCAAGATCTTGGGCTAAAGCAAAGGAATATCTTGACGAACCATCATACTTCCTTTCTTCATGTTTTAGATTTGGCAGAGGAGTAAGGATAACTAGTAACTAAAGGTAGGAACCCAAACCCCGAGATCCTAAAGATTTAGAATTTGCCGATAATCAGAAGAACCATTAAAAATCAAATAGAGGTAAGATGACACTGAGATCAGAGTAGAGCGAGTTGGATGAGGAGTAAAAGGAATCCTAAGAAGGTTTTTTTTTTCACAACTCATTTTTAGGTTATAAATAATTTTCAACTAGACTCGACATCGACCAAAAGAAAGGGTTTCCTACAGGCAGTCCTGCTCTGATACCAATTTGTAGCGCCCCGACCCCGGGATTATACAGAGAGAGGCTATGTAATTGGCACAGCCATCAAGGTATAACACAGAGATCGAGACTTGTGGAACAAACTGGTACATTGCATGACTCTACGACACAAAACATATAGCAACTCATATAATGAGAAGAATACAAATATTACACTGCAAAAGGATCACAAATCCATCAATTCATCAAACGGAAGCGGGTAGTGTTGTCTAACAACAAGAAGCAAATATATGGCCTAAGAGGCCTACAATAAACATCACCCAAGCCAGCTTGTTCCACGGTCCCAAGCTGCCACCTGGGAACCCCAGACTAGTAGTCGACGTCAACGAAGAACCCACCTAGTTGCTCGGTGTCGTCCTCCTCTGAAATACAAAATCATAGAGGCAGCAAAGAGAGACTGAGTACGACGTACTCGCAAGTTTAGTAGGGCGATATAGGCCCAATGACTGATGGAGGCTCTAAAGCTATATGTGTACTTGTTTTTGCATAAAGCCAGTTTTCAATAAAAGACATAAATGACACGAGGCGACGTCTACTCAGAATACTTTTCATAAAGGGGATAAGAGAGTAAACATTTCATCTTCGGTTCTCATCGAACCTACTTGTAGCCGAACCACTCATCTCCACCAAAGGCACTCCCTCGAATCACCCTCGAGGAAATGAACCTTTATCACAATGTGATTATGCAACCTTTAGCTGCCATATCAATTAGGTTAAAATTATCTATGGTCTCGTATATCCGTTCCCAAGTCGTCCATAACCGCGGACACGGCTTTTCGAAAAGATTTAACCCTGCAGGGTGTAGTATTTGAAGTCGCCAGATTCCCGAGGGACCTCCCAGCTTCTTATCCATTGGTACCGTCCGGCTCACCTAGTTGGCCCTCTTCCGGGGAAGGCCGGCGAACGGGCGCGGTTAGACCTTTACATTGCATGAGGCTTACTCAAGGACCATCAGTGTGCGGAAGGACAGGTTCAGCGCTCCCAGCGCCCTGCCCCGCGGCCACATCCTAAACACCACCATCCTCGTTTCTTTTCCACCGACACAACTCACGCGCAAATGGAAATAGCAAACTAGAGGACCCTTGACAAGCCCCTCACAACTTATTCGGTCAAAGGGGGTTCCATATGCCCCCACCTCCGGAAGCACGCTCGATCTTGGTTCTAGAGACAAGAACTCGCACCTAGGGGCTAGAGTGAGGCAAAACACCATCCCCGATGGCAACTCACCCAAGCCGTCTTAGCATTTTAATTAAGCATCACAATTATCCACCATGCCCGAATCATTCCATCAACATCAATAATTATGGAATTCAGTAACGGACATAACTAGTATTTCAACTAAACATTTCTAAGCATGGCTAAGCATATAACCAACAATTTTATTTGTATCCGGCCAACACATCAACACTATGGTTCATAGGTAGGGATACATGGAATTGGCTCGGGGAGAAACATGCAATCATAGGATTCTCTATATTTTGACCGAAAGAGACATTTGAATCGCATGCAAATAATATGGTGGATAAAATAAGTTGATAAAACATAGGATGCTAGAATGCCAAGAAGGTTAGGTTATCTCTTGCCTTGCTGCCGGGGCGTGTAGTACGGCTCGTCGAGGTAGGAGAGGGAACCCTCGACTCCGGAATCTATCGACACACAAAAGAAAATACAAAGCACACATAAATCACACGAACACGAGGTGCAATGCTCAATCACATGATGACATGTCAAATTGATGCAAGGATATCAACATTTAATTGATCTAGCAAATTAAATGGAGCTCCAAATAATTAGTGTAATTATTTGGACGCAACTCCATATTTACCTTAGTGACCACATTCTTCACAAATTATTAAATTATTAGAGAAGTGGCTCGAAATGCATGAACATGACATGAAACGGTTAGGGTTTGTCGTTCCGATTAATTTGGTACTTCATTTGTAAATTTCGGATCACCGAGGAAATAAATAGCAATTTAATTAAATAATTAAATTTAATTCATTTAACCAAATTATGAATAACATCAAGGAAGAATTTGTGATCATGATGTGATAAGGGCATAATTTGATAGCATTGGATGTGTGGATCACATTGATATTTAATTCATAATTTTTGGATCACTATTTAATAAGTTGTGAATTTCCCAATTTGGGTATTAAATAACCCATTTTAGGAATTCTTGAATAAAGAGCAAGATATGGTTTCAAATTAACATTTCAATTGGTCCATTAGTTAGAGTTTGTCTTTCTGATCAGAATGGTATTTTATTTGTTAAATTTGAACCAGTATTTGAAAAGATATGGATTAATTAAATTTAAAACATTATTCTGCTTTTACTGTTCGGGCCGGCCCAGACCGGTTTACAGGCCGGGGCAGTGCCAGAAAAGGCCGGCCTCAGAGCCGGCCCAAACCGGGGTGCAGGCCGGGGTCCAGCCAGAGGGAACCGGCCTTATGGCCGGCCCAAACCTGGCGTTAGGCCGGGCAGTGGCCCGAGGGGGCCGGTCTCACGGTCGGCCCAGGCCGGGCGCCTGGCCGGTCGACCACGCGCGCGTGGTGGTCAAACGCCACGACCGGCGGACGAACGGCGATGACCGCGGCGTTTAGCGACGGCGCGACGACGAGGAAAGGGGGAGGAAGAGAATGAAGATGTCCCGGAGAACGGGATCCTCACCAGGAGCGTATCGACGGGGTCGAAGAAGGACGGAGAGGCCGGACGGCGGCGAGCGTGTGCTCGACGAGCGGCGGCCGTCGGTCGGACAGTGGCGGGGTGGACGAGCTCGATTCTCATCAACGGAAGCTTCCCAGCTCGATTAGCTCGACGAAGAGGTAGGGGACGACGCGGCAGAGCTCCTGGACATCCTGCCAGGGCTTGGGGAGGCCGGAGACGGTCGGTGGCGGCGGCGCGGTCCGCGGACGGCGGCGGCCACAGTCGAGGGAGAGGGTGTCGATTCGGTCAAGCCGGCGCGTCCCGGCGAGCAGGGCTGGGCCCAGCAGAGGGAGGGGGAATAGGAGAAGCTACCAGCGCCTTCGGATTGCTCCGGGGCGTTCGGGATCGATGGCACAGGGCGGCGGCCGGAGCTGGCAAGGACATGGACCGCACGGTTCCTAGGGTTAGGGTTCCTCGCGCGGTGAGTAGAGAGAAAGGGCAGGTGAGAGTGGGGAACGAGGCAGGGCAGCAGGGGCGCGTCGGGGGGGGGGGGCTCTTTGATCACCTGGGAGCAGGTGCGTGGCGATGGCATGGCGCCAGGGATGGCGCCAGTGCATCCTCTGCACAGTGAGGAAGGAGAGGGAGAGGAGAGACCGACGGAGGGCCCCACACGTCAGATTTTTAAACATTTTCCTTTCCTTTTTCTGATTTTGCAAAACAGCCGGCTTGAGCTATTTAAAAGAGCCATTTAAACATTTTTAGAAATTATGCAAAAATTCAAATATGCTCCATTTAGCCCTTAGGTGCTCCACAAAAATTGGTGAGGCAAATAAAAATGTTTTGCACCACATTTGTTCTTGGAGTTTAAATAGGGCATTTTTGATAACTTCCAAAATAGAATTATTTGGAGCATTTAAACAATTCCAAAAATAGTGAAAATATTTAGGGAGGCTCATATAATAATCATGAAGCACCCCATATTTTTATTTTGAAATTTTGGGGAAGTTTAACTTGGTTCCAAAAATATACTTTGAATTGAACCAAGTTGAATTCCCAAATTGATTTAATTGATTTTTAAGGACTTAGCCTTTGGCAATTATTTACAAATATATCCTTGGGTTTCCTGAACAATTTGGAGACTCAAGAACAACTGGATTTTCCAAATTGAGTATTGTATTTGGTTTTGGAAATTTTAGGAAGGGTTTTGCTTCCCTAGTTTTAATTTCCAAAAGTTGCTTTTATTCTGAGTTAGCAATTTAAATATGAATGCCATGATGCAATGCAAAACAAAAAGCGAAAATTTGGCCCATATTTTAGGGTACTAATCTGGGGCTGTTACAGTGGGTAACTTATATACTACAGTATGGATAACTCACGTTTTACAGGTGGGTAACTTTTGGGTCTAAAAAAAGTTATCGAAACATATCAACATGGAACCTAATTTTGAAGATCTCATCGCGACTAGTTCAAAGGGAAAACGGATATTTAATCGGATAAACGGTTTGAGCTGCAAAACATTTTGGATTTTTTGATTTCTTATTAAATGCGGATGAGCAATTTTTTCAATAACAGCCTCAAACGTGGGTGCATGGATATGAGCCGTAGATTCTTTTGTGACACTATTTTAAGTAATTGAAGCCGGGAGATCCTCACATTGCATATTGGAATATACTCGATGAAAAATTATAATAGTAAAACATTTTAGATTTTGAAAAGTCTAACTCCAGCAAGAAAAATTGTACTTTTTAATCGATCTCAGTTAGTTTAGCTGTAGATGTACCCAAAAGAATCCGTCGATCTGGCTCAACGGAGAAAGAAGATTAGTACTGAAATTCACATTTGGCTCCCGACCTCACATGCTTCTGCTTGATTTAAAAATTCAAAACAATTAGTAAAACATTTCAAAAATTCTGAAAAACTTAGTCAACAAAAATATATAAAAGTTCGACATATGTGCTAATTTTGTGATGAAATAACATTTGTGGTGCTATGTGCAAAAAAAACAACAAATTTGTGGCCAAAATAAGAAATAATGTTGTTTTTTTGCATAGAGAATCACATATGTTATTTCATTACGAAAATTTGTACATATGTAGAATACTTGGATATGTTTGTTAACAATGTTTTCCATTTTTTATGAAATATTTTACTATTTCTTTTGAACTTTTTAAGCCAGGAGTATGTGAGTTCGGGAGTCAAAACGCCTCCCCCACATCTAAATCAATAAAGAGTACACGGAGCTGAAAAACAAACATATGTGCCTGCTTGGTGGGCGGCTTTTGATCCTAAGCCGGCCGTGTCGATCGGAAATGGTAAACTCCTAAGCAAAATGGATAGTTCACATACTAGAATGCAGAAGAAGAGAGTACAATATTGGGGGCGAAACGCGCTTAAATAATCACACGATAAAGACACAACACGCCGGCCGATCGATCGAATGCCGCTTTCGTATTCATGCATATGCATGGGTGCAAGCGTGAATCAGTAAAACTGAGCCCCGGAAGTGTACGTTCCGCCGAACCACCACCCGGCCGGCGCGACGTTGTTGGCGGTGACGACGCGGCCGTCGTCGGACCTGAGGCGGAACGAGAGGCTCTGCCCGTTGAGGTAGGCGTTGCTCTGCCAGTTGGCGCCCCAGTTCCGGGTCATGGCCATCCAGTTCGTGCGCGACCCCTTGATCCACATCTGCGCCACGCCGCCGCTGCCGCCGACGTTGGTCACCAGCACCAGCTGGAAGTAGCTGTGCCCGTTGATGGTGAACCGGATGCCGCCGCTCCGCTGGCACCGCACCCTCCGGTAGTTGACGGGGACGATGCCGGCCTTGTACACGGCGATGGTCTCCCAGGCGGGCTGGGACATGTCGAAGTGCTGCCGCGGCGGGTTGCACCAGCCTCCGTTGTTGCTGGGGAGCGCGTAGTTGGGCGGGCAGAAGTTGGTGACCGTGACGGTGATGGAGGTGCCCGGCTTGCACGACCGCGACTTGCGCGTGTCGCAGGCGATGGTGAAGCACGCCCCGCACGACGCGCCGTTGTTGAAGAGCGCCGTGCTCAGCGCCGTCGTCCGCGTGCCGTAGCCGGCGCCGTACAGGTTGCCGTACCCGCAGGCCCCGCCTGGTGGTGCAGAGATCAACACACCGTGCATGTTAGCATCGGAAATTAATTGGGCGAAAACTATGGTTATGGAGTGACAATAGGCCGAACACAATTGACTAACCCATGGTGCCCGACGCGTCGCCTCCGCCGTAGAACGTCGCGTGCGCGGGCGACCATTTAACCGCCGATGCTGGACTGAGCAGGAAGGCGCAGAGCGGCAGGAGCAGGAGCACCTTGATGACCGCCATGTCGGTGTGCTCTCGATGTTCCCTGCCGAGATACAGTACAAGAAGATCGTATTCTGCTGGGAATGTACGTCTTGTGTTCTCAAGCAGTATATATGTAGTGTCTATCTAACTCATTCGGTGGCAACCGACTGATTGACAACTCGCCATTTGATATTGTATGTACGTTAAGAACGATACTTTGAATCAACCCTTAATGTACAGTGGGAAAGCGAGTGTGCTTAGCGCCTCGGTGTTTTAGTTGAGTAGCGAGTATCACGGCTATGTAAGTGGTAGGCCGATCTTGACTTTTGCGCGCATTTGCACGTTGAGTTCATGATTGGGTCGAACGCTAATGTAATGTCTAGAGGAACAATTTTTTGTGCTGCTTGGTCAGAGCTTCCCCGTACAGCGGGTGCAGGCAAATTCCGGATACCCGGTGTTCATGTGCGTTCTCCCGGTTCCATCATCAGGATGAAGTCACTAGTGAGGTGAGGATCATGTCATGTGGCTTGCCCGCCCCGAATTTCATAGCGATATGATTTTTGTTAGAAACAAATTACAAAGGGTTTTTTTTTATTTTCCTGCCCTACTTTACTTAGTTCTTCTCGTTCTAGCCCTACTTTCTTAGCTATCCTCGTCTTTGCCACACTTCGCTCTTTCGAGGCTCGAAGATGCCCGAACGGCCGTTTCCGTCAGGTCATCAATGTTTGACCGTTACTTGGCCTGACGTATGGGCCCGGACGGCCATGCCCGACCGCATGTTTAGTCCCACATTGCTAGTTTATAGTGTGTACGGCCGGTTTATAAACTCCAATGCGGTACAGATCACTACTACGAAAAGGCTTATAGAAAAAATATACCGCCGGCGCACCAAATTTTCGATGCACCGGCGCTAACTACCGCCGGCGCACCACCATCATACGCGCCGGCGCTAACAGAGTACCGTCGGCGCACCACCAACCCTACGCGCCCGCGCTACGGTGCAGTCCCCCGGCCCCGCGTGCGCACTTACCCCTGGCGCTCAGAGTGGCCTGTGCGTCGACGCTAAGGCAAATAGCCCCAGCGCACCCACGAACCAACGCGCCGGTGCTAACCGCAACTAGCCCCGGCTCGTTCCCAACCCCGCGCCGGCGGTAAAGCATGCACCCCCGGCGCGCTCCCAGCTCCGCGCGCCGGCGGTAAAATTTCAGAAAATGTTAAAAACTTCAAAATTTCAACATTTCAGAAAATAGTAAAACGGTTGTAACTGTTGCATACGACATCGGGAAAAAAACTTTAATATATCAAAAAAATATTTATTTTTTAGTTCGTTAATAAATAATTTGTAAAATGATTTTTTAATTTTTTTTGTCATTTTTGAATTTTAATTTTTCGAAATTTCTGAAAAATATTTCTGCAAAATTTATTTTTTTTGTAAAATATCTCTTTAAATTTTGATTTTTTTCGAATTTTTTGACATTTCTGATTTTTTTCGAGTTTGTTGACATTTTTGAAATTTTCCTATTTTTTTAAAAATTTTGAAATTCTTAACATTTCTAATTTCAAAATATTTCTGAAATTTTTGGGATTTTTCGATTTTTTTTACATTTGTGCTTTTTTGACATTTTTAAAATTTTCCAATTTTTTGAAATTTTTAACATTTCTGAAATTTCAAAACATTCCTTAAAAGTTTGGAATTTTTCGAAAATTTTCAAAATATTTGAAATTTTGGACATCAACAAGACTTTTTCTCAGTAGCCTAGTCGAATGGAACTTAGATGTTAAGCGTGCTTGGCTTGGAGCGATTTGAGGATGGGTGACCGATTGGGAAGTTGACCAATTTGACTGGAGGTTGAGTGAGGATGGTCAGAAAATTCAAATATACAATAAAATTTGAATACTATTTTAAAAATATTCGAAAAAAGTTTCAAAAAATAATTGAAAAAGATAAATAAAAAAGTTAAAAAAAATTGAAAAAAAATAATTCAGAAAAAGTTACCGCCGACGCACGGGATTTGGCATGTGCTGGCGCTAAGTCCACTACCCCTGGCGAACGGGATGTGTGGCGCGCCGACGGTAACTCCAGTACCCCCGACGCACAGGGGCGCGCCGGGCGAGAGCATCGCCGACGCAGCCCGTTGCGCCGGCGGTAGGCCAATTTGGTGCGTCGGCGGTAGGGGTTTTCCTAGTAGTGGGTTGCACTACCCATGGTTCTATGGGCCCAATCATGTTTAGTTTTTTATGTGCTGATTAAATCATGATAAACATTTAATTTCTTCTGTGCTCTCTCGAACCCGATGATAAAATCATGATAAACATTTAATTTCTTTTGTTTAGAGATCATTCGTTGATTAATGATTGCTACTGATGAAGAGTTGGTTGGTGCCCCAGGCGAAGGCGGAGATGTAGCAAGCAGCAGTTTTCCCTCGATAACGAACTGAGGTTTATCGAACCAGTAGGACCTTGAAATCAACAACAAAGTGAATGTTGAAGATCTCTGGCACTTAATCTTCAACAGACGTGGACCTGCACACACTCCACCAAAATACTTTGCCCCCAACGGCGGAAAGGTTGTCAATCTTTCCGGTCTCACAGTGTATAGTGAAATAGATGAATTATGAAAATGGACCAGAGGAGTAATGATGGTGAAAAGTGATGAATAAAGGTTGCAATCAATGTAAAAAGATGGACCAGGGGCCATGGGTTCACTAGTGGAGTCTCTCAAGTAAATAGAACATTCATATGATGGGTAAACAAATTACAGCTGGGCAATTGACAAGATTATAACACAAACTTAATCTAGCTATGACAAAGAGAACATGATAATATTTAAGTAGGCATCATGACAATGAACAAAGACCGTTGAGTCCAACTGCATCTTTGTCTAAAAAGTCCACCATGGGATCGCTATCCAGCCTGTCACCCATCGGTATTAAGTTGCAAGCAACAGACATTTGCATTAAGTAAAGCGCATGAAGTAAGCAATATTAAATATCAAAATAGACTTTAACACCGCTGTTTTACCCTTAGTAGCAACAGCACACCCTCGCCCTTAGACGTTTCTGTCACTCGTGCCCAGGAACAAAAGGGGGCATGAACCCACTATCTAGCATAAATACTCTCTCTTGGAGATACACACAATCACTTGGCCAAAGTAACTACGCACATCGGAGAGAATGGAAGAATATAAATCAACATATAAGAATCGTGCACAATCTGATCATAACTTTATAATCCATCGGATCCCAGCAAACACATCACATAGCATTACAATAATTGATCTTGATCATGTTAGGCAGCCCACAAGATCATAAGACATGAAGCACAAGAGAGAGAGACTACCATCTAGCTACTGCCATGGACCCAAGGTCTAAGGTGGGACTACTCACAAATTATCCCGGAGGAAGGCATGGCGATGAAGAGCCCTCCGGGATCGATCTCCCCTCTGGCAGGGTGCCGGGATTTGCTTCAGAATCACCCCCGAATTAGGGTTTGAGGTGACGGTGCCTTGGGATGACATTTCTGGAAAAATGGCCGCCCCATCGTTTTTAGGGTTTTTAGGATTTTATAGGCGTCGGAGGGGGCCGAGGCGGTGCCTAGGGGCAGGGGCGGGCCCCACCCACGGGTCCAGGGGGCCGTGGCAGGCACCCGCCTGTGGCCCCTGGGTGGCCCCCCAGGTCGCCCTTCGGTCTCCGTCTTCGTCTTGGCGTAAAATTAATCTCCGTAAATTTTGGTGCAATTCCGAGAATATTTCCAAAAGTAAATTTCTGAAACACAAAAACAGCAAAAACGGGGAACTGGCACTGGGCATCTTGTCAATAGGTTAGTCCAACAAAATGCATAAAAATGATGTGATATGATAATAGAAACATGTGACAACATCACAAATTTAGCATGGATCACTCAAAAATTATATATACGTTTGACACGTATCAACATCCCCAAGCTTAACTCCTACTCGTCCTCAAGTAGATAAGTAATAACAAAATATTTTTTGATGATACATGCAACCAACATAATCTTGATCAAGACAGTAATGCAAAGCACATGATGTGAATAAGGTGATCCAAAACAATTGTCTATAGTTGACAGTAAGCAAACAATGATTAACAAACGCTAGCTAACAAATGCTAAAAACTTTTCATGAATAAGTGCGTTGGAGACATGGAACAATACATAAGGCTTAGAAAGAAGAATTGCAAATTATGTCTCCAATGTAAAGTATCAATTATTCTTCAAAGCATCTAATTTGTCATTCATGAAAATAGCCAAGCTCAAGTCAAGTGTCCTAATCCATCTACTTCACAAATCAATTGTTTCGAAGTCTACTCAACTAGTGCAAGTAAGAAGTGGCTTTGGCACCAAGATGTTATGGCAAAGAGAACAATGATGGAGGTTTGGAAGGTTAAAAAGAAAGGCTCAAACAGTGGAGAAGGTAACCACAAGACAGAAGGAAGTCCCATAGTTGACACTGTATGAGGAGTAGTGATTGCCATGCAAAGGATGCACATAGAGCTATAAGTGTATGAAAGCTCTCCAATGGAACTAGTGGGGGTGCATCCAACTTGCTTGCTCATGAAGACCTAGAGCTCACTTGAGGAGGCTCATCCTTGGAATATACAAGCCAAGTTCTATAACGTTAGTTCCCCACTTAGTTATACTACTAAAACAATATGAGGACTCTCTACAATAAAGTGCAGGTGCTACTAGCACAAGTGTGGCAAAAAGGATAGTAGTGTTGCTCCCTCTCTCTTTTTCTATTTTTTTAATTTTGGGTGGCCTCCTTGGCTCTTTTAAATGCTCTCTCATTTGGCCTCCTTTGGGCACTTTTATTCTTCTCTTTTTATTTTATTTTATACCTCACTATAGGAGCAACACTCTATATTACAATTGGATCATCACACTTTTTGGTACTCATAACTCATAAGAATAATACATGATGTATAAAAGGAGATATGCACGATCGAGCGTAGTGTGGAAAAAATGTAGAACATGTGGCAAGCCACGCAGCACACTAACTCAATGATCAAGAAAACTATATGGTAATGAAGAACGACATCAAGTCATGTAATGTAATGATGGATGTTGCATGGCAATGTATCTCGGAATGGCTATGGAAATGCCGTGATAGGTAGGTATGGTGGCTGTTTTGAGGGAGATAGTTGGCTTATGTGTAGGAGAACAAGATGAAGTTCTCCCACGGAGTTGGATGTACTCGCGAAATATGCACCAATCTCAATGTGAGAGAGGGCATTGCGCAGCACCGAAGAGGCTAGCAAAATATGAAAGTGGAAGTGCCAAAAAAACAAAACTCACAATGCATTTCGTATATTGCAAACAACTAGCAGTTTCAATGTTCCACAAATGGTTAGAGACACCCCGAGAGGGATTGTGGCGGTGACACAAGTGCCCCGTTGGCTTCCCCGACCGTTGCAAAAACTACCCACTAGGAACTTATTTTCAACTGGGGAGAATTCATGACACATTAGCATTGTTGACTTAGGTTGTTTAGTTCAGAAAAGTATGGCTCCACCCTTCACTAACACATCTCCACTAATCAGCTCTAACACTATTAACCAACACATTTTAACCATTAGTTATTTTAATGTCTCAAAACAATTGAAAAATATCAAATTATCCACATAGTGATCTACAAGACTATGCAGGTTTTTTCTACTTCATACCACTACCACATGCATAGCATTTTACCGATCTAACACATTAACCAAGCAACCAAAACAACTCTCTAACAAATATAAGTGAAGAACAAGAGAGTTTAATAACAACTACTAGCAACTCTAAATAAGATTAAAGCTAAAAGTGAGAGCTTACTAGCAAACAAACAGTAGTTAAGAATACTCAACAAAATATAAGCGAAGCACAGGAGTATTCAAATGAAAAAGCGGAGCGTGTCTCTCTCCCACAAAAATAAAGCAAGGATCAAACAAGCATATGACTAGCAAAATAACAAACAAAACTGAAAGTAAAAAGATGCTCCAAGCATAGCACATAATATGTAAAGTGATAAAAACTTAGTTCAACGAAGACGACCTCATGATAGTCGATGAAGAAGAGGGGATGCCTTGGGCATCCCCAAGCTTTGACGCTTGATAGTTCTTGATACTCAGAGGGGGTGCCATGGGGGCATCCCTAAGCTTGAGCTCTGATCCATTTTCAATTTTTCCATTATCCTCTCCTTTGGAACTTAAAAACTCCCTTCACACAAAACTTCTTATAAACTGATTAGAGGGTTAGTGCTCATAAATTAAAATGCACATGTGTTCAACTCAAGACAAATTACAAACAACTTTATTAGGCATTAGCTACTTTTCACTAAGTCTCAATGTGGCACTCCACATCTAGAGTATCACATTTAACGATAGTAATGAGACGAATGCAAAATAAAATCAGAATCTGTCAAAATCTGAACAGTCTGTAAAGATCGAATTTTTCGAGGCACTTCTGTAGCTCAAATCAGAAAACTCAAAACTAACGAAAGATAGATAAAAGTATCAGACTTGCTGTCTAAAAATTTCAGAAAAATATAAAATTCAAAGATTTTTTGGGATTTTGAACAGTGAAGGACAGAAATCTGTTTCTGGACAGCAAAACAACACATCGCACTTTCAATGCATTAGAGACTAAACTTGGCACAAAAAACCAAAAGAAAAAGGTACAATAAAGTTGCTACAGAGGCAATAACGTCAAGACTCAAGAAAAGTAAAAAAGCAAACTGAAAGTAAAAGATGGGTTGCCTCCCAACAAGCGCTTTTGTTTAACGCCTTATAGCTAGGCGCAATGATTTCAATGATGCCCTAATAAAAGTAAGAGTTGACAAAAGAGAGCATCAAGAAATAAATACCAAATATATTTAAGCCTAACCCACTTCCTATGCATGGGAATCTTGTACGAAAATAAATCCATGAAGCACAAATCATTAAGCATAGGAAGGTAAAACAACATAAAGATTGGTGTTTTAGTAACATGAAAGCTCCAATAACCATATTTTCCTCTCTCATAATAATTTTCAGTAGCATCATGAACAAACTCAACAATATATCTATCACTTAAAACAGGATTTTCATGATCTACAAGCACATAATTTTGGTCCATCTCAAAAATAGTGGGATCAAACCCACTTTCAATAGAATTATAATGTTTATCATCAAGTAACGTAGGACCGTCGTCAAGAGCATTATCATATAAACTTTCTAAGCACAACTCTTCATTAACATGTATCTCAATGGTAGGAACAAATAAAGGATTATCATAAGATTTATCAATAAAGCACGGATTATCATATATAACAGTAGCAAACTCATCTTCATAAGCATCATTAATAGAGGCCTTATCAGCTTCATCACAATAGCATGGGTTATCATAAATGAGAATAGAATTTTGAGTAGAAACATCATCAATATAGCATGGATTCACATACATCACAAAGGTGTTTTGAGTTTGAAATTTACTGTCATCCTCGGATAGAGGGGGTGGAGGCTCACATTCTTCCTTTTGTTCATCCATTAGTTCTTCCTTCTCCTCTTCATACTGGCTTATATTTTTGTATCCTGCATCCTGCAAAATGTGAGAACCCTCTTGTGCAGCAAAGAGTCTCTTTTTATAATCAATGATATAATCATTATTGCTTAAATTTTCCAAACAATAATTAAGGATCCAAGAGCTTGAAAATTTAAGTTTATTAGAAGCCATGCAAGTTTCATAATTTTCGGTCATGAAGGAATCTACTTCGGAGGCTGCCACAAATGTAACAAATTGTTCTACTTGTTCAGCTCCCAGATGAGTATAGTTTAACCAATGATAGGTTGCAATTAAAGGTTCTTTACTAAAGCCACATTGGAATTTAAAATGTTTATCGTGTTGCTTAGAGCAACAATTTATATCATGAAGATCAAGCAAGAGTTCAGCAATCTGATTCAACTTTTTTAACATGCCTCTCAAGATTTTACCCTCTCTTGATTCTCTATGCTTTATATATAGTTCTCTAGCTTCCATCAACATAGAGGTTCTAGTAAGTTCTTCCATACCATTTTTTGTGTTTTTGATTTTTAATCAGAGCAAATAAGCAAAACAGAAATAAAGACTACACTAATTTTTTTTTTGGGTTTTAAAATTTTGCAAAGAAAAATAAGCTAACGAGAAATAAAACAAGCAAGACAAAAACAAAGTAAAGTGATTGAGAGTATGAGACTCCCCTTGCTGTAGCTCCAAGATCCCCGGCAACGGCGCCAGAAAAGAGCTTGATTGCTACTGATGAAGAGTTGGGTGGTGCCCCAAGCGAAGGCGGAGATGTAGCAAGCAGCAGTTTTCCCTCGATAACGAACTGAGGTTTATCGAACAAAGTGAATGTTGAAGATCTCTGGCGCTTAATCTTCAACAGACATGGACCTGCACACACTCAACCAAAATACTTTGCCCCCAATGGCGAAAAGGTTGTCAATCTTTCCGGTCTCACAGAAAACAAAGCGTTTAATTGTATAGTGAAATAGATGAATTATGAAAATGGACTAGAGGAGTAATGATGGTGAAAAGTGATGAATAAAGGTTGAAATCAATGTAAAAAGATGGACCGGGGGCCATGGGTTCACTAGTGGAGTCTCTCAAGTAAATAGAACATTCATATGATGGGTAAACAAATTACATCTGGGCAATTGATAAGATTATAACACAAACTTAATCTAGCTATGACAAAGAGAACATGATAATATTTAAGTAGGCATCACGACAATGAACAAAGACCCTTGAGTCCAACTGCATCTTTGTCTAAAAAGTCCACCGTGGGATCGCTATCCAGCCTGTCACCCATCAGTATTAAGTTGCAAGCAACAGACATTTGCATTAAGTAAAGCGCATGAAGTTAGCAATATTAAATATCAAAATAGACTTTAACACCACTGTTTTACCCTTAGTAGCAACAGCACACCCTCGCCCTTAGAAGTTTTTGTCACTCGTGCCCAGGAACAAAAGGGGCATGAACCCACTATCTAGCATAAATACTCTCTCTTGGAGATACACACAATCACTTGGCCAAAGTAACTACGCACATCGGAGAGCATGCAAGAACATAAATCAACATATAAGAATCATGCACAATCTGATCATAACTTTATAATCCATCGGATCCCAGCAAACACATCACATAGCATTACAATAATCGATCTTGATCATGTTAGGCAGCTCACAAGATCATAAGACATGAAGCACAAGAGAGAGAGAGACTACCATCTAGCTACTGCCATGGACCCAAGGTCCAAGGTGGGACTACTCACAAATCATCCCGGAGGAAGGCATGGCGATGAAGAGCCCTCCGGGATCGATCTCCCCTCAGGAAGGGTGCCGTTATTTGCTTCAGAATCACCCCCGAATTAGAGTTTGAGGTGACGGTGCCTCGGGATGACTTTTCTGGAAAATAATGGCCGTCCCGTCGTTTTTAGGGTTTTTAGGATTTTATAGGTGTCAGAGGGGGCCGAGGCGGTGCCCAGGGGGCAAGGGCGGGCCCCACCCACGGGTCCGGGGGGGGGGGCGCGACAGGCACCCGCCTATGGCCGCTGGGTGCCCCCCCCAGGTCGCCCTTCGGTCTCCGTCTTCGTCTTGGCGTAAAAATAATCTCCGTAAATTTTGGTCCAATTCCGAGAATATTTTCAGAAGTAAATTTCTGAAACACAAAAACAGCAAAACAGGGAACTGGCACTGGGCATCTTCTCAATAGGTTAGTCCAACAAAATGCATAAAAATGATGTGATATGATAATATAAACATGTGACAACATCACAAAATTAGCATGGATCACTCAAAAAATATAGATACGTTTGACACGTATCAATTAACTACGTCGTTTTCTTCTGTGCTCTCTTGAACCCGATGATAAAACATGATAAACATTTAATTTCTTTTGTTTAGAGATAATTCGTTGATTAACTATGTCGTTTTATTCTGTGCTCTCTTGAACCCGATGATAAAACATGATAAACATTTAATTTCTTTTGTTTAGAGATAATTCGTTGATTAACTATGTCATTTGATTCTGTGCTCTCTTGAACCCGATGATAAAACATGATAAACATTTAATTTCTTTTGGTAAGAGATAATTCGTTGATTAACTATGTCGTTTTATTCTATGCTCTCTTGAACCCGATGATAAAACATGATAAATATTTAATTTATTTTGTTTAGAAATAATTCGTTGGAACCAAATAAGATTTCATTAAACCTCAAGAAATAAGATTTCATTAGTACTCGATCGAGTTCTTGATGGTACAAAAGATGTTCAACTACTGAACTAATAGTACTAAATTACTATTACTATGAAGCCCTAATTCTAGGGCTTCTGCCTCTTCGCCGGCGGTGCGTCAGAGGAGTCTTCGTGGTCCTGCTCCTCCTCCTCCTCGTCATCGTCAGTGGCGTCGTCCTCCTCCTCCTCGTCATCAGCATCTTTGTCGACGTCGTCTGCGGGGACCTCCTACGCCTCCACCTCAGCCTCCGCCTTCGCCTCCGCCTCCTCCTCCTGCTGCTGTTGCTGCTCCTCCTCCTCCTCCTCATCCTCCTCCTCTGGCTTCGGGGAGGAGGGCTCCGATGAGGACGGGTCCCCCTCCCACCAGCCCTGGAAGCTCTCTTGGTCTTCAGCGGATGCGTCGTCGCTCGGGACGAAGCCGTCGTTCCACCAGTGGTCGCCTCCGCTGTCCATAAGTTTTTTTTGGTGGTGTTGGGAGAGCGGAGAGTGGCGAGTGGTGAAGTGTGGGAACCGCAGGGAGTAAATCTAAAACATTTAACCACCGGCCGCTTCGTTTCTTGGAAAGACAAGTTTGAGAAGACAAGACGCTTCATTTTCTTCACGTAATCATGACTGTCTCTGACACGGACGATCTTCTCTAACACAGACACATGAATTTTGACACGTTAAACATCTCGACGCGTCACATGCATTTTTGTGCTTCAAATGAGCTCCAAAGCTAGGGTAAACAACCCCATTTCTAAGAAAGTTTTTTTCGTCCTTCTGTAAATGAGACCAAAAATACAATGTGATCCATGTAGACATGTCACGACCATGTTGGACATGAACTGACGTGATAATTTGATTCATGCCATGATAGTTCGCGTCCAGAGCGCGCCGTGGCGCGCTCTAGCGCTGTCTTGCGTGTTCTGGACGCGCTCTGGACATGAATTGGACGTGAATTGAAATTTATGATTTTTCATCCATACTGGTACACTTCAAATGAATATTCCACTAGTTTTTCCATTTTTCTGACCTTTTCTCGATTTATGGAAATTGTTTGTCGGTAAATCATATTAAACTCATTTAATGTGCGGAATATAGTTAATTAGCTCAAAAAATCATGAAATTCAGTGATTATGCCTCCCATATGATATAGTTTGTGTGATAATTATGAGAGGTCACTTTTAAATCTTATTTGTGGTACCTACTTCACAAAAAATGGGGGTTTCGGCCCTAAATAAAATGTTTAAAAATAAAATAAAAAAATCTTGGAATATTTCTTTGGCAACATTGTTGACAATGTCAAAACACATGTTTGTGCCAAGTATGGTCATCATAGAACAAAGGTAGACATGGATATCTTGGTCATTTGGCTTGAAAACCATTTAACTCCAGACAAGGTTGTCCATTTTGTGAACACTTCTTTTATAAAATTATGTTACTGCAAGTTTATGATTTTTCTTCCATACTAGTACTCTAAAAAGGAAGACCCCCCTGGTTTTACATTTTTTTGATGTTTTCTCGATTTATTAGATTTTTTTCAAAACATGGCCAAAATTGTCCGCGTGACCATTCATAGCTAAGCGTGAATTTTTCCTACTTTTTTTCTTAGCAATTGCGTTCAATCATTATAGACTATGTTATTATGATTTTTACATAATTTTGGTGCCAAATTATAACACACTTGTAGTTCAAATTTCTTTATTTCTCGATAAATGCTAGTAAACTGATTTAATGAGTGGAAGATAGTTAAAAAGCTCAAAAATTCATGATATTCAGAGGTTATGCCTCCAATATGATATAGTTTGTGTGATAATTATGAGAGATCAATTTTAAATCTTATTTGTGGTACCTATTTCACAAAAAATGGGGGTTTCGGCCCTAAATAAAATGTTTAAAAATAAAATCAAAAAAATCTGGTATCTTTCTTTGGCAACATTGTTGACAGTGTCAAAACACATGTTTGTGCCAAGTATGGTCATCATAGAACAAAGGTAGACATGGACATGCAACGATCTTGGTCATTTGGCTTGAAAACCATTTCGAGGCTCAAGACAAGGTTGTCCATTTTGTGAACACTTCTTTTATAAAATTATGTTATTGCAAGTTTATGATTTTTCATCCATACTAGTACTCTAAAAAGGAAGATCCCTACTAGTTTTACATTTTTTTTATGTTTTCTTGATTTATTAGATTTTTTTTCAAAACATGGCCAAAATTGTCTGTGTGACCATTCATATCTAAGGGTGAATTTTTCCTACTTTTTTCTTAGCAATTGCGTTCAATCATTATAGACTAAGTTATTATTATTTTTACATAATTTTGGTGCCAAACTATAACACACTTGTAGTTCAAATTTCTTTATTTCTCGATAAATGCTAGTAAACTGATTTAATGAGTGGAATATAATAAAAAGCTAAAAAATTCATGATATTCAGAGGTCAGTTTTAAATCTTATTTGTGGTACCTACTTCACAAAAAATGGGGGTTTCGGCCAAACTTCAAAACAATGTACTGCAATTTCATGATTTTTTGCTTCATACTACTACACTTAGAAGGAACATTCCCCATGTTTTCCTTTTACATAGAACCCTAGAACTAAAAAGAACTACCACTCGTCATCATCGTCGGAAACCTCCACTGGATCCTTGCCTTTGCCCTTTCCCTTCCCCACCGAGTTGTTCAGAGCCTTCTGCAGGTCCTCCTCGTACTGCGTGGCTCTGGCTTGCTCCGCGGCTCTTGCCTGATCCGCTTCGACCGCAGAAGCGACCAGAGTCTCCGTTAGCTGTTGTTGCTCAACGGAATGCCTGGCCTGCTCCGTGGCTTGATAGTCGGCCCTAGCCCATGCCAGACCCGGGTCATCCACCTGCTTCTCCTCATCGGACTCAAGATCGATGAAGGGAATGGGATCGGGATCAATGGCCCGACGGACGGCATAGCTAACCCTGTCCCTAGTCCTTCTCGAGCACCGAGAGGTCCTGCTCGAACGTGAACCGTCGTCTCCTCCACCCTCGCTCGACTCAAGAAACCAAGGATAGGTGATGCGGCAGCGACGGTCGGAGCTGCCGTCGCGACCAGGAGTGGAGCGGCCACCACCACGAGCCATGGCAAGATCGGGGCGTGGGTGGCAAGTAGAGAGGAAGAGGAGGTCAATGGGCGACGTTGGTGCAATGATACAGGAAAAGGGCTCCTTCTCTAGGCATCTGCGTCCGGACCGGCAGTAATGGCCACCGCCGACAGGTGCATTGATTCTGCTCGGCAGACTGGCACACTTAGAAGACGGCAAGGCGGCGGCGCAGATGAGCGGCCAGGCCGCCAGGGGACACCGCCATTAAAGGCGCGCTCATCTGGGGACGGCTAGGGGAATGCGCGCACGGACACCGCCATTAAAGGCGCGCTCATTCGGGGACGGCGAGCTGCATGCGCCCCTTCTCCAATGGCCCCACTTGTAAGCTTTAAGTGCATTAACGGTCAAACGAGGTTGACCCGACGAAAACGCACTGTTCGGCCGTCTTTGAGCCTCGAAAGAGCGAAATGGGGCAAATGCGAGGATAGCTAAAAAAGTGTAGCTAGAACGATGAAAACTAAGGGAAGTAGGGCCGAGAAGTAAAAAACCCAATTACAAATGCGTACACACAGTCACACTTAGAAGAACGACGTGAGAAAGCATGAAATAACTTCATTAAAATACAAGCACCCATTTTGTACATAAACCTCTATTCTATCTAATCAGATGGCGGATACGACCGCTTTAAATTTAAAAAAAATACAAGCACCCATGCCAAGTTTAAAACTTGAACACGGATATACAAGTTTCACAATGAATCTAACCAACTAAAGTAGGTTCAGTTCGTGATTTCACAACGGCACTGTGTTGCACAATTATGAGACATACATTTCTAAAAAGATAGCCCTGGTTTTCCACTTCATGTTGCCTCGGGAAACTAGGTATTCCTCGTTATTAGACTAGCAATAGT
The DNA here is from genome assembly GCA_012064385.1 of Puccinellia tenuiflora. Lineage (NCBI taxonomy): Eukaryota > Viridiplantae > Streptophyta > Magnoliopsida > Poales > Poaceae > Puccinellia > Puccinellia tenuiflora. The sequence continues at coordinate 112,961 of QRDG01000361.1, forward strand.
GAGAATAAAATAGGTAATAACATAAGTGCCACGTAGGTAAAAACATGTAATGTGATGTGTATTTAATAAAGAGAGATGGTTGTAGTAACATAATATGTTACCGTAACATCACACAATTGAATACAAAATGCGTCTACACCCTAATAAATATGACATCACACAAATGTTACTACGAAGGTAGTAACATGGACTAGTAACATATGCATGTTACTAGTTTATGTTACTCCTTACTATAAGTAGTCTTAGAAAGTTGTAATCCTAAAATAAAGTGTGCCCTTAGAACTCCAACAAGCCAATCAAAAGGTTGTTTTATTTATACCCCCTTTGTTTCTGAGATTAACGTTTATTATTATTTTCAAAAGAAAAAATATAGGCTTTACTAGGGGTGAGAATGGAGCGGATACAGTCGAACAGTAGTGAAACCATGTTCGCAACCATAGTTTTTTCGGAGTCGGAGTGGATAGTGTGCGGATATATATATGACTACGGTTTCGGAGCTTGACGGTTACGAATACATACCGAATAAGGTGTGAATACGGTTTGGTTGCGGATAAACATTTTATCGGATGTCACTTCGAAATTAGGACTGATATATAGCACATATATGAACCAATTAGATCTTTATATATTATGATATTCTAACATAGAGCATTTTTTTGATAACTCATACTTTCATATCCAATTGGCTAGTCAAATTTTCCCTTGAATGACTTCAGGGTGCCTCCAACAAATGTAATTAACAAATATTATAGTGCATTGACAAGGTTTTGTTGGAGCAACACTAGACCTGGCCATGGGCAGCCCGACTCGGTTGTGCCATCGGGTCGGGCTCGGGCCTGAATTTTGAGCCCTACGGTCGAACCGGGTCGGGCTTACACGAAACACAATTTCAGTCATGGTCAGGCCTAGTCAGGTTTTTTCGGGGTCAAGCCCGATTTCTGCGGCCCGATAGTCGGGTCTGGCCGGGCTTGGACCTGGTTTTTCTGCGTCGGGCTTTATCTATGCCCGGCCCGAGAAATGGCCAGGTATACTGTAGAGGAATAAACGTTGCATCTTACTCAATCGCTCGGTCACCTCTTCACCAGTTGGTATTTACCGTATGATCGTATCCTCGCAAACAACGTCAAGTGTTCTCAATTGTGAGATCTTTGAGGTTCAGCCATTTGCTACCTGCAGGTTGAACCCCATAATTCAAACTTTAAACATTACATGCCATAAATTATGACCAATTGCCGGATATTATGTCGGATAGTTGCCGGATATAACTGTGAAATATGGTATAGGCACGAATCTTAGGGTATGAATCAACTGTATGATAAAAAATTACAGGTCATACCTTAAGATTATATTGAAAAAATTCTAGGCCTCACCTTTACCTCGTCGAAAAGATTTTATTGTTTGATTTAGAAAATTTTGATTTTTTGACTTTTCATACATACATGTTTCATGAGGGACACGAATCTTAGGGTATGATTCAACGGTGAAACATGTGCCGAAAGATAATGGCTCCGATAAAATTTTCGCATTGGGATGGCCGGTGAGCTTCCATGCCAAAGTGTGTCACATTCTTGCGTACTGCAAATCAGTGCTCGAGAAAGAAGAAAAGAAATAAAGCAAGTAGGTTGACACTAACGGTTGACATTTTTGTTTGCGGACGATCGAGCACAGAACATGTTGATATGCTTGATTTAAGGGCCGTACGACTTGTACTGATACCATCCGAACGAAACCGTCGCGGTTCACGCTATTCTTTATGCACGACACGCTATGCCTAGTTAGGTTCAAGCACATGCCCAGGCGGAAAACACGGCCGGCTACCTGTGTTACAAAGTCCAAGACACCGAATAATTCTGTAGGTAGGACGAAGTAAACTCGATCATCACTAAAAAATCAAGGTCAACCGTGAGAAATTTCATAAGCAGCGTGTGTACGTTATGATAACCAAAACTATCTGAGAACCACCATCGGTTGGGAACTAGGGATTAGTGCCAAATGGATACCAGAAACGCTAAATTGGACGATTCCCGAATGAAACACAGCAAGGGCCGTCACGCTCGTCTCCCGAGGCCAACTCGGGGTAACTAGGGTGTCCCCGCATGCCACCTCCCGTCCACCCTCGAGCTCTACTTCCTCGCAACCATGTGAGAAACAGTTGGCATAGCCCGCGTGGCCTGCTGGTGGAGGTGGCGATGAGGATTAACCGTTTCACTTCTAGTGTGGATGGTTTTGGGTGTCGAGGCGGATCATGCGTTCTAAACATATCTATAATTTTTAATTGATACATGTTATTATTACATCATCCTACAATTGTTTATCATGTTTTCATGTCAATTTACATCATTTTTATTGAACTAATCTATTAACCAAGTGTCAGTTCATTTTTCTACTAATTTTTGCATCAGAGAAATACCTACTTACCGAGGTAAATAAATACGGGGAGAAACATCAAATTTCGGATTCTTCAGGGCGAAGGCAGTACACAAAGGAGGGGGGCAGGGAGCCACCACAGCCCTAGCACGGACACGTGGCGTGGGCTAGGGGTGAGCCGCTCCGCCATACCGCGCCACAGACTCGGACACCTCCTTGCGACACATCTTCACCTATATCCGTATGACCTAAAAACACCGCCATCAGAGTTATTTTTCGGAAATTAGACATAGAGCCTGTTCCAGTACTCTACCTGAAGGAAAATCCATCATCGAAAGCTTCTTCATCAACCTTGTATGAATTTTCGAAAATTGGACACAGGGAATCCATCATGATGATTGATACGTCCCTAACATATTTATATTTTTTGATTATTTATTGCTACTTTTATATCATTCTGGAACTAACCTATTAACCCAGTGCCAAGCCAGTTGTTGTTTTGTGCAGTTTTGGAGTTTCAGAAAATCACTTAAGAAAAAGTCGTGGGAAAAACACCGAAAAATTACACGACTCCTAACTTTTAAGGTGGAGCCAAAAGCCAAAGGTGCGGGAGCAGCGGAACCACGAGGGGCCCATACGGCATGGGGTCACGGCCTTGGGCTGCCGCATGGGTCCTACTAGTGTTATCACCTGGGGCACCGCCTCACGCCGCTCCTTCGCCTATAATTCGTTTGCGACGCAAAAATAACCTGGACGGACTACTTTTTCGCCATTTTGATATCGAGCCACCGCCATTGCTGAAAACAATCTGGAGTCCTGTTCCGGCATCCAGCCGTATGGGGGAATTGATACCGGAGGTATCTACACCAATCTTGTTGCCTCCACGATGATGCGTGAGTATTTGATATGTGTCAAACGTATCTATAATTTTTGATTGTTCCATGCTTGTTTCATGCCATTGTTACATGTTTTTACTATGGTTTCATAGAATGCTCTGGACTAACCTATTAACCCGGTGCCAAGTGCCAGTTTCTGTCTATTTTGTTCGTGGATTGCAGAAAATGCCCAATAATGAAAGTGCTCAGAAATATCTGAAAAAATTACAGAAAATCAGAAATAATTAAAAACACCGGGAGCTAGAAGGGAAGGTCTAGGAGAGGCCCAGAAGACCCCCCGCGGGTGCCAGCCGTGGGCTGAAGGGGGGCCGTGGCCCAGGGTCACCCGTTCCCGTCAAAAACCTAACAGAGCGCCGCCGAGAGCGAAACCAAGTTTCGGGGGACAGATTGCTGCTATTCCGGCACCCTGTCGGGACGGGGACCGACCTCCGGAGCCATCTTCAACGATACCGCTGCTTCCCGCGATGAGGAGGGAGTAGTCCCTCATCGGGGCTAGGGCTTGTGCGAGTAGCTATGTGGTTATCTCTCTCTCCTATGTTGTGATCTTGATTATGATCATGAGCTTTGTTGATATAGTTAAATACATGATATTTCCCCTTCTTTAATTATGTAATGCATATGATGTTGCTCAAGTGATGTTATCTAGTATAAGTTCCGGAGGCACCGTTATGATCACGGTGCCACGGTGACAGTGGGGGTGCCGTGTGTGACTCTATGGATAATAGATTAGAGGGATCTTCCTCATGAGTTTGTTCTTTATTGTTGTTGAATTGAATAGATCATGAGGTTTCTTGATGCTTGTGTTTAGTATAATCTCCATGGTGCGTAAGTGACAGCGCGCGTGCCGTGGATGTATTGGAAAGAGATTATTCAAGACATAGGTTGTCGTGTTTGTTAGTACTCTCTTTGGATGATGAAAGTGACAGGGTTGCATTGTTCTTAGATGTGGAATACGAACTTTAAGGTGTGCTTTTGTAGCCCTACGCAATTCTCATCCTATTTTGATCAATGAAAGAATAATCTCCGAGTGACGTCTACCATGCATGTTTTGGATGAAATATCATATGTTTAACTATATTAATGATGTGAGAGTTGCCACTAGTCAAAGTATGAAGCCTAGGCTTTGTTTCCAATCATTGATAAACCGTTTTTATTCACTTTTGCCACTTGTTCGCTTGCTGCCATTTTTATTACGGAATTACAAAATCACCTTTTACCATCCATATCACTTGCATTTTACCATCTCTTCGCCGAACTAGTGCACCTATACACCTGACAATTGTATTACGTGTGTTGGGGACACAAGAGACTTATTGTATGTTAATTGCAGGGTTGCTTGAGAGGGATATCTTTGACCTCTCTGAATATCAAGAACTATCAAGCGTCAAAGCTTGGGGATGCCCAAGGCATCCCCTCTTCTTCATCGACTATCATGAGGTCGTCTTCGTTGAACTAAGTTTTTATCACTTTACATATTATGTGCTATGCTTGGAGCGTCTTTTTACTTTCAGTTTTGTTTGTACGTTTGCTGGTCATATGCTTGTTGGATCCTTGCTTTGTTTGTGTGGGAGAGAGACACGCTCTGCTTTTTCATTTGAATACTCCTTTGCTTCGCTTATATCTTGTTGAGTATTCTTAGCTACTATTTGTTTGCTAGTAAGCTCTCGCTTTTAGCTTTTATCTTGTTTAGAGCTGCTAGTTATTGATGTTAAACTCTCTTGTTCTTCACTTATATTTGTTAGAGAGTTGCTATGGTTGCTTGTTTAATTTGTTAGAGCGATAAAATGCTATCCATGTGATATTGGAATGAAATGAAATCCTGCATAGTCTTGTAGATCATAGTGTGGATACTTGATGCTTCTCATTTGTTTTGAGATGTTAGGACGAATGCTTAAACTTGCTGGTTATTTGAGTGGAATTTATTAGTAAAGAAATACTGTTAAAAACTTGAAGCTATGTGGTGTTTCGTAGTTGTTAATTCTTTAAGCTAATCTTTCCATCAAAAGAATTGTTTGGTCAACATTGGAGACAGTGTGGAGCTTTTATGGTTGTGATTGATAAGTGTCTTATGCTACTCTGTTATCGGTTAATTGTAGATGTTTGCTTCAAATACCTTCTTTGCTAAGCCAAAAAATAAAAATTCGTACTGAGTGTATGGTTCACTCGTGCATCCAAATCCCAAAGCCAAACTATCTTACCAGCTGAGTCCACCATATCTACCTATGCATGGTATTTCCTGCCATTCCAAGTAAATTTGTCATGTGCTATCTTTAAAAATTCAAAATACTCCTTTTTGTGCCTCTGTTTTTAAGCTCATGAGGGAGCAGTAGAGAGCTAGATATAACTCGTGACGAGCAAGGTCATTTCCCCCCTTTCACCTGGTGTCGATGGATTACGTCTTCACTTGAATCAACCCGAGAGCAGCTTAAGCAAAATATAAATATAACTCACCATTCTCCTCCACGCAATGAAAATCTGAGAAATCAGCTCAAAACATTGGACAATGGTGAAACCAAGGAGAAAGAGGAGCGTACTCGCTCCTCTAAAAACCAGATGCTCTCACAAGTCTAAAAGCCTTGCTTGTTATGGGGGACTAGATAGTTTCTCTGTTGTGAAGTCGTTGACGAAAGCATGCATGTCTCAAAATTGTTTTACTTCTGTTTCATAAAAAAACAAAAAGCTCTAGCACATGACTAATCCATGCTTCCCTCTGCGAAGGGCTTTTCTTTTACTTTTAATGTTGAGTCATTTTTCCTCTTCCTTCTATCTCCACCAAAGCAAACATCTAGCATTGACCCTGGGTATCATTGATCATATTGCATTGTCAGATTAAACATGAATCTTTATATTGACTTTACCGTTGGAAGTTGAAGCTTTTTGCTAAACTTACATCTTCTTTGTTTTGATTCTCAAACACTTTTGTCATGGAATTGTTAACTTTGAGAATTAATCAAATATGTGGATCACATTGCTTTCATGTCTTTAACGTACTATTTATGAAAGGTTTTGCTTGAATGATTCATGTTGGTTATTCATTGCTTTCTTGCTATCAACTATAGACAATTGTTTTGTATCACTTCATTCACGTCCTATGCTTTACATTACTTTCTTGTGTTGGTTGCATGTCTCATAAAAAATTATTTTGTTATCACTTACCTACTCGAGGACGAGTAGGAGTTAAGCTTGGGGATGCTAATACGTCTCAAACGTATCTATAATTTTTGAGTGATCCATGCTAGTTTTGTAATGTTGTCACATGTTTTTTACTATCAAATATATCATTTTTATGCATTTTATCGGACTAACCTATTGACAAGATGCCCAATGCCACTTCCATGTTTTTGTGCTGTTTTTGTTGCAGAAAGTTACTTCTGGAAATATTCTCGGAATTGGACGAAAATTTACGGAGATTTTTTATTGAAGAAATGAGGAAGGGATCCAGAAGGGCGACTCCAGGGGACCCACACAGGCCAGGGGCGGCCCCCTGCCGCAGCCTAGGGCCCACCCACGGGTGGGACCCGCCCCTGGCCTGTGGGGCATCCCTCGGCCGCCTCTAACGCCTATAAAATCATCGCCGAAGAAAAAACCCTAACCCCCGAAGGATTTTCCCAAATACGCAACAGAGCTCCGCCGCCATCGTCGATAAGTTTCGGGGGTTCTGAAGGTCCTGTTCTGGCACCCTGCCGGGACGGGGATCGACCGTCGGGGCCATCTCCATCAACACCGCTGCTTCCCGCGATGAGGAGGGAGTAGTCCCTCACCGGGGCTGAGGCTTATACAAGTAGCTATGTGGTTATCTCTCTCTCTCCCATGATGTGATCTTCGTTGTGATCATGAGCTTTGTTAGTGTAGTTGAATATATGATGTTTCCTATGTGTAATGGATATGATTTCGCTCAAGTGATGTTATTTAGTACAATTTCCGGAGTCACCGTTGTGATCACGGTATCTCGGTGACAGTGTGGGTGTCGTGTGTGACTCTATGGATAATAGATTGGAATGATCTTCATCATGAGTTTGTTCTTTATTTGTTGGATTGAATAGATCATGAGGTTTCTTGATGCTTGTGTTATTGAAGAAAGAGACTATTCAAGAAATAGGTTGTGGTGTTTGTTAGTACTATCTTTGGATGCGGATAGTGACAGCATGAAGTGTCCATAGATATGGAATACGAACTATAAGGTGTGCTTTTCGTAGCCCTACGCAATTCTCATCCTATTTGATCCACAAAAGAATGATCTCCGAGTAACGTCTACCACGCATGTATTTTTGTGGGAATTATCATGTGTTTAATTATGTTAATGATGTTGAGAGTAGTCACTAGTGAAGGTATGAAGCCTAGACCTTGTTTCCAAGCATTGATACACCATTTTTAGTCACTTTTATCACTTGTTTGCTTGCTGCCATTTTTATTACAGAATTACAAAATCACCTTTTACCATCCATATCACTTGCATTTTACCATCTCTTCGCCGAACTAGTGCACCTATACAACTGACAATTGTATTAGGTGTGTTGGGGACACAAGAGACTTCTTGAATCTTAATTGCAGGGTTGCTTGAGAGGGATATCTTTGACCTCTACCTCCCGTGGATTCAATAAACCTTGGGTTACTCACTTAAGGGAAATTTGCCGCTGTCCTACAAACATCTGCTGTAGCGATCCTGCCCTTTTAAAATAGGCCAAGATCACTGTGTTCTGTGCTAGTCCTTCGATCGAATAGTTAGCACCACAGTTCAAGATGTAATATCATGCAAATGCGTCAAATATCTATTATTTTGAAGATCCAGAAAAATAAACATTACAAGTTGCATAGCACAAGGCTAGCATATTACAAAGTTCAGCAGCGGAAAACATATAATAGCATGGAGCCTCATCATCTTCATGTGCCACAGGCAGACATGTTGGTTGCAGACTCGAAACCTATAGCGTTCCTTACTCATCGTCGGACGAACCTGCAACGGTGAAAACGTTGCAGCCAAAAATTGGTCAGAACCATTGGAATGGATCTGGCAAGTGATACTTGTGGACTCATAAAGGCAAACTCCTAATAGCTATATGCATATTTGGCTGGTGGAGTTCAAGGCTACTTTGCGTAAAGCCAACTTTATCCTATCTCTTCAAAACATTTCTTCAACATCTAAAAATGAGACAAGTATGGCATGAAAACGATTGTCCCTTCTACTCTTGTTCATACTTAAAATTTTACTTGAGAAATTGGAATGTTGAGATCCTCTGTTAACATCCTTGTTCAGCTGCTCAGAATTGTCCGTAACCGGGGACACGGCTATGATCATAGTTTTACACTCTCGAGAGGTTGTGCACGTTCACCACGAGACTCAATCAACCCATTCTGTCCTTGACCCTCATGTAGTGAAAAGGAAAGGAGAAGATTGAGACGAGACCTTTGGGAAATGTTCCTGGGTTCTTCTGGGTAGACCCATACAAGACAACATCCGCTGAGAACTGCCAGAATCGGGGCCTATAACTTACTTAGTCAAGGCAGAGCCATTATACCAAGTGGCTGCACTGGAAGCAATCTTCACATGGAGTAACTTCAAATCTCTTTGTTCCTGGGTGGCCATCCACAAGTGCACATACTCAGGTAACCATGGAAATGGCCCTGAGCAGCCACTCAACTTCGCCTCCAATAGAGCAAACCAATTCCACCCAGGTGTTTGTTTAACTTAGTAGAATTAACTTTTCATAGTAAAACACATAGCATAGCATTTCAATACTTCTACTAAGATATTGTATAGGCACTAGACACTTAGGATTATTTGGGGTAGTACTAAACAGGTCTAGCATAGCATAGTGATAAAACCTGACATGCAATTCTACTTAGAAAAAAGTAAACTACAATGCATATCAAAGTAGTTAGGAATTTATGCAGTGAGCATCACTTGCCTTTAAAAACGTGTTGTTGCTCACACACTCTCTTCAACGTATCTTGGAGCACTCCATTCACTCTAAAAAAATATAAACAAACCACAATAAATAACAACCCAACAAACAATAAAACAAGCACAACATCAAACATGGACAACAATAAACAACAAGGTTGATGGTCCAAGTTCATCACATAACTCAATATGCAAAAAGAATTATTATGATGAGGTCTAGGTTGGTAAAGGTCCAAGGTTTGCAAAACAAGTCACTAAAGGACTTTAAACCAATTTCAACATTTTCATGATGAAATGGTTCAACTAAAATGGGTTTTGGGTCTACTGGACAGAGAACTTAAATACAAAACACTTTCCCTAAAGAACACAATTAAAACAATAACAAAATCATTTTTAAACTTCCAAAAAGGCAAAAATACAATTTTAAATAAAACAGTGGCTCAAAACATTTTATAAAATTATGGAAGAGGTCCTAATGGACAGAGGACAGCTATACAAAGCTAACCCAAAAGGATTTACTCAAAAAGCAAATTTTAAACTAAAGTTATGTCAAAATTACTCAAACTACACATTTGCAATTTGAATAATTTAAACTAAGGCAAAACTGAAAACTAACAGTGCTATTAAATTCTACAGATCTAGAGGATTTCAATTATATAAAGATATTTGAATTTTTCTAAACCAATAAAAAGTTATGAGGGTTCTAAGTTGTAAGGTCTTTTCTGCAAAACTGCTAATAATTCTAATTCGGGATAAATCCAGAAAAGGCTGGGCTCGGCTCAGATCGGCTCGGCTGGGCTTGAGCTGTGGCTTGGCTTGGGTCTGAGACGTGGCTCGGCTCGGCTAGGCTAGATCTGATGCAGATCGTTGGATCTGGATCTGGCGGTTCATAATCCACCGTACCGGTTCGTTTAAATGGATCTAATCCTAACCATGGATTTCAGATCGGGCGGGCAGGATCTAGGGATTCATTACCGACACGGCGGGTCATCGGATACAGGGGAGACGGCGGCGGACGGCTCGGGCGTGGATGCGCTGGTCGCCTCGGTGCTTCCCCGAGACGGTGCAGTCGGCGACGAGGCGCGGCACGACACCACGAGGTCAATGGCGTGCTCGGCGTGCTAAATTGTGTCCTGGGGCGGCGGCTAGAGGCGACCGGAGGTGTAGCGGCGGAGGTGACCTTCGGGTCGATCATGCCCTGCTCGATTTGGCTGCGGAAAAATTTAATCAAGGTGTCACGGGGATGAGCAAGTGCAAGTAAACGAGATTGGACGCGGTCTCGGGCTCGAGAGCTTACTGTACTCACCGGAAACGAGGGAGAACGGCGGCAGTGACTTCCGGTCAAGGACGTAGTCATCATCCTAGGGCTCCTTGGTACACGTGGGGATGTCTAGGAGGTGCGCACTGGCATGGGGAGGATAGGGGGACAAACGGGAGGGCGAGGGAAGGTCGGAGCTCGCCGGAGTCGAGCTCGACACGGCGGCGTACATGCGGCAATGGTGGCCAAAATTAGGGAAGCCTGGCGGCTCTTAGAGGGGGCTTTTGGGGGCAATCGGTAGAGGGCGTCGAGGGCTAGTTATAGGAACAAACGGCGCATGATGTGAGGCTGGAAATCGCTGGCAATCAATTCGGGAAGATATGCACATGGTGAGCTGTTTACGTGCGTGAATCCCGTGTAGGAGGTTGAGGACGAGGTGACGTCATGCGTGACGTCCTTTTTTTTTGTTTTCATTTGGAACTTTTGATTTAGAGCTCCAAATTGAGTCAACTAAATTTGTAAAAAATTTGTAAAAATCAGAATAATCAATTTGTATACTTTGCAACCAGTTACAAAATATTTTATTTTTAAATAAAGTCAATTATGGCATATTTGCATAATTGACACCTTTAGGTCGAAATAACAAATTGGCTTTTATAAAATCCTTTTGAACTCAAATAAAATCCAGAAAAATAGTATGAGTAATATCATTTAAAATGATAAACTCAATACATTAATTTAGAACAAAGTACTTTTTAAATACAAATACCCATTTAAATATGGGCTTTGTCAAAATATGAAAAACTTTGCAGAAAAGGTTTTTAGGATTTTATAGAAATCCAAATTAAGTATTTTATTTCCAAATCTTTAAAACTTGAAATTGAAGGATAAAAGAATATTTAAAATAATAAACCTTTGAAGAAATCAAAATAATCTTCAAAGATGGTTTTTCTTGATTTTGGAGACTTTATCTATTTAATAATAAAAGTTTTAAATTTTTGTGATTTTAAAACATTCCAAAATTTGGGATGTTACATCTGCGCTTGGAGGCCCAACAAGTCTACAAGAATAGAAGTGTGTAGTAGACATCACTTGTGCATCCAAACCCTTGAGCCAAATATCTTTCCAACAGTGTCCACTATACCTACCCATACATGGTATTTCATGCCATTTCAAATAAATTTGTCATGTGCTATCTTTAAACCTTCAAATATTTCTTTTTGTGCCTCTGTTATAAGCTCATGAAGAAGTAGTAGGGAAATTTGTTATATCCTATGTCAAGCATAGTGATTTCCCCCCTTTTCACCTGATGAGTATGGAATTCGTGCTCATTTAAATTTTCCGAGAGTTGGCCAAGGGTTCTGAGTCCGCAAATAAATACAACCAAAACTAATCTCTCCTTCACACATTGTACCTAAGAAATCAGTCAACATTGGCTAGTGATAAACAAAGGAGAAGAAGAATGTTCTCGTTCCTCTATGGTGGACGCTCTCAAAAGTCTAAAAGCTTTGCTTGGCATGGGGGACTAATTGATTTTTCTGCTAAAGATTCGTTGACAAAAACATGCATCTCTCAAAATTGTTTTTACCTCTATTTTTTTAAATTTAAAAAGCTCTAGCACATGATTAATCCACTACCAGGGAAAGGCCTATTAGTGGCGCGCCTTTTTGGAATTCTGTGGCACATCCTGGAAAAAGTGGGATGCGCCACAGAATTCTCGCCACTAAATTATATTTCTGTGGCGCACGCCAGTGGTGCGCCACAGAAATGTCAAGATTCTGTGGCGCATCCCACTACCGTGCGCCACAGAAATATTTCAGTGGCGCATCCCACTACCGTGCGCCACAGAATTTTTTTTTGAATTTCAAAAAAAGGGCGGCCAGATCTAGATCTAGATCTGGATCTGGCCGCCGGAATTTCGCCGGAATTTTGTCGGAGCTTGTCGGAGCTGTCGGAGGCCGTGTTGCCATGGGTGGAGGATGGGGGTCGCCGAAAATGGTGGAGGAGGAGAAGGATGTCGCCGGAGGAGGTCGCCGGAGGTGGAGGTGGAGGTCGCCGGAGGTGGAGGTGGAGGTGGAGGAGGAGGTCGCCGGGGTGGTGGATGAGGTCGCCGGAGGTCGCCGGGATGGAGGAGGAGGTCGCCGGAGGTGGTGGAGGTCGCCGGGGCGGAGGAGGTCGCCGGGTGGAGGAGGAGGTCGCCGGGGTGGTGGTGGTGGAGGAGGTCGCCGGAGATGGAGGAGGTCGCCGAGGTGAAGGAGGAGGAGAGAAGATGTGGAGGAGAGGAGAGTAGAGGAGGAGGGGAGAAGATGTGGAGGAGAAGGGAGAGGAGAAGTGGAGGGAGAAGTGGAGGAGAAGGGGAGAGGAGAAGTGGAGGGAGAAGTGGAGGGAGAAGTGGAGGGAGAAGTGGAGGAGAAGGGGAGAGGAGAAGTGGAGGAGAGGAGAAGTGGAGGAGAGGAGAAGTGGAGGAGAGGAGAAGTGGAGGGAGAAGTGGAGGAGAGAAGGAGAAAAGAGAGGGAGAAGGGGCTGGCGGGATTCAAAATTTGGAATCCCGCCCAACAATTCTGTGGCGCATGGGCTAGACATGCGCCACAGAATTGTCTTTTTATTATTTTTACTTTTTTTATTTTGCTGGAAAAATTCTTCTGTTGGCCATAACTTTTTTTCATTTGAAATTTTCTCTAGTTTTTTTTAAGGTATTAAACGCATTTTTTCGACGTCGTATGCAAAAGTTATGCCCGTTTTAATATTTTTCACCTACTTTTGGAAAAAAAGTCAAAATGTGTATTTTAATTTTTTCCAAACAACTAGACCCAAAACCTTCCCTACATCTAAAAGGATTTTATTTTTTGAATTTTTTATCATTTTCTTTCACTTCGTGCAAAACTGAAAAGGCGATCCACGGGGGGGGGGGGGGGGGGGGTGGGATCTGTTTTGAAGAATTCTGTGGCGCATGGGCCACATGCGCCACATAAATATGGCTTTTGTGGCGCATCTAGCTAGATGCCCCACAGAAAGATACATTTCTATGGCGCATGTTGGATGTGTGCCACAGAATTGTGTCTTTCTGTGGCGCATCTAGCTATATGCGCCACAGAAAGACATATTTCTGTGGCGCATGTGGCCCATGCGCCACAAAAATGTGGCTTTCTGTGGCGCATCTAGCTATATGCGCCACAGAAAGACATATTTCTGTGGCGCATGCAAAACTATGTGCCACAAAAAATATTTTCTGTGGCGCATGCAAAACTATGCGCCACAGAATGTGGTTCACCTATAGCTAGTTTCCTAGTACTGATCCCTGCTTCTCTCCGCGAAGAGCCTTTCTTTTACTATTCATGTTGAGTCAGTTTTCCTTTTCTCTCTCCATCTACTCAAAGCAAACTTGTAACACTAACCCTAGGTGCAGTTGATTATATTATATCTTTATGCTTAATCATGATTCTTTATGTTGACTTTATCCATGAGATAAGCATGTTGAAAGTTGAAGCAATGCTGAAACTTGCATCTTCCTTTGTGTTGACTTCAAATACTTTTGACAAGAAAATATTACCTTGAGAACATTCATGTATGTCAATCTTTATGCTTTCATGACTCCAAAGTACTATTCATGAAAAGTTTTGCTTAGATGATGCAACTTGTTTACTCGTTGTTTGCTTCATGTCAACTATAGACAATTGTTTTGTTATTTCATATCATGTGTTGTACATTACTATCTTGATCGAGATTGTGTTAGTATCATGTCTCATAAAAAATTATTCTTTTTTATCACTTACCTACTCGAGGACGAGTAGGAGTTAAGCTTGGGGATGCTGGTACGTGTCAAACGTAGCTATAATTTTGATTATTCCATGCTTGTTTCATGCCATTGTTACATGTTTTTACTATGGTTTCATAGCATTTTCTGGACTAACCTATTAACCCAGTGCCAAGTGCCAGTTTCTGTCTCTGTGGATTGCAGAAAATGCCCAAAAATGAAAGTGCTCCGAAAAATCTGAAAAATTATAGAAAATCTTAAATAATTAAAAAGCCCGGGAGCCAGAAGGGCAGGTCCAGGGGAGGCCTAGAAGACTCCCCGCGGGTGCCAGCCGCGAGCTGAAGGGGGGCCATGGCCTAGGGTCGCCCGTGCCCCTCAAAAACCTCCCAGAGCCGTCCTTTTCACTATATATTTGCCCCATCGAGAAAACCCTAACCCCCGGAGGATTTTTCCAGAAACACGACAGAGCGCCGCCGGGAGCGAAACCAAGTTTCGGGGGACAGATTGCTGCTGTTCCGGCACCCTGCCGGGATGGGGATCGACCTCCGGAGCCATCTTCATCGACACTACTGCTTCCCGCGATGAGGAAGGAAGTAGTCCCTCATCGGGGTTGAGTCTTGTGCGAGTAGCTATGTGGTTATCTCTCTCTCCCATGATGTGATCTTCGTTGTGATCATGATCTTGGTTGATATAGTTGAATACATGATGTTTCCCCTTCTTTAATTATGTAATGGATATGATGTTGCTCAAGTGATGTTATCTAGTAAAAGTTTCGGAGTCACCGTTGTGATCACGGTGCCACGATGACAGTGCAGGTGCCATGTGTGACTCTATGGATAATAGCTTATAGGGATCTTCATCGTGAGTTTGTTCTTTATTGTAGTTGGATTGAATAGATCATGAGGTTTCTTGATGCTTGTGTTTAGTATAATCTCCATGGTGCATAAGTGACAGCGCGCGTGCCGTGGATGTATTGGAAAGAGACTATTCAAGAGATAGGTTGTGGTGTTTGTTAGTACTATCTTTTGGTGGTTAGTGGCGCATATCATCGGCGTGCGCCACGCCTATTTTGCCTGTGGAGCACTCTTTTGTGGTGCGCCACAGACAAGGGTGCTGTGGATAAGGGTTTTCCTACTAGTGTCAGCTGGCAAGATAGTTTGGCTTTGGGATTTGGATGCACGAGTGAACTCTACACTCAGTACGAATTTTTTGGCTTAGCAAAAATGGTATTTGAAGCAAACATCTAACATTAACCGGTAACAGAGTAACATAAGACATTAGTCAATCATAACCATAAACAGTCCACACCGTCTCCCTTGTTGAGCAAACAGTTCTTTTGATGGAAAGATTAGCTTTATGAATTAACAACTACGAAACACCACACAGTTTCAAGCTTTTAACTATATTTCTTTACTAATCAATTCCACTCAAATAACCAGCAAGTTTAAGCATTCATCTTAATATCTCAAAACAATTGAGAAGCATCAAGTATCCACACAATGATCTACAAGACTATGCCGGCTTTCATTTCATTCCAATATCACATGGATAGCATTTTGTCACTTTGACAATTCAAGAAATTTATCAATAACAACTCTCCAACAAGTATAAGTGAAGAACAAGAGAGTTTAACATCAACAACTAGCAGCCCTAAACAAGATAAAAGCTAAAAGCGAGAGCTTACTAGCAAACAAACAGTAGCTAAGCGAAGCAAAGGAGTATTCAAATGAAAAAGCGGAGCGTGTCTCTCTCCCACACAAATAAAGCTAGGATCCAACATATGACCAACAAACAAACAAACAAAACTGAAAGCAAAAAGACGCTCCAAGCATAGCACATAATATGTAAAGTGATAAAAACTTAGTTCAACGAAGACGACCTCATGATAGTCGATGAAGAGGAGGGGATGCCTTGGGCATCCCCAAGCTTAGATGCTTGATGGTTCTTGATATTCAGAGGGGGTACCGTGGGGGCATCCCCAAGCTTGAGCTCTGATCCATCTTCAATTTCTTCATTATCCTCTCCTTTGGAACTTAAAAACTTCCTTCACACAAAATTTCTCATAAACTGATTAGAGGATTAGTGCTCATAAATTAAAATGCACATGTGTTCAACTCAAGAAAAATTGAAAACAACTTTATTGGGCATTAGCTACTGTTTACTAAGCCTCAATGTGGTACTCCTCCTCTAGAGTATCACATTTAACGATAATAAAAGAAACAAATACAAATAAAAGCAGAATCTGTTAAAAACTGAACAGTCTGTAAAGATTGAATTGTTCGAGGCACTTATGTAGCTCAAATCAGAAAAGTCAAAACTAACGACAGATAGATAAAAGTATCAGGCTTGCTTTCTAAAAATATCAGAAAAAGATAAAACTCAGAAATTTTTTGAATTTTCGAAACAGTGAAGGACAGAAATCTGTTTCTGGACAGCAAAACAATACCTCGCACTTTCAATGCATTAGAGGCTAAACTTGGCACGAAAAACCAAAATAAAAAGATACAATGAAGTTGCTACAGAGGCAACAACTTCATGACTCAATAAAAGCAAAAACAAAACTGAAAGAAAAGATGGGTTGCCTCCCAACAAGCGCTTTTCTTTATAGCCTTTTAGCTAGGCTTAGTGGTTTTAATGATGCTCTCATAAGAATAAGACTTGAAACATAAAAGAGAGCATCAAGAAGCAATATCAAACACATTTAAGTCTAACCCACTTCCTATGCATTGGAATCTTATAAGAAAATAAATCATTGGAGCATAAAGCTACTAGCATAGGAAGGCAAAGCAAATGCAACATTAAAACCTTCAACATAAATATGGAAAACTTTATAAGATGAAAATTTATATAACCACGCTTCCCTCTCTCATAATAACTTTCAGTAGAATCATAAGAAAACTCAATAACATAACCATCACATAAAGCATTTTTCTCATGATTCACATGCATAAAAGTATTATTATTACTCTCGACATAAGTAAAATCCTTCTCATTAGTAATAGTGGGAGTAAAACTATCATAGCCATGATTGTAATCATCATAAATAGGAGGAATATCATAATCATAATAAACTTTTTCCTCAATAGTAGGTGGACTGAAAGTATCACATTCATCATAATAATCATCATATATAGGAGGCATAGTATCATCAAAGCAAATTTCCTCCTTCAAGCTTGGGGGACTAAAGATCATATTCATCAAAACCAGCTTCCCCAAGCTTGCAATTTTCCAAAGCATTAGCAACAATGGCTTTCAAAGAAATCATACTAATAACATTGCTACTAGCATGATTGTTATGCAAATAAAGTTCCATAGGTTTTTTAATTTTCTCTTCAAAAGCATCATGACCAATTTCAAGATCGAGTTCATAAATCTCTCTCATTTTTTGTTGTTTTCCATTAAGCCTAACTAGTGAAATAAAAACAAGAAACAAAAAGATATAACTGCAGAATCTAAAGAAGATACCTTCAAGCACTCACATCCCCAACAACAATGCTAGAAATTAGCTTCATCGTTGGTGTGTGAGTACCGCTTACCTTTCCTCCCCGGCAACGGCGCCAGAAATTAGCTTGATGTCTACTACACGCTTCTATTCTTGTAGACTTGTTGGGCCCTGATACGTGTCAAACGTATTTATAATTTTTGATTGATCCATGCTAGTTTTGTGATGTTGTCACATGTTTTTATTATCATATTAATCATTTTTATGCATTTTGTCGGACTAACCTATTGACAAGATGCCTAGTGCCGGTTTCCTGTTTCTGCTGTTTTTGTATTTCGGAAAGTCCACCACAGGAAATATCGTCGGATTGAGCTGAAAATTTACGGAGATTTTTTATGCGACGGAAGACACCTGAAAACCAAAGGGGAGCCTGGGAGGCCACCCAGGGGCCACAGGCGAGTGCCGGTCGCGGCCCCCCTAGGACCCGCGGTTGGGGCCCGCCCCTGCCCCGTGGGCACCGCCTCGGCCCCCTCCGACGCCTATAAAATTCCTTTTAACCTAAAAACGACGGGGCGGCCATTATTTTTCAGAAAAGTCATCCCGAGGCGCCGTCAACTCAAACCCTAGTTCGGGGGTGATTCTGAAGCAGATCCCGGCACTCTGCCGGAGGGGAGATCAATCCCGGAGGGCTCTTCATTGCCATGCCTTCCTCCGGGATGATTTGTGAGTAGTCCCACCTTGGACCTTGGGTCCATGGCAGTAGCTAGGTTGTAGTCTCACTCTCTTGTGCTTCATGTCTTATGATCTTGTGAGCTGCCTAGCATGATCAAGATCGATTATTGTAATACTATGTGATGTGTTTGCTGGGATCCGATGGATTATAAAGTTATGATCAGATTGTGCATGATTCTTATATGTTGATTTATGTTCTTGCATGCTCTCCGATGTGCGTAGTTACTTTGGCCAAGTGATTGTGTGTATATCCAAGAGACAGTATTTATGCTAGATAGTGGGTTCATGCCCCCTTTTGTTCCTGGGCACGAGTGACAGAAACTTCTAAGGGTGAGGGTGTGCTGTTCCTACTAAGGGTAAAAGAGCGGTGTTAAAGTCTATTTTGATATTTAATATTGCTTACTTCATGCGCTTTACTTAATGCAAAGTCTGTTGCTTGCAACTTAATACCGATGGGTGACAGGCTGGATAGTGATCCCACGGTGGACTTTTTAAACAAAGATGCAGTTGGACTCAACGGTCTTTGTTCATTGTCGTGATGCCTACTTAAATATTATCATGTTCTCTTTGTCATAGCTAGATTAAGTTTGTGTTATAATCTTGTCAATTGCCCAGCTGTAATTTGTTTACCCATCATTATGAATGTTCTATTTACTCGAGAGACTCCACTAGTGAACCCATGGCCCCCGGTCCATCTTTTTAGATTGATTGCAACCTTTATTCATCACTTTTCACCATCATTACTCCTCTGGTCCATTTTCATAATTCATCTATTCAACTAACCGCTTTGTTTTCTGCGAGACTAGAAAGATTGATAACCTTTCCACCGTTGGGGGCAAACTATTTTGGTTGAGTGTGTGCAGGTCCACGTATGTTGAAGATTAAGCGCTAGAGATCTTCAACATTCACTTTGTTGTTGATTTCAAGGTCCTACTGGTTCGATAAACCTCGGTTCATTATCAAGGGAAAACTGCTGCTTGCTACATCTCCGCCTCGCTTGGGGCACCACCCAACTCTTCATCAGTAGCAATCAGGCCTCCAAGCGCAGAGGTTTGTAGGACAGCAGCAAATTTCCCTTAAGTGAGTAACCCAAGGTTTATCGATCTCAGGGAGGTGTAAGGTGAATGTATCCTCTCTCAAGCAACCCTGCAATTAAGATACAAGAAGTTTCTTGTGTCCCCAACACACCTAATACAATGGCTAATTGTATAGGCCCACTAGTTCGGTGAAGAGATAGTAAAATGCAAGTGATATGGATGGTGAAAGGTGATTTTGTAATTATGTAATAAAAATGGCAGCAAGCAAACAAGTGACAAAAGTGACTAAAACGATGTATCAATGCTTGGAAACAAGGCCTAGTCTTCATACTTTCACTAGTGACTACTCTCAACATCATTAACATAATTAAACACATGATAGTTCCCACAAAAACACATGCATGGTAGACGTTACTCGGAGATCATTCTTTCGTGGATCAAATTGGATGAGAATTGCGTAGGGCTACGAAAAGCACACCTTAAAGTTCGTATTCCACATCTATGGACACTTCATGCTATCACTATCCGCATCCAAAGATAGTACTAACAAACACCACAACCTATTTCTTGAATAGTCTCTTTCTTCAATAACACAAGCATCAAGAAACCTCATGATCTATTCAATCCAACAATAATAAAGAACAAACTCATGATGAAGATCCCTCTAAGCTTTATCATTAGAGTCACACACGGCACCCACACTGTCATCGAGATACCGTGATCAAAACGGTGATTCCTGAACTTATTCTAGATGACACCACTTGAGCAAAATCATATCCATTACATGCAGGGAAACATCATGTATTCAACTATGCTAACAAAGCTCATGATTACAACGAAGATCACATCATGGGAGAGAGAGATAACCACATAGATACTTGTATAAGCCTCAGCCCCGGTGAGGGACTACTCCCTCCTCATCGCGGGAAGCAGCGGTGTTGATGGAGATGGCTCCGGCGGTCGATCCCCTTCCCGGTAGGGTGTCGGAACAGGACCTTCTGAACCCCCGAAACTTGTCGGCGATGGCGGTGGAGCTCTGTATCGTATTTGGGAGGTTAGGGTTTTTTTGTCGGGGATGATTTTATAGGCGTCGCAGGCGGCCGCGAGGTGCCGCACAGGGCTGGGGTGGGTCCCACCTGCGGATGGACCCTAGGCCACAACCACAGGTCGCCCCTGGCCTGTGGGCTGCCTCCTGGGTCGCCCTTTTGGCTCCGGTCTTCATTTGTCCAATAAAAATCCCCGTAACTTTTCGTCCAATTCCGAGAATATTTCTATAAGTAACTTTCAGCAACAAAAACATGACAAAAACAAGGAACTGCACTAGGCATCTTGTCAATAGGTTAGTCCAATAAAATGCCTTAAAATGATATGATAAGATGGAAAAAATATGTGACAATGACATAAAACAAGAATGGATCAATCAAAAATTATAGATACATTTGACACGTATCACTAGCATAAATACTCCCTCATACAACATTAACAATTATTTTTCCAAAGCAACCACTAGCATCGGAGAGCATGCAAGATCATAGATGAAACACATATGTCGGAGAACTGTCCCAAGAACTGGGTGTGTCTCACTAAGGATCGAGTAAGGGGCTGAACACGGAATCAAACAACCCTCAACGTGCCTCGACGACGGTGCTCGCCTGGATCGCTGCAGGGAAGCACTGCAGAGAGGAACGCGCGGTATTACCCAGGTTCAGGGCCCTCTAGGTGAGGTAAAACCCCTACGTCCTGCTTCTAGTTGTATTGCACTTGCTTGGAGAGGTTTTAGTACAGAGTGAGCTTGGCGAGCTCGAGGTGGCTACAATGGCTAGGGTTTTGTCTGAGCTCCAAGATGGTGAACTTGTGAACCCAGAATGCCTACCCAAGATCGAACCTTCCAACCCCTTGCCCGAACGGGCTCCTCCTCCTTTTATAGGTGTCTCGGGCCTCTTCCGCCCAAACATTTGGGCGGGAAGGGCTACCACATGGCGACGAAGGAGGAGGCGCGGTGCACCAAAAAGGTGGAGTCTACCATAAAGGTGAAGGCCATGGATGCGGTCCACGGCAGGGGAGCGGCGTCACCAAAGCTGAAAAGGGGCACCGGCCAGCCAGGACGGTGGGCTGGCGCTGCGGAGGTGGAACGGGTCCCACGGTGATGTCGCGAGGCAGAAGGCCCGCCGAGCCTTCCGGCCTGGTCCTTAGCAGAATTGCTGGCGGCGTCCGCGACGCCCTCTCGAGGAAAGGTCCCTCGCCAAGGGAGAAAACCCTCGACGAGGAGAAAAGGTCCCTCGCGAGGAAAACCCTCGCGAGGCTCGCCAGGCTTGGAGAGCCTGGTCCTTAGCGAAATCTTCTGAAGAGTCTTGTGGGCCCTGGCAGGCCGGCCCGTGGTACCCTGGTTTCCACTGTGCCAACAACATAACTGAACAAAAAGTAATGACTTCCACAATTCATCGGATCCATACAAACACAATCATGTAGCAGTTACAAATAGATGATCTTGATCATGATAGGCAGCTCACAAGATCTAAACAATGGAGTAGAAGGAGGAGACACAACAATCTAGCTACTGCTATGGACCTGAAGTCCCATGGTGGACTACTCACACGCATCACTCCGGAGGCAGGCATGGTGGTGTAGATCCCTCCGGCGTCGATTCGCCTCTCCGGCAGGGTGCCGGGAAGAGTTTCTGAACCCTCCCGAACTAGGGTTTGAGATGGCGGCGGCCTTGGACGTATTCTAGAGATTATGATCGCACCTCCTCTGTTTTTAGGTCAGAGGAGAATTTATAGGCGAAGGGGCGGCACGAGGCGATGGACAGGGGCCCCAGGTGGGCCCCATGCATAGCCAAGGGGGGCCGCGGCCAGGTGGCGTCTGGAGCCCCTGTGCCTCCCCTCCGGATGTCCTTAGGGTTTCGTCTTTGTTTCATATTGGAAATAATTCCTGTAAATTATGAGAGCAATCCGAGAAACTTCCCAGAACAACTTTTCTGAAACAAAAAGACAGCAGAAAATAGGAACTGGGCATCTTGTTAATTGGTTAGTTCCATAAATCATGCCAAAATGATATAAAAACATTGTAAAAACATGTGGCACTGATATATAATCAAGCATGGAACATCAAAAATTATAGAAACGTCGGAGACGTATCAGCATCCCCAAGCTTAACTCCTGCTCGTCCTCGAGTAGGGAAGTGATAATAAAATAATTTTTGAAGTGACATGCTACCAATCACAATCATGATCAACTAATCATGTAAATCATATGAACTGAATGCAATGATCCAACACAAAGGTTCATTGAATGAAACAAACAATGATTAATCGGGTAAAACATCTAAGCAAGAAGTAACTAGAAAAGAACACTTTGGAGATTTAAAAGCATAACACTTGACAATGATTGGTAAATCACAAAGAAATATTGATTCAACAAAGGAGCTTGGCCAACACAAAGGAAGATTTAAGTTTTCAGCAAAAGCTTCAACTTGCAACTTGTTTATCTCAAGATAAAGTCAATACAAAGTTTTCACAGTTAGACACAAAGATAACATGAAGTAAAACATGAACCAAAGTTGATACCAAGTGATTGCTTGAGGAGTTTAGAAGGAGGAGGAAGACCGACTCAACATAAAAGTAAAAGAAAGGCCCTTCGTAGAGGGAAGCAGGGATTAATCATGTGCTAGAGCTTTTATTTTTAGTTTTGAGAGAGGTAAAACAATTTTGAGACATGCATGCTTTCATCAACGACTTCACAGCGAAGAAACTAGCTAGTCCCCCATAACAAGCAAGGCTTTTAGACTTGTGAGAGCGGCTGGTTTTAGAGGAACGAGTACACTCCTCTTTCTCCTTTGTTTCACCACTAACCAATGTTTGAGCTGATTTCTCAGATTTTTGTTGTCCGGAGGAGAATGCTGAGTTATATTTATATTTTGCTTAAGCTGCTCTCGGGTTAATTCAAGTGAGGACGTGAACCATCAACATCGGGTGAAAGGGGGGAAATGACCTTGCTTGTCACAAGTGATAACCAACTTCTTACTGCTTCCTCATGAGCTTAAAAACAGGGGCACAAAAAGGAGAATTTTGAATATTTTAAAGATAGCACATGAGAAATTTACTTGGAGTGGCAGGGAAATACCACATGTAGGTAGGTATGGTGGACACAAATGGCAAAGATTTTTGGCTCAGGGAGTTGGATGCACGAGAAGTATTCCCTCTCAGTATAGAGTTTTTGGGCTTAGCAGGATATCAAGCAAACACATAACATCAACTTGGTTTAATGAATGACTACAGATATACATCATGCATAACCACTAGACTTCACACCGTCTACCTTGTTAGTCAAACCAACTCTTTGCAAAAGAATATCTAGACTTTGAGAACTACCAAGCAGGACAAGCACCACAATTTTAAAGCCTTACGGTAATTCTTTACTAATCTATTCTTAGATGATCGACAAGTTTAAGCATTAATCTACTTCATATCTCTAAACAATTGTCAAGTATCAAAGATTCAAGACAATGGTCTACAAGATTAAGCAGCACTTTTTACACTTCCTACATGATAATTTCCACTTAACCAAACACCAATCAACTTATTTGAAACAAAACAAAAGGGTGAAGCAACATGAGCAAAACTTCCTAACTACAAAAGCTAATAGCTCTGATTAGGATATGCTTGAAAACAAGAGCTAAAAGCATAAATGACAAAGGCTAAACACTCAACACATATAAGTGAAGCACAGGAGTGTATAATGAAAAAGCGGAGCGTGTCTCTCTCCCAAACAAGCATGCATGGATCCAAATTATTGCAAGGACCAGAAAACTAACACAAACAAACTAAAAGTAAAAACAAACCGACGCTCCAAGAACAGCACATAATGTGTAAAGGAATAAAAATATAGTACCATGGGAGAAACCGATGATTGTTGATGAAGAAGGGGATGCCTTGGGCATCTCCAAGCTTAGATGCTTGTAACTTCTTGAATATTTCAGAGGAGGGTCCATGGGGAGCCTCCCTAAGCTTAGTATGTTGTTCCTTCTCGATCTTCCTTCATCACCTCGCACTTGGATACTTGAAAACTTCCTTCACGCAAAACTTATAGCAACTTCAATAAGAGGTTAGTCCACAAAAACAATATCTTCCTTCAATTCCAAAGCACATATCAAGAACTCATTTTTTTACAACATTACCTACTGTCACAAAGGTCTAAGTAAAGCTCTAGCTTTGAAAAAGCTTCACTTTGCCCGCGAAAGAAGCAATGCAAAACTGAGGACAGAATCTGTCAAAAACAGAACAGACTATAAAGATGAATGTTTTCGAAGCACTTATGGACCTCAAATCAGAAAACGTAAAACTAGAAAAAGGTAGAAAAAACCATTATTCTTGATGTAAAAAATTTGCAGCCACAGATGACGTTCTATTAATTTTTGGATTTTTGAACAGTGAAGACCAGAAATCTGTTTCTGGACAGCAAACTCATAAATTAGTCTTCCTCTCTTTAGAGGCTATTCTTGGCACCAAAAACAAAACAAAAAGATACAAGGGAGTTGTTAAAGAAGTAAAATCACCCAAAAATCAAATAAAACAAAAATAAACAGAAGGTAAAATAAAATGGGTTGCCTCCCATAAGCGCTTTTCTTTAACGCCTTTTAGCTAGGCAGAAAGGGCAAATTCAAGTTTTATCAATAGTATCAAGATCAAAATCATTCTTTGGCTTACCAATGGAATCAAAAGGTTTCTTTATCCTCTTCCTAGGGAAATGTTCCATCCCTTTTTTCAGTGGAAATTGAAATTTAATATTGCCCACTCTCATATCAATAACTGCACCAACAGTTCTAAGAAACGGTCTTCCCAAAACAATAGGACAAGGAAGCTTAAAATCAAGATCCATAACAATGAAATCAATGGGGACATAATTACCATTAACCAAGATGAGAACATCATCTATTTTACCCAAAGGTGTATGTGAAGTGGCATCAAGAAAATTCACATTTAAATCACATTCTTGTAGTGGTCCAAGATCAAGAGCATCAAATAACTTTTTAGGCATAATAGAAATACTAGAACCAAGATCACACAAAGCATTACACTCAAAATCATTTACTTTCATCTTAATGGTAGGTTCCCAAGCATCCTCTAATTTCCTAGGAATAGAGAATTCACATTTAAGCTTTTCTTCTCTCATCTCAATGAGAGCATTAGTGATATACTTAGTAAAAGCCAAGTTCATTTTACTAGCATTAGGCGTTTTAGCAATCTTTTGTAAAAACTTTATGACTTCAGTAAGGTTACAATTATCAAAGTCAAGATCATTGTCATAAAAAATAATAGGAGCATTATCACCTAAAGAATCCTTATCTTCAAGACCAATTTTGGCATTTTTATCAACAACAGGTTCTGTGTTGACTGAAAGTTTTGGGTCCTTTTTAGGCATACTTTGGTGCTGTAGATGACTCTTGAGCATTTAACATTTTCATATCATCATTAGTATAAATAGTGCAAACATTAGCAACCTTACTAATTTTAGCAATTTCAGCTTTTTTTTCTTCTCTTTCCCATCTAGCATGAAGCTCGGCCAACATTCTTATATTATTATCAATTGTCACTTGTATGGCATTCAAAGTTTTATGTTCCTTAACATAATGAGGCAAACAAATTACTTTAAGGAAATCAACTTCATGGGACAAACTATCCACTTTAAGAATAAGATTATCAAGTTTCCCAAGCTTTTCTTCAACAATTTTATTGAAAGACTTCTGTGAAGTGATAAAATCCTTAAGCATGCTTTCAACATCAGAGGGCACACCTCTATTATTTTTGTAAGAATTACCATAAGAATTTCCATATTGATTACCATTATTTGGTGGATAAGGTTTATAATTATTATTACCAAAGTTGTTCCTATAAGCATTGTTGTTGAAATTATTTTTAACAAAATTAACATCAACTTGCTCCTCTTGAGCCACCAAAGAAGCTAAAGGAACATTATTTGGATCAATAGGAACTTGTTTACTAGCAAGCATAGACATAATCATATCAACCTTATCACTCAAAGAGGAAATTTCCTCGACAGAATTTACCTTCTTACCACTAGGAGCCCTCTCGGTGTGCCATTGTGAATAATTTGCCATCATCTCATCCAAGAGTTTTGTTGCAGCACCTAATGTGGTGTACATGAAGGTCCCTCCAGCGGCCGAGTCCAATAAATTCCTTGAAGAAAAATTTAATCCTGCATAAAAAGTTTGAGTGACCATCCAAGTAGTCAGTCCATGAGTGGGACAGTTTTTAACTAGAGACTTCATTCTTTCCCAAGCTTGAGCAACATGTTAATTATAAAATTGTTTAAAGTTCATAATGTTACTCCTTAGTTGTATAATTTTTGCAGGTGGATAATATTTCCCGATAAAGGCATCTTTGCATTTAGTCTAAGAATCAATACTATTCCTAGGCAAAGATAATAACCAATCTTTAGCACGTCCTCTTAAGCAAAAAAGGAAAAAGTTTCATTTTTATGATGTCACCCTCTACTTCTTTATATTTTTGCATATCACATAACTCAACAAAGTTATTTAAATGAGAGGCGGCATCATCACCACTAACACCAAAAAATTGCCCTTTCATGACAAGATTCAACAAATCAGGCTTTATCTCATAAAATTCGGTTGTGGAAGCCGGTGGAGCAATAGGTGTGCATATAAAGTAATCATTATTCATGCCAGTGAAGTCACACAACTTAGTGTTCTCAGCTGAACCCATTTCCACAATAAATAAGCAAGAAACTAAGCAAAACAAAAAGAGACTAGTTGCTGGAATTTTTAAATTTTTTTTTTGTGTTTTTCAGTTTTAAAGCAAACAAAAGGCAAAACAAGGCTAACAAAAAATATACTAGGCAAGAAAATAACAAAGTAAAGTGAAAGGATGTGTGAAACTCCCCTAGCTGAAGCTTCCAAGTCCCCGGCAACGGCGCCAGAAAATGTCTTGCCGACTGCTGTTGGGAGACCCCAAGAGGAAGGTATGAAGCAGCGTAGCGGAAATTTTCCCTTGATTAAAAAACCAAGGTTGTTGAACCAGTAGTACTTGGAGAAGGCTTAGCAAGGTGTCAATAGCGCCGTTTCTCGATTATTGATGTGGACCTGCACACAATCGCCAACAAACTACTTTGCACCAACAAAACAGAGAGGTTGTCAATCTCCCCGGCTTGCCAAACACAAAGAATTAAATGTGTCGATGTAAAATATGATAAGGATGAAATATGACCAGCGAGTAAATGATAATGAAAATCTATGAAGACGGTTGTAAGCAATGTAGGAAAATAGGACCGGGGTCCACAGTTCACTAGAGGTGTCTCTCCAAAAGGTATACATGATGGGTAAACAAATTACAACATGGCAATTGAGAGAATTGTAGTCGCACAACAAGGCTATCATAAAATAATATAGTTCACCGCTTCATCTAATACGGGCATTACGTCAAAATACATAGACCGTCATCCAACTGCATCTATGACTAATAATCCACTCTGGGATCGCTATCCAGCATGTCACCCAAAAGTATTAAGTTGCAAGCAATAGATCATTGCAATAAGCAAAGTGCATAATGTAAGCAATGTAGATAACACGAACTCAGGCACCACTGTTTTCTCCCTAGTGGCAGCAGCACATCTCTAGCCTTAACCATTCCTGTCACCGAACTCAGGCAAAGAGAGGCATGTACCCACTATCTAGCATAATTACTCCCTCATACAACACTAACAATTACTTGGCCAAAGCAACCACTAGCATCGGAGAGCATGCAAGATCATAGATGAAACACATAACTGAACAAAAGTAATGACTTCCACAATTCACCGGATCCATGCAAACACAATCATGTAGCAGTGATGCATGTAAAATGCATACATGAACTTTGCATTATAATTCTCATATTTCAATCATATTTGCATCATATAAGGGTTATATCATTGTTTTATATTGATTTTGGGGATAATTCACAGTTTTCCCATTTATTTGGAATTAACCCTGCAGAACCAGAAAACCCCTTTTTCCATGTTTTTGACTTCCAGGGACCCAAACGACGTCCAAATGACCTAAGATTTTACGGGGCCCAATATTTGGAAGGAAGAAGACGTACGAGCCAAGGATCCACGAAAAAGGAAGTTCGAGGAGAAAAATAGGTGGGCCCACGCGGCCCCTGTACCAGGCCGCGTGGGGCACTCCCTTTTCCCCCTCATGGCTCCGATGCTGTCGATCTTCGTCCCCCTGGTTTCGTCTTGACCTAAAACCGACTGCATAAATATTTCCCCGACGTTTTCCAAAAGGAGGCGGCCGCAAACAGAGAAACACCGAAACGGAGAAGCTGCAGATTGGAGGGGGGAAACTTCGGCGGAGCGCTGCCGGGGTGGTCTCCATCTCCTCCAATGACATCTCCACCGTCTCCATGATGAAGGGGGAGTAGTCTCCCTCAGGGCTGAGGGCTCATGCCGGTAGCTATGTGGTTTATCTCTCTCTCCCATGGTGTGATCTTTATGTGATCATGAGCTTTGTAATCTAGTTGAATCCATAGATGTTACTCTTCATCATCTTATGAACTATGCTACTCAAGTGGTTTTATTGATGTGATTTCCGGAGTCACCTTTGTCCCATGGTGTGAAGTTGATAGTGTGTGCACCGTGTGTGGCTCTTAGACTAAAGATTACATGAATACTTATCATAAGTTATTATTTGTGTTGGATGTCTCTATGATATTGTGGTGTTTATTAGTACTATCTTTGGATGCGGATAGTGACCGCATGAAGTGTCCATAGATGTGGAATACGAACTTTAAGGTGTGCTTTTTGTAGCCCTACATAATGGATTGGTGTTCGTTATCCAACCAGAGGATAGTTCGGGGTAGCATAGTGAAGAGGAAATATCTATGTATTCAATTATATTATTATTGTTGAGAGTGTCCATTAGTGAAAGTATGATCCCTAGGCCTTATTTCCAAGCACCGTTTACACCTTTGTCTTGTCCTCTTGCATTGAAGAGGATTGGGACACTTTCACATTCTTGTTTTGTTACATTAAACTTCCATCCATTAAATCAACCATCTTGTTCTTTAAACTTGTTTAGTGCATAATCAACTAAAACTTGTGACACTTTAGTTGTAGGGAATAGATAACTTTTCCTTCTTGCTCCTGCGGATCGACACCCTTCTTCCACATTGAGAGGTGCTACAGTGATCCCCTGCTCTTGGGGGTTATCAAGTACTTTTCTGGCGCCGTTGCCGGGGAGCGTAGCGCTTAAGTTTCTATTCTTGCATGCACTATACTTTAGATTTATTTTATCTTGTTTTATATCTTGCAATCATCTAAGCTTGGGGAGGTTCCTCTTAAACTTGTTTGGTTGTGAAGTTTTTCTTAGTTTTACTTTCAGTTTTGCATTTATCAAAAACCCAAAAAAAATTAGAAAATGGAAAACAACAAAAAAATTGGAGATCTTTATGAACTTTATGAACTTTGTATTGAATTAGGACATGATGCTTTTGAAGAGATAATTAAACCAATGGGAGTTTGTTTGCATCATAGTGATTGCAATGCTATTAGCATGAATTCTTTGAACACCATTATTCCTAATGCTATGGAAAAGTCTAAGCTTGGAGAAGGGTGTCGATCCGCAGGAGCAAGAAGGAAAAGTTATTGATGATTGCAATAAACATGCTCAAACTTCTGAAAGTACTATTTCCTATAAACATGTTAAATATTGTGGAGCACTTAGACCTTGTGAAAAGAATAAAATCGAAGAGGAATATTGCATTCATCATAGGAATGAAAAATTACAACATGGTACAGAGCTCTAAGTGATCTTGCTAAAAAGGTTTGTGACACCTATCCTTTTATTTGTGAACTTTGCTATAAAGAGGGTCAATTCAAATTCCAATGCTCAGATTCTAATATAAGTACTGCGAGAGACTTTTGTGATAACATGATCACTCCTAATCAGCATGATGAACTTACATTATTTTTGGGGTGTGAAGAGTTATCAAGAAAAACTTCTTCGTTAGATATGAGTGCTTTTGATACGAATAGCGTGTTGCATGGATGTTATCTCTATTGTGTTAATAATTGCCATGACAACACTTAAATTCAAAATATTATAAAAGATGGAATGGCTTTACCAAAATATGAAAGGACTAATGTTTGTCTTACTCTTATTAATGAAAAGGAGGAATCCTCCCGAGTTTCTTCTATTGTTTCTAACAATAAACCAGGGTATGTGGAGAAGCCTCCTTTCAAGCCTCTCCCTCCTGAGAAGGGAAAGAAGAAGAAGAAGAGGAGTAAAAGGATAGAGGAAATGGTATCTTCCCCTAAGCTTGTTGCTCCTATTATAGTTGTTGCTAATGAGTCTGATTTTGATGATGATCCTATGCCTGTTACTTATAGTAGTGATCATGATTGGGAAAAGCATAGTACTTTTGATATTGAAAATCTCTTTGGTACTAATCCTGAAAATGATGATGCCAATAATTACAATCATCCTCATGAAACTTTTCATAGTTTTGGAAGGATTACCCAAAACCATCCAATTAATATACAACTTGTCTATCATGTTCGAGTTCTTTACGATGATGCTACTCCCATTGCTATTAATAAGAAGAACTTTGCTTATGGGGAAAATATTGATACTTTTATGCATATGGATCATGATAAGAATGTTTCATGTGATAGCTATATTCTTGAGTTTATCAATGATGCTACTGAAAGCTTTTATGAGAGAGGGAGACATGATTTCGTTTATCTCAAAAATATTAAGTCTTCTCTCTTTTTGTTGAAAATTTGAAGTTGCACTCGCTTTGCCTTCCTATGCTAGTCACTTTGTGCTTTATTGATTTATTTTCTTACAAGATCCCAATGCATAGGAAGTGGGGTAGACTTAAATGTGTTTCATATTTTTCTCTTGATGCTCTCTTTTGCATTTCAATTCTTATTCCTATGTGAGCATCATTAAAACTATCATGTCTAGCTAAAAGACTATAAAGAAAGCGCTTTACGGGAGGCAACCCGGTTGTTTTTATTTTCTTTGTGTCCTCTTGCTGTAACCAGAGATTGTTTTCTTAGCTTAGTTTCTGGAATTTTTAATAAAGTGCCAAGTTTTACCCATTTTGGTTTGACAAGTGTAATGTCCCGGGGTTTTCCCCAAATTAGTTTTTTTTGTTTGTTATTTTATTTTAGCATCATCATGACATCATCATCTATCACCTTGCTTTTTTAGCAAAAGAAAAATCAAAATATTATTTTGCTAGATTATTTTTGTTTTGAAAATTAATCCTAGGGTTTAATAAATCCATCACTCCCTCCTTTTCTAATTTTCAAACAAACCCCAAAATAATATTGGGAATACTTATAGAACATATGTCAAATCAAATAAGGCCCTTGAAATTATTTTTGGCAAAACCCCCTCCTCTCCTTTCTTTTCCTCTCTTTTCTTTTCTCTCTTTTATCTCTTTGCAATTGCCAAAATCCTGGTAATTCGGAAAAGGCCCCATCTCTCTCCAATCTGGCCCTCTGGCCTTTTTCCTTCAACAGCAAGCAACCCATCGGCAGCCCAAGCCGGCCAAAACCCAAGCCCACCATCATCCTCCTCTTCTTCTTTTCGTACGGCAGAGCATCGAAGCTAGCCACGTCGACTAGGTCCTTGATGGGACGGCTGGGGAGCACCCCTCCAGCTCCTTAAAACCAGTGGCGTGCCTCCCTTGCTGCCCTAGCTCTTCTTTTCTCCCTCCCGCCGCCACTCTCCCCTCTCCATCTTCCTCTTTCTTCCCCTCTGTTTCATCTCCTCCTGGGCACCATCACGGCCGGAGCTTGAGCGCAAGCTCTCCTCCGTATCAAGCCTCTCCGATCCAAGCAAGCATGTCCGAAAGATATTCCCAGCTCTGCTCCTTCGTTACCCTACCTTGGAGCCGCCGATCCCTTCCTCCTGCAGCCTCCATGGCCAGTGCCCCGAACGCCGCCATCGGCATGAACGTCGTCATTCCCGTGGCCTTGCCCAGCATCACACCTCCCCGTCATGTCTAGGAGCTGCCCCAACGTCTTCTTCCTCGACTACGCTGAAGAACCCGAGCAGGAGCCGCCCCGGAGCGTCGCCAAGGTCGCCGTCCCCGTCGTCGTCTACCTCCGTCCGTGAGGAGCACGGCTCACGTCCACCTCATCCTCCCGCCGTGGTGGTCGACCTCGAGCTTCAACGCCTACACCAGCACCTCCCCGTGGTGAGCAGCCATCGTTCCCCTCCTTCCCCCTCCACCATCCTCCTTTGCCGTAGCTGTCGAGTCGCTCACTTCCGAACCTGTCCGCCATGGCTGCACGCGAGCTGAGCACGCGCACGTCTCTCCTTGTGCCTGAGTCGCTGCTCCTCTACCTTGCCTACTGCACGCACACGCGCTGCTGCTTGTTTAATTGAACTCCACCTGCACACTAGCACCATCGGCCTCCAGATCGCGCAAAGGACACCAGCAGCCGTTGCAGTACATCGCCGTCACACCTCCAAGTCTGAAGCCTGAATCTTTTTTCCTGTCAAATTCAGTTAACGCCTTGGTCGTCACCTCTTATACAGTCGCGTCTCATATCCAACACCAAACTCAGCAGTAGCCCAGTGGCTTTGCTCTCTGTTTCCTCTTCCGGCCGGCCCAGGTTCAAATCCCCACAGCCACACCTTTTCCTGTTTTCTTTTGTTTTATTATTTTTGCTATATGTTTAAATTCATAACTTTTAATTGGTAGCTCCTTTTGCAAAGTGTAAAATATGTTTTTGGATCAGAAAAATGTGTAGAATTTGAATATGCCATCCATGTCCATGTTTGCATCATGTAACTTGAGGTTTAGTGGGGTTTTGCATAAACACCTAAATAAATGAATATGGAATGTGTGGGTAATTAATTATAATAGTGCCCTATTCCATTTAATTTTGCATAGATCACCCATGTCTTGCTTTAACATGCTAACAACATTTAATTTTGATGGTTAGAAAAATAACTTGAATCTAATAATTAAATGTCGGAATCTCGGTTCCGTTTAATTTGGTTAAATTGCATCCTCTCATAATTGCCATGTCATGCATCTCATAAGCATGTCGGATCTTTTGTCGTAGAAGTAAAATGCATGTTTTGCGCTTTCAGTGTTCATTGCTTCTTCGCGGGAATAGGACGTTGAGTTGATGTGAGCAACGACAGGTTCTGCTACCTCTACCGGATTGCAGGCAAGGACTACTCACTTGCTATCTTTGCTCGTTTTCTGTCTCTCACTCCTCCTATCTTTTGTTCCTTGCTAGCTCTATGTATCGATGCTTGTGTCTCGTTCCTATTAGCAGGTTTACCTTGCAGCCATGATACAGCCACCTTCCCCACATCCTTTTAACCTGTTGTTTGTTAGCCTTGCGAGTCGTAGTGCATGCTTAGGAGTTGTTTGTGGTTTATCTCATACACTGCTGATGTTTAGATGGTATAATTTAATTAATGAAGACCTGTTATGTGGGAGAACTTTTATAATAAAGATAAGGCACCGGCGGAAGGCCAATTATGGTGATTTGTTCTGCTAGTGTCGCCTAGGAAAAACCGTTCTTTTCCGCTTATCCAAGAATGAGCGCCCTACCCACACGTGGGAAGACTTATGGAACCCCCCGCAACTCAGTACCGGATCTGCTATATTGGTTAGGGAGCCACAAAGTAGTTCGGGTGTTTACCATTTGGAGCATACGCACAATGCATGATGAAGATGAGAGGTTACAATTATGGGGGGCGCAAATAGGTTTGCGGAATGGGCGTTAATCGCATGTGCAAGGAGGAGCAATCGTATGAGTGTTATCCTCCCGAAGCCGTTCACGCAACGTTTGGGCCCGCAAAGGAGTTTCGGCCGGGCTCCCCACGTGGATCAGTCTCAGATAGGTGGCTCTCTATCCAATGTAGTAGTGAAGGGGAAGGTCGTGTTGAGATACCTTTTGCCTTTGTGGCGTGTGGTTGATCGAACGTGTATGGTTACATTTGAGCACCCCTGCAGGGTTAAATCTTTTCGAAAAGCCGAGTCCGCGGTTATGGACGACTTGGGTAATGTGCTGGCTAAAAAGATCATAGACATCACCGTATCTCATAAATAGCTAATTTGACTAGTGAATAGCTTTACTCGAAGAATAACTTGCTAAAACTTGATCAACGTGTGAGTGTCCAAACTTCTTCCTCGTGGGTTGTGATACGATGGAGTTGTCTCAGGATGGGTATTGCTTGGTGAGCAGTTTAGCCCAGCGCAAGCGCTCTCTTCCCTTATTCTATTTAGACGCAAGTTGTAGCGTGTCTCTATAAGTTGTTAGTGCTGCTTGCCGCCGCCTCAATCGCTAACCCCCTTTTCCCGGAATTCCAGCTTTGATATCTTGTGAGTATTACTTGCCAGTACTTCTACTAGTACTGACCCCTTCGGGGCTGCTATTCCAATGCAGCCGACAGGTTTGAAGTCTGACGACGTTAGCTTGGGAATCCCTCCGGCTTGGCCTGGGCAGGGTTATGGTGCCCTTGTTTATCTTCAGGACTCTTAGTCCAATTTGTATCTTGTCCGTAGCCGGACACTATTTCGCTTCCGTTGTTATTGTATCTTTGTAATGTATCTTTTGTATTCTTGACTCGGTGAGTCGTTGTTGTATATATGTTGTTTTGTGGGTTCCATCGTGAACTATTGTAATGATCATCACAATTCCACCCGCATAACATGTGTGTTGCGACGTGCATGTTATGCCTGGTGGGCGTCCTAGGATCGTTATTATGCGGATTTGGCGGGAATCGCTCAAGTCTGCATAGTGCCAATCCCGGGGCGTTACAACAAGTTGCTATTTCTATTCGGAGATTTTATTCCTGCACGAAGTCTGTGAACGGTTTGATTTTTCATTTTGAATATGTAAATCCGAATGAGCTGATATTTTTACTGTAACTGCAACTTTTCATCCTCTGTATGCATGAATGAATTTTTTCAGAATTTTTAGACATGTGTAAGTTAGGTAGCAAAATACGTTTTCCTGTTGTCTGTTTTCTGGACAGATTCTGTCCAATATTGTTTGATGCATGTTTTGAACTTTTAACTTGAATCTTGTTGATACAATTGAGTTTATTAGTAGGCATACAACATTATACACTTTCTGTACATTCACATGAATTTTTGTCTTAGGATTATAAGCAGCAAGTAATGCATTTGTCTATCACTACTAATGTCACCACACAGAAAAGAAATGGGAGAAACGGTGTTTTGAAGTTTTTTCACAGGGATTAGAGGAGATGCACCAAGAGGCAAGAGCTATCTAAGGATGGTGAAAACCATAAGCTTGGGGATGTGAAGACAACCCCACTGTACCTACACACTCTCGGTTTGCACACGTCTAACTTCTGTTTTTCTATCAATGCACTTTATCGCATAAACTTGGAGCGTCTTTTATTTGTTTTTGGTTTCGGTTTGATTTTTGTTCTGAGACCACCACTATCATTTATATATGAGAAATATACTGAAAATATGGGTTGAAATATCTTGCATGCTTTTATTGTATTGGGAAAATGGATGTCTAAGTTGATTTTTAATGACACATATAGTTGCATGATACATGAGCTCCTTTATGAGTAATAATTTGCAAATGCTTTATCATGAGCTATCTCTTATTCATGTTTGATGCTGTATATTATTTCACCTTGTTTGACATGAATTATTTAGTTCTATGGACACTCATGCATGCATCTAGATGGTCATCTTTCTCCCTTTTGCTAGCCAAAAAATTCCAACAAGTAAAACTTGTTTCCAACACCTTCAACCAAAATTTTCTAGTGAGTCCACCATATCTACCTATTAACTTTATGCTATTCCGAGTATGTTTATCATGTTATTTGTGTTATCTATACCTCTAAATGAAAATGATTATGTTATTTATTGTAATGGGAAAAGTTGGTTAAAAAGCTCTCGCGAACTTGATGCACACTTTACTTGCATTTAATAAACATGAACCATTGTGATTAATATTATGATGATAGTGGCTTGATAAATGTTTAAGGTTGGGAGTTAGCCCATATGTGCTGTCTCATGCAAAGTTTTCAACATGTTCCATCATTTATTTAGTTGATATCATGTACTTTTGTTTATGGATGCCTATCATGGTGAAATAATGTGGAAATAGAGTAAAGTTTAAATGAGTTTGTATAAATGGTTAGAGAGAAACCTGGGCCGCTAATCTAAGCCATGCATCATTCATGGTGGAAATTTACTTACATGCTATTTT
The DNA here is from genome assembly GCA_012064385.1 of Puccinellia tenuiflora. Lineage (NCBI taxonomy): Eukaryota > Viridiplantae > Streptophyta > Magnoliopsida > Poales > Poaceae > Puccinellia > Puccinellia tenuiflora. The sequence continues at coordinate 149,604 of QRDG01000361.1, forward strand.
GAACTTTCTGTGATACACCCTATAATAAAAATCTATATCAAGTGGTAAATAAAAAGGGTGTTGAGGTTGTTCATTATGTTTGTTTGTCTTGTTGTTTTGATGTGGGCTTGATCCATATCATGGGACAAGAGGTACCCCAGTTGAGGCTCTTGATGATACCATTATTACTTATAATGATAGATAACTTAAACTTGCTTTGTTTCCCAAGTTGAGTAATCATGGTATAGGTACTTGTATTCAAGGGGCATGAGACATCTAACCTTTTCTTTTATCAAGGCCACTACTCATATTTGCTTTCACATTAAACTTTAATCATTCAAGATGCTATGATAGGGGAATGAGAGCTTGACACCAAGTATTACCATTGCATTCAATAACTTAAGTAGAATAGTTTGGAGGATAGATGAAACTTATGCATGTTTTACCTCTACTCATTTATATATCTTTTCCAAAGTGTCCACCTTTTATATTCAGATTTTCATCTTCACTCTATGACCTATGTAGGATGTTCTTACTTATCATATTGCATACATGTGGTCCATATTACTATCTTTTATGTTACACTTTGTGAACTATCATTGAACATCCTTGCTTTGAATACTTGATATCACTTTATAAACTGTTTGCATATTGCTACTTCTTTGAATAATGAATCATTTGACTCTATGTAGCAATAATAATCATCTTTGATATCTACTGATAGACTTAAAATGCAAAGTCCGTGTTAGTTTTATCACCTTCATACTCGAGTACGAGTATAGGTTAAGCTTGGGGATGTTGATACATGTAAAATGCATACATGAACTTTGCATTATAATTCTCATATTTGCATCATATAAGGGTTATATCATTGTTTTATATTGATTTTGGGGATAATTCACAGTTTCCCCATTTATTTGGAATTAACCCTGCAGAACCAGAAAACCCCTTTTTCCATGTTTTTGACTTTCAGGGACCCAAACGATGTCCAAATGACCTAAGATTTTACGGGGCCCAATATTTGGAAGGAAGAAGACGTACGAGCCAAGGATCCACAAAAAAGGAAGTCCGAGGAGGAAAATAGGTGGGCCCACGCGGCCCCTGTACCAGGCCGCGTGGGGCACTCCCTTTCCCCCTCGTGGCTCCGATGCCGTCGATCTTCGTCCCCCTGGTTTCGTCTTGACCTAAAACCGACTGCATAAATAGTCCCCCGACGTTTTCCAGAAGGAGGCGGCCGCAAACAAAGAAACACCGAAACGGAGAAGCTGCAGATTGGAGGGGGGAAACTCCGGCGGAGCGCTGCCGGGGTGGTCTCCATCTCCTCCAACGACATCTCCACCGTCTCCATGATGAAGGGGGAGTAGTCTCCCTCGGGGCTGAGGGCTCATGCCGGTAGCTATGTGGTTTATCTCTCTCTCCCATGGTGTGATCTTTATGTGATCATGAGCTTTGTAATCTAGTTGAATCCATAGATGTTACTCTTCATCATCTTATGAACTATGCTACTCAAGTGGTTTTATTGATGTGATTTCCAGAGTCACGTTTGTCCCATGGTGTGAAGTTGACAGTGTGTGCACCGTGTGTGGCTCTTAGACTAAAGATTACATGAATACTTATCATGAGTTATTATTTGTGTTGGATGTCTCTATGATATTGTGGTGTTTATTAGTACTATCTTTGGATGCGGATAGTGACCGCATGAAGTGTCCATAGATGTGGAATACGAACTTTAAGGTGTGCTTTTTGTAGCCCTACATAATAGATTGTTGTTCGTTATCCAGCCAGAGGATAGTTCGGGGTAGCATAGTGAAGAGGAAATATCTATGTATTCAATTATATTATTATTGTTGAGAGTGTCCACTAGTGAAAGTATGATCCCTAGGCCTTATTTCCAAGCACCGTTTACACCTTTGTCTTGTCCTCTTGCATTGAAGAGGATTGGGACACTTTCACATTCTTGTTTTGTTACATTAAACTTCCATCCATTAAATCAACCATCTTGTTCTTTAAACTTGTTTAGTGCATAATCAACTAAAACTTGTGACACTTTAGTTGTAGGGAATAGATAACTTTTCCTTCTTGCTCCTGCGGATCGACACCCTTCTTCCACATTGAGAGGTGCTACAGTGATCCCCTGCTCTTGGGGGTTATCAAGCAGTTACAAATAAATGATCTTGATCATGATGGGCAGCTCACAAGATCTAAACAATGGAGTACAAGGAGGAGAGACAACCAACTAGCTACTGCTATGGACCCGTAGTCCCGTGGTTGACTACTCACGCATCACTCCGGAGGCAGGCATGGTGGTGTAGATGCCTCCGACGTCGATTCCCCTCTCCGGCAGGGTGCCGAGAAGAGCTTCTGAACCCTCCCGAACTAGGGTTTGAGATGGCGGCGGACTCGGACGTATTCTGGAGATTATGATCGCGCCTCCTCTGTTTTTAGGTCAGAGGAGAATTTATAGGCGAAGGGGCGGCGTGAGGCGATGGACAGGGGCCCCAGGTGGGCCCCACGTGCGGCCAAGGGGGGGGCGCGGCCAGGTGGCGTCTGGAGCCCCTGTGCCTCCCCTCCGGCTGTCCTTCGGGTTCCGTCTTGGCTTCATATTGTAAATAATTCCCGTAAATTATGAGAGCAATCCGAGAAACTTCCCAGAACAACTTTTCTGAAACAAAAAGACAGCAGAAAATAGGAACTGGCACTTGGCATCTTGTTAATAGGTTAGTTCCATAAATCATGCCAAAATGATATAAAAACATTGTAAAAACATGTGGCACTGATATATAATCAAGCATGGAACATGAAAATTATAGATATGTCGGAGACGTATTAGTAAGGATGTGTTGTTGCTACTAAGGGTAAAACAGTGGCGTTTATTTCTTCATATTATGTATATTGCTTACATCATGTACGGTGCTTAAGGCGATACTCTGATGTTTTCAGCTTAATTCTTAGAGATTCATGCTAGATAGCGGTCTCGAAGTGGAGTGTTAGTTATAATTGCGATACCGGGGTGCGGTCTATATATATGTTTGACGTTATGCCTACATAAATATGTGCCATGTTCAATCTACTCATAATTGTTTAGTCGTTGTTCTGTCAATTGCGTAGCTGTAATTTGTTCACACACCAACGTTATTGTTTTTGGAGAGATACCACTACAAAAACTACGACCCCTTGTCCATTCTTTAACATTGTTTACAAACTCGTACCTCGCTGTCCTGTTTTAATTTTATTTGTATTCTTGCGGTCTGCACTATATATTTAATCACTTTGTTTTCGGCGAGACGAGAAGATTGACATTCTTCCTGAAATGTTGGGAGTAAGGTTTTTATGTGTGCTGTGTGCAGCTCCCACACACCAAACTCTGTGAACATACACACTCCTACTAGTTCGATATACCTTGATTTTTACTGAATGAAATTTGATGTTGTACTACATCATTACCTTCCTCTTGGGGTGAAAAATCCAATGTTCGACATATGTCGTGGTTGCTTTCACGGCATATGCCAACAGGGTGGCTTAAGGTGTGGGGACTATGGCGCGAGCGACGGCGTTCCGGCGGGATTGGGCACAAGCATGCAAACTGACACACGATGTACCCAGGTTCGGGGCCCTCGTGAGGAGGTAAAACCCCTACTCCTGGATGATCTGCTGTATATGGTGGAATATATGGTGTTACAATGTTGCTCCTTGAGCTGGATTTGAGCAGCCGGCTAGAGCAGCCGGGTAGAGTAGGCCGGCCGGCTGAGTGAGTGGAGCAGCCGGCTACTCGGGAGCTCCTCCGGGACATGAGAGCGTGAGGCTTGGCCTCCAAGCATCGGTCCTCAAGTGAGTTCTCTAGGGTTCCTCCCTCTAGGGTCTCCTCGAATCGGTCGGTCAATTCTCCCTCGGCCCCCTTTCTCTAGTGGCAGTAACCCCCCTTATATAGGGTTGAGGGGTTCCTGTACAAGTGTGGGGCCGGCTCATTACATATTGACTTCTGAGGCCGGCTGCCCGACCCGGCCCTGCCGGGTCTGGCTACAGTCTTCTTCCTTCCCCCAGTGTTCTTCCATCAGGCACAGTGGACGCTGCACGGTATGGAGGCGCCGCTGTCGGGGACGTGCGAGGTCGGGTGGCGCGCTTCCTGTCCTGCCGGCTCCACTACCGCCGGCTCCGGGTCGAAGGTCTACTGCACGTCCCGTACTGTTCGTCGTGGAGGCAGTCATGGTCGTGGTACGGACGACGTGCGGTTGGAAGCTCTTCCATGCTGCCTTGTCGGTGTTGTCGGCGTCATGCAACAACTGTACCGGGCAGCCCGACCCGGCCCCTGATACGTCCATTTTGCATCACTATTTTACATCATAATTTATCTTTATTCATCTATATATTTCATATTATGTTGCAATACTTATGTTATTTTTACCTTATTTTGCATGTTTTGCAATTATTGGGGATTCATCTACCGGAACCCGGAATCAGCTGGAAAAGTACCTGTCAAGATACCTGACGTCGGAAGCTCCAAAAATTCCAGAAAATTTTGGAGGATAATATTTTGGGAAATAAGTCACAGAGCCAAAAGGGCACAGGGAGGCGAGCTCCAGGGAGCAGGGCGGCCCCCTGCCGCGGGTCCACCCCAGGCTGTGGGTGGGACCCGCCCCTGGCCCCTGTGGCCCCCCTCCGGCTCCCCTTCGGCGTACTACTACCCTTTGACCTAAAATCATCGGGGGCATCGACGAATAATTTTTCCGCCGCCTCCACGAGGCGGAAACCAGACAGAGAGAAGAAGAGCTCCGACAGGGAGAAAACTGCCGGGGAATTTCCCTCCCGGAGGGGGGAATCACCACCATCGTCATCGCCATCATGCCGATCATCATCGGGATCATCATCAACATCATCTCCATCATCAGCACCATCATCATCGCCGCCATCCCATCTCATCTCACTGTGACAATTATCATTGTGTTGTTTTTAGTTCACCGGAATCGTATCCCATGTGTTGATTACCACTTGTAGTTGATGCTTGAGAGTTTTATCGGTGATTTATCATTACAATCAGATTGTTACCCATGTTCATTACACCTCTAATCATGATCTATATGATGTCTTGTGAGTAGTTCGTTTGGTTCTTGAGGACATGGGGAAAGCCTAGTTGCTAGTAATTGCATAATGTTTAGTAATATTTAATTGTTTGATATATGTTGTGGTGTTATTCCTCTAGTGGTATCGTGTGAACGTCGACTACATGATACTTCACCTTTCAAAGGGCCTAGGGGAATGCATGGTGTATTCAGTTTGCCTATGGTAGGGTTGTAGGAGTGACAGAAACCTAAACCCCAATTCGCGAGCTAGTGCACTAGGGAGTGTAGGATCTCGGAGTTTAAGGCTGTGGTTAGGTTTTTATCTTAATTACTTTCTTGTAGTTGCGGATGCTTGCAAGGGGTTTAATCACAAATATGTATTTGTCCAAGTAAGGGCGGTGCATTAGCATAGGTTCACCCACACAGCACTTTATCAAAACATTGAAGATTAATCACTGGCGTGCAGTGAAAATGGCTAGGCAGGAATTCCCATGTGTCCTCGAGAACGTTTTAATCATCATAAGTAACACAACTGGCCTGTCCTTTGAGCTTAAAAGGATTGGGCTATTTGCTGCAATTATTGTAGCACTCTTTTATTTACTTGCTCTTTATTTGTTCTTTATATCAAAACTCTAAAAATATTTCTCTTTTAGTGCTTGCAGTAAAACCTTGCTGAGATCTACTTGTCAACACCTTCTGCTCCTCGTTGGGTTCGACACTCTTACTTATCGAAAGGACTACGATAGATCCCCTATACTTGTGGGTCATCAAGACTCTTTTCTGGCGCCGTTGCCGGGGAGTGAAGCGCTATTGGTAAGTGGAATTGGTAAGGAACGCTTTTATTGTAGGTGCTATTTTTATTTCTGTTTGTTACTTTGCTTCGTTATGTAGCACTCTTCACTTAGTATGTTGTTCGGGAGCGACTCTACCACCACACCCATGGTGGAGAAGAGTCCTCCACTCTCTGAAATTGATCCATTTAAAATACCTATGGGTATCATTGATCATGTTATGAGTAATCGTTATGCAGGGGATGGGACTGTCCATCCGGGTTATCATTTGCTTTATATTAAAGAACTGTGTGAGCTATTTAAGATTGCAGGTATGCCAAGAGAAGTAATCATGAGGGAACTATTTTCAATATCATTAAAGGATAAAGCTATGGATTGGTATATGCTTCTGGATAATTCTCATTTGATGGATTGGAAAGAGCTTATGTCTCTCTTTTATTCTAAATTTTATCCTCTTCATGAAATTCATCAAGATAGAAATTATATTTACAACTTTTGGCCACGTGAAGAAGAAAGCATCGCTCAAGCTTGGGGGAGGCTGAAATCTCTAATGCTCAAATGCCCCAATCATGAGCTTCCTAATGATATAATTGTTAACAATTTTTATGCAAGGCTATCACGTCGTGATAAGGATATGCTTGATGCTTCTTCTCTTGGATCTTTTACAAACAAGAAGGTAAATGCTAAATGGGATCTCATTGAAAGGATTTATCGCAATGCGGAGGATTGGGAGATCGACAAAGGTAAAGAATCAGGTATAAATTATGAGTATGACTGCATTAAATCTTTCATGGAAACTGAACGTTTTAATGTGCTTAGTACTAAGTTTGGGCTCGATTCTCAAATTGTTGTTGATCTTTATAAATCCTTTGTTGATCATATTAATATCCCAAAAGAAAAGTGGAATAAGTACCATGAACCTTTTAAAGATGTTTGTAAAAAGGATGTGCTTGCTAGTAATGATCTACCTGTGCACACGGTTGAGTCTGTTTTACCTGTTGTTCACTTTGAAAAACCACCCTTTCCTAAAAGAATTAAAGAACACTCAGTTGTTGGTAATGTGGTTAATAAAAGTGAAAGAAAAGCTTATGAACCTGATGAACAACTTGAAATTGCCTCTCCAGTAGCTTTGGTTAAAGATCTTGTAACTGAGAACGTCGATGGAGGTTCTATTAATTTTTGTGAAGCTGCTACTAACATTGTTAGGCAAGATAAGAGTGCGAAAGTTGTTGGTACTCCTGTTGTTTCTGTCAAAATAGGTGATCATTGCTATTATGGACTATGTGATATGGGAGCAAGCGCAAGTGCTATTCCTTATACACTTTATCAAGAAATAATGCGCGAGATTGCACCATGTGAGCTTGAAGATATTAATTTGGAGATTAAATTGGCTAATAGAGATGTCATTCACCCGGTAGGAATTGTCATGACGTTGAAGTCTTATGTGGTAAGGTAAAATATCCAACCGATTTCCTTGTTTTGGGGTTAGTTAAAGATAAATTTTGTCCTATCATATTTGGTAGACCTTTCTTAAATACTTGTAGCGATGTTATAGACTTCAAGAAAGAAAATGTCTCTATTAAATTCGCTGGAGAACCGTATGAATTTAATTTTTCCAAATTTGCTAGACATCGTTATGATAAAGAATTACCTAATGAGGATCTTATTATTGAAAGAATTGCTTCTATTGCTGTGCCTCCTAACGATCCTTTGCAGCAATTTATGGAGGAGCACGAGAATGATATGTTTATGCAGGAAAGGGAAGAAATTGATGAGGTCTTCTTTAGACAGCCGGCTATTCTAAAGCATGATCTACCTGTGGAATCGTTGGGGACGCCCACGCCTCCAAAAGGAGATCCTATTTTTGAATTAAAAGCTCTCCCAGATACTCTCAAATATACATATTTAGATGAGAAGAAAATATATCCTGTTATTATCAATTCTAACCTTTCTGGAAGAGAAGAGGAGCGATTATTGGAGGTTCTTAGGAAACATCGAGCTGCAATGGGCTATACTTTGGATGATCTTCAAGGGATTTCTCCATCTATTTGTCAACATACAATTAATCTTGAACCTGATGCGAAGCCTGTTGTTGATCATCAACGAAGATTGAATCCAAAGATGAAGGATGTGGTAAGAAATGAGATACTTAAGCTTCTCAATGCAGGTATAATCTATCCTATTGTTGATAGTAGATGGGTTAGTCCTATTCATTGTGTTCCTAAAAAGGAGGTATGACTGTTGTTGCTAATGATAATAATGAACTCATTCCTCAGAGAACGGTTGTAGGATATAGAATGTGCATTGATTATAGGAAGCTTAATAAGGCTACTCGAAAATATCACTATCATTTGCCTTTTATTTATCAAATGCTTGAAAGATTGTCTAAGAATACTCACTTTTGTTTTCTTGATGGTTATTCTGGTTTCTCTCAAATTGCTTTTAAATATGAAGATCAAGAAAAGACTACTTTTACTTGTCCTTATGGAACTTATGCTTATAGACGTATGCCTTTTAGTTTGTGTAATGCGCCTACTACTTTTCAGAGATGCATGTCTGCTATTTTTCATGCTTTTTGTGAGGAAATTGTGGAACTCTTCATGGACGATTTTTCCATCTATGGAACTTCTTTCGACAATTGTCTCTATAATCTTGACAAAGTGTTGCAGAGATGTGAGGAGACCAATCTTGTTCTCAACTGGGAGAAGTGTCACTTTATGGTGAATGAAGGCATAGTGCTTGGACATAAAATTTCTGAGAGAGGAATTGAAGTTGATAAGGCTAAAATTGAAGTAATTGAGAAGATGCCCTATCCAAGGGACATCAAAGGTATTTGTAGTTTCCTTGGTCATGCTGGTTTTTATAGGAGGTTTATTAAAGACTTTTCTAAGACTTCGAGGCCTCTTACTAGTCTTCTTCAAAAGGATGTTCCATTTGTTTTTGATGAAGATTGTAAGGAAGCCTTCGAAGTACTTAAGAAAGCTTTAATCACCACTCCTTTAGTCCAACTGCCTGATTGGAATTTACCCTTTGAGATTATGTGTGATGCTAGTGATTATGCTGTAGGGGCTGTTCTTGGCCAAAGAATTGATAAGAAGTTAAATGTCATTCATTATGCTAGTAAAACTTTGGATAGTGCGCAAAACAATTATGCAACTACTGAAAAAGAATTTTTAGTAGTTGTTTTCACTTGTGATAAATTTAGACAATACATTGTGGATTCTAAAGTAATTATTCATATTGATCATGCTGCAATTAAGTACCTTATGGAAAAGAAAGATGCTAAGCCTAGGCTTATTAGATGGGTGCTTTTGCTGCAAGAGTTTGATTTGCATATTGTTGATAGAAAAGGTGCAGATAATCCTGTAGCTGATAATTTGTCTAGAATGGAAATATACCTCATGATCCTATCCCTTTAAATGATAGTTTCCCTGATGAACAACTTGCTGTCGTTAAGGTAACCTCTCATGACGCTCCTTGGTATGCTGATTATGCTAATTTCATTGTCTCGAAATTTTTGCCTCCAAGCTTTACTTATCAACAGAAAAGGAAATTTTTCTATGACCTGAGGCACTACTTTTGGGATGACCCACATTTATACAAGGAGGGGATTGATGGAATTTTTAGGAGAAGTATTCATGAGCATGAACAGGAGGAAGTGTTGAGGAAGTGCCACAACAGTGGTTATGGAGGACATCACGCAGGAGAAAGGACTGCACATAAGGTTCTTCAATCAGGTTTTTATTGGCCTACTTTATTTAAGGATGCTAAAAGGTTTGTTTCGTCTTGTGATGAGTGTCAAAGGGTTGGTAACATTAGTAGACGTAATGAAATGCCTATGAACTATTCTCTTTTATTTAGCCTTTTGATTGTTGGGGATTTGATTTTATGGGTCCTTTTCCCACTTCACATGGGAATACTCACATCCTTATTGCTGTAGACTATATTACTAAATGGGTAGAAGCTATACCAACTAAAAGTGCTGATCATAAGACCTCCCTAAAAATGCTTAAAGAAGTTATTTTCCCTAGGTTTGGCGTGCCTAGATATCTTATGACTGATGCAGGGTCTCATTTTATTCATGGTGCTTTTAGAAAGGTTTTAGCTAAATATGATGTTAATCACAGAGTTTCTTCACCTTATCACCCTCAAACTAGTGGGAAAGTTGAGTTAACTAACAGAGAGATTAAGCTAATCTTGCAAAAGACCGTGAACAAGTCTAGGAAGAATTGGTCTAAGAAACTTAATGATGCTTTATGGGCTTATAGAACTGCTTATAAAAATCCTATGGGCATGTCTCCTTATAAAATGGATTATGGGAAGGCATGTCATTTGCCTCTTGAATTAGAACATAAAGCTTATTGAGTTGTTAGGCAACTTAATTCTGATCCTACTCATGCCGGTAAAACTAGATTGCTTAAATTAAGTTCTTTGGATGAGTGGAGAAATGAAGCTTATGAGAATGCTCGTTTGTTTAAGGAAAAAGTAAAGAGATGGCATGATAAGAGAATTTTGAAAAGAGAATTTAATGTTGGTGACAAAGTGCTTTTGTATAGGTCTCGTCTCAGATTTTTTGTAGGAAAATTGCTCTCTAAATGGGAAGGACCATTCATCATTGAGGAAGTTTATCGTTCCGGTGCTATAAAGATTAACAGTCTTGACGGAGACAAACCTCAAGTGGTGAATGGTCAGTGACTCAAGCACTATATCTCTAGTAATCCTTTGGAGAAAGATGCCGACGTCATCCAAGTGGTCTCTCCGGAAGAATTTATCGAAACCAAATACCGGAAGACTCCAGAATCAGAAAATGAATAGGTAATTGTTTCGGTAAGGAAAGTGCCTAGAAAAATTCTAGAAATTTTATATTATTTATTTTTAGAAAATTAGGAAAATTCGGAGACCGGACGGAGTACGAGACGGAGTCCAGGAGGCAGGGGCGACCCTCGGCCACGGCCCCACCCCAGGCCATGGGTGGGACCCGCCCTGGCCCCTGGACGCCGCCTCCGACTCCGCCTAGTCTCGTTGTCTTCCTTTTATTGCAAAACTCTCGGCTATATATTTCCCCAAATTTTTCGAGGAGTGTATCCTGTGTTTTTCGTCGTGTTTTCGTTTCGAGCTTTTCTGGCAGATTGCTTTCTCTCGAACCCTAGCCGCCATGACTTCTCCGAGCACTTCCAATGATGATTTCGTCAAGAACGTCATCAACCCCTACTTAGCTGAGGTCAAGATGCATCCTCAAGTTCTTCAGCTCAAGGATGGCGTGCTTCATAAGCAAGATCTTCAAGGCCCTAAGAAGGAGGGAGACGAGAAGACAAGGTTAGAGGAGGTTGAGCAGGAGGTTTTCAGGTACAAGAAGATGATCGAGCGTGGAGTGAGCGCCAATCACCGCATCATTGCTGAGCTTATTACTCTTCACAATCAAGAGACTAAAGAATTAAAGGAGAAGATCTTTCTATTGGAGACTGAGACTGCTAATCTGCAAGCACAGATCTATGATCTTCACAATCAGATGTGTGAGTATGAACTTAGATTTAAGCGTATAAGCTCTGCTGCAAGTTTCAGGTCAGAGGAGACTCGTTCATCTTTCGTCGACGGGAAGCGCCTCCCGTGGAAGTTTGGTGACAAGTGATGAAGTTGGGAATCTTCACCATGAGTTTGAGCCTATGGGGTAACGGCACTCCCTTGGCTTGTTCCAAGCTTGGGGGAGTGCCCCGGTATCTTTATCTTTTATTTTCTTAGTCATGTGAGTCGTATCATGAGTAGAGAAGTTATCGTGTAGTATGGTTATGCAGTGTGTCTTGTCGCTCCTTGTGAGTTCTTTGTATCCGTTGGTGTGTGGTTTTCTATAATGGAATATAAATGAGAAGCATCTTTTATTCTTCTGCACTTTATATTTTATTATGGCAATCTCTCTCATCTGCTGGTCTTGTGGTAAGTGATGATTTGACATTGGGTGTATGAGTAGAAGTTTATTCAGTATTGGCAAGCATGACTTTGTTTAACTCGCAATAATTACCTTGATGCTTGAGTAGAGAAGAGGAATTTAATTGCAAATATACTATCCTTTATATCTTACATGCTTGTGAACCCTCTAGCTTGCATACTTTTGTATTGGATTTATTTCTGACAGTGATGACAAGCTTTATGTTGCATGTTTGGCATATTGTTCTAGATAACATATTTGGTTTACATCTCTCAACACTGTATGTTTGTTCAAATACCCCTTTTGCTAAGCCCAAAAATTCGTACTGAGTGTAGAGTTCACTCGTGCATCCAAATCCCAAAGCCAAACTATCTTGCCAGCTAAGTCCACCATATCTACCTATGCATGGTGTTTCTTGCCATTCCAAGTAAATTTGTCATGTGCTACCTTTAAAATATTCAAAATACTACTTTTTGTGGCTCTGTTTTTAAGCTTATGAGGAAGCAGCAGAGAGCTAGATATAACTTGTGACAAGCAAGGTCATTTCTCCCATTTTCACCCGGTGTCAATGTTTTACGTCTTCACTTGAATCAACCCGAGAGCAGCTTAAGCAAAATATAAATATAACTCACCATTCTCCTCCGCGCAATGAAAATCTGAGAAATCAGCTCTAAACATTGGACAGTGGTGAAACTAAGGAGAAAGAGGAACGTACTCGTTCCTCTAAACCAGCTGCTCTCACAAGTCTAAAAGTCTTGCTTGTCATGGGGGACTAGATAGCTTCTATGTTGTGAAATCGTTGACGAAAGCATGCATCTCTCAAAATTGTTTTACTTCTGTTTTATAAAAAATAAAAAGCTCTAGCACATGACTAATCCCTGCTTCCCTCTGCGAAGGGCCTTTCTTTTACTTTTAATGTTGAGTCAGTTTTCCTTTTTCCTCTATCTTCCACAAGCAAACTTACAGTGTTGACCTATGATGTTAGCAAGTATGATATCTACATTGTGTCTTTTATGTCTCATGATAGTTGTTCATTTTTCTTATGTCAGTTCTAACTCTTCTATCATAAGAATACAGCCTCGATGATTTGCAACTCGTGGAAAGATGACTTGATAGTTGAAGCATTTAAATGGATCTTTCTTAAAATATGAGCTGACAAGTATAATTGCCTCTTAAGCAAAGTCTCAGTTCGCCATTGCTTAATAAGTTTCTGTTTCACTTCACCTTAACATGTTATAGTTACATTACTTGTCTTCGAGAAGCTTTATGAGAGAAAGGTTGCTGTTTAAAATGTATTTGTGCTTGTTGAGTAAATACTGATGCTTCATGTTCGTATTCTTTATTTATCGACACTTCACTCCATAAACATGTGGTCATGTTTACCAAGCTCAGTTTTTGCTCGAGGCAGGCGGAGTCTAAGCTTGGGGGAGTTGATACGTCCATTTTGCATCACTATTTTACATCATAATTTATCTTTATTCATCGATATATTTCATATTATGATGCAATACTTATGTTATTTTACCTTGTTTTGCAATTATTTGGGATTCATCTGCCGGAGCCCGGAATCAGCTGGAAAAGTACTTGTCAAGATACCTCACGTCGGAAGCTCTAGAAATTCCAGAAAAATTTGAAGGATAATATTTTGGGAAATAAGTCACAGAGTCAAAAGTGCGCACGGAGGCGAGCTCCAGGAAGCAGGGGCAGCCCCCTACTGCGGGTCCACCCCAGGCCGCGGGTGGGACCCACCCCTGGCCGCTGTGGCCCCCCTCCGGCTCCCCTTCGGCGTACTACTACCCTTTGACCTAAAATCATCGGGGGCATCGACGAATAATTTTTCCGCCGCCTCCACGAGGCGGAAACCAAACAGAGAGAAGTAGAGCTCCGGCAGGGAGAAAATTGCTGGGGAATTTCCCTTCCGGAGGGGGGAATCGCCGCCATCATCATCGCCATCACGCCGGGCATCATCGGGATCATCATCAACATCAACTCCATCATCAGCACCATCATCATTGCCGCCATCCCATCTCATCTCGCTTTCAAAATTATCATTGTGTTGTTTTTAGATCACCGGAATCGTATCCTGGGTGTTGATTGCCACTTGTAGTTGATGCTTGAGAGTTTTATCGGTGATTTATCAATACAATCAGATTGTTACCCATGTTCATATCACCTCTAATCATGATCTATATGATGTCTTGTGAATAGTTCGTTTGGTTCTTGAGGATATGGGGAAAGCCTAGTTGCTAGTAATTGCATAATGTTTAGTAATATTTAATTGTTTGATATATGTTGTGGTGTTATTCCTCTAGTGGTATCGTGTGAACGTCGACTACATGATACTTCACCTTTCAAAGGGCCTAGGGGAATGCATGGTGTATTCAGTTTGCCTATGGTAGGGTTGCAGGAGTGACAGAAACCTAAACCCCAATTCGCGAACTAGTGCACTAGTGAGTGTAGGATCTCGGAGTTTAAGGTTGTGGTTAGGTTTTTATCTTAATTACTTTCTAGTAGTTGCGGATGCTTGCAAGGGGTTTAATCAAAAGTATGTATTTGTTCAAGTAAGGGTGGTGCATTAGCATAGGTTCACCCACACAGCACTTTATCAAAACATTGAAGATTAATCACCGACATGCAGTGAAAATGGCTAGGCATGAATTCCCATGTGTCCTCGAGAACGTTTTAATCATCATAAGTAACACAACCGGCCTGTCCTTTGAGCTTAAAAGGATTGGGCTATTTCCTGCAATTATTGTAGCACTCTTTTATTTACTTGCTCTTTATTTGTTCTTTATATCAAAACTCCAAAAATATTTCTATTTTAGTGCTTGCAATAAAACCTTGCTGAGATCTACTTGTCAACACCTTCTGCTCCTCGTTGGGTTCGACACTCTTACTTATCGAAAGGACTACGATAGATCCCCTATACTTGTGGGTCATCAGCCCCGCCGTGTCCGGCTACAGTCTTCTTCCTTCCCACAGTGTTCTTCCATCAGGCACAGTGGACGCCGCACGGTATGGAGGCGCCGCTGTCGGGGACGTGCGAGGCCGGGTGGCACGCTTCCTGTCCTGCCGGCTCCACTACCGCCGGTTCCGGGTCGGCGGTCTGCTGCACGCCCCGTACTGTTCGTCGTGGAGGCAGTCGTAGTGTGGTACGGGCACGTGCAGTTGGAGGCTCCTCCATGCTGCCTTGTCGGTGTGGTCGGCGTTGTGCAACAACTGTACTGGGCATCGTCATTGTCGGGTCTTCCGTGTCTGGCTGGCAGGCGGCCAGCCGGACAGATTGGCCAGCCGGATAGGGCTTCAAGGCAGCAAGCCGGCCAGGACTTTAGGGCTGCCAGCCGGCCAGGCAGATGGCTAGCCGGACAGGGCTTCAGAGGTGGCCAGCCGGCCAGGCGGATGGCCAGCAGGACATCTTGATTTCTTCTATCTTGTTGAGTCGTGGACTTTGGTATACCGGGGGATCATTCCCCCGACACTAGTCCCCGAAGATGTCGTGGTCCTGCAGCTTTAGCAGGAGGGCCTCGGCAGGTTTCCCCAAAGATTAGTTATGCAAGAAACAAAATTAGTCATGAAGATACATTTAACTTTAGCAGTATAAGATTTATGAAGAGGGTTGCCGGCTCGAATCTGTTCACCCGTCCTTGGGAACTTCCGAGGGGCAGTCCCCGAGTTTCACAATAGCTCATGCAGGACATAGAAATATCGTTAAATCGTTAGTGCAATAAACCAAAAGGGTTGGCACTTTTACTTGCATCTTTTAGTTTATTAGGTGTCGGCTCGCCCTTGTTTCACCCCCTTAGCCGTTTTCTGTGCACCCGGCCGGTCATGACCGCTGCTCTTGCCGGCGTGCCAGCCGGGTTGCGGTCTACAGCGCGGATCCGAAGAGTGGACCGGCTGGTCGAGTACACAGTGGGACTTTAGGAGTTTGACTTAGGCGAGAGAGGCAAAGGTTTTCGTGGCCGGCTGGATGTTATTCTTTCCTTTGATGTTTTTCACGCATGAGCTTTCCAGCTTTGCTCTGCCCGGCGAGTCTGCAGCGCGGAACCGCAGAGTGGGCCTTGGGCGTCCAGCACGCTAGTAACCCATCGCCGGGAGAGAATGAACAGCCGGCTAGCCACAGTCGGACAAAACATAAAACTTGCTGTGACACAAAGGTACCCTCCGGTCTTGCCAGCAAAACACTTGCAAAGGAACGAGGGGTAGTCCCCGAGTGTCTTTCGGTCTTATCCACTTTCGCACAACGCAGAAACTTACGGGACGATACTTACATTCTTATTGCTTGAGCGGGCGGGGAAGAGATGATGTAGCCGGTCGGAATCCAGCCGGCCAGGCAGCCAAACGGAGCCGGATCGGCCCCCAGCCGGCTAGGCGTCAGGACGCGGCTGTCCTGAAGCCAGCCGGCCTAGCAGCAAAATGAAAGCAGCCGGTCAGACGCGCGAGCGAAATCAGCCAGCCCGGGGGCAGCCAGCCCAGGAGCGAGCCGACACCGAGCTAACGGCCCGGGAGCAGCCGGCACGTCCCGCCTTCTCCTTTCTTTTCTTTTCTTTCTCATCCGGATGGCTCTCTTTCTTTCTTTTTCTTTCGCCGGTGACCTTTCTTCTCCTGTATTTCTTTTTAGCACGAATGGCTCTTCTTTCCTTTCTCTTTTCTTTCTTTCCTCCTTTCCTTCAAGCGGACCGCTGGACCGAGGAGCTACCGGCGAGGTGCCGGAGCCGGCCAAGGCCAGCCGGGCCGCGAGCGCGGGCGGGCGCCGGCGCGACGAGGAGCCGGAGGTGGGCGCACGGACGAGGCCGGCCGGCACGGCGCAGCGAGGCCGCGGAGGCCGGGCATGGGAGAGCAGCCGGACTGGCCGAACTGGGGGAGAGCAGCGCGGGTGGAGCCGCCGAAGTCGGGGGAGAGCCGGACGGGCACAAAACGTGCGCAGCCGGCACGGAGACAGCAGGGGTGGCCGGGGCGGAGCCGGACAGAGGCGCGGAGGCCGAGCCGCCGACGCGGCACGCATCCGGAGCAGCGAGGGAGCTGGCCGGATGCAGGCACAGGTTGATGAGGGCGACGTAGAAGATATCGGCGGCGCAGCCGCCGACAAACGAGGACGACACGGACGAGGACGACGCGGGCGCGAGCCCGGGACGGTGGTGATGTCGAGCCCCGGAGTCCCGAGTCCCCGAGTTTCTCTGGGAGAGGAAGACAGTTGGCGCCTTGAGACGGCGATGTCGATGATGGTGAAAGGGGTCCCGCTGAGAACGGGACTCCGGTCGCCGCTAAGCCCCATGGTTGGCGCCAAATGTCGTTATTGCTTTCACGGTATATGCCAACGAGGTGGCTTAAGGTGTCGATGATGCCGGCTGGATTGGGCACAAGCATGCAAACTGACACACGATGTACCCAGGTTCGGGGCCCTCGTGAGGAGGTAAAACCCCTACTCCTGCATGATCTGGTGTATATGGTGGAATATATGGTGTTACAATGTTGCTCCTTGAGCTGTATATGAGCAGCCGGCTAGAGCAGCCGGGTAGAGTAGGCCGGCCGGCTGAGTGAGTGGAGCAGCCGGCTACCCGGGAGCTCCTCCGGGGAGTGAGAGCGTGAGGCTTGGCCTCCAAGTGAGCCCTCTAGGGTTTCCTTCGTCTAGGGTCTCCTCGAATCGGTCGGTCAATTCTCCCTCGGCCCCCTTTCTCTGGTGGCCGCAACCCCCCTTATATAGGGCTGAGGGGTTGCTGTACAAGTGTGGGGCCGGCTCATTACATACTGACTTCTGGGGCCGGCTGCCCGACCCAGCCCCGCCGGGTCCGGCTACAAACTTCTTCGTTCCCATAGTGTTCTTCCATCAGGCACAGTGGACGCACGGTATGGAGGCGCCGCTGTCGGGGACGTGCGAGGCCAGGTGGCGCGCTTCCTGTCCTGCCGGCTCCAGTACCGCCAGTTCCGGGTCGGCGGTCTACTGCACGCCCCGTACTATTCGTCGTGGAGGCAGTCATGGTTGTGATATGGGCGACGTACGGTTGGTGGCTCCTCCATGCTGACTTGTCGGTGTTGTCGGCGTCATGCAACAACTGTACCAGGCATCGTCGTTGTCGAGTCTTGCGTATCTGGCTGGCTGGCGGCCAGCCGGACAGATTGGCCAGTCGGAAAGTGCTTCAAGGCAGCCAGCCGGCCAGGCAGATGGCCAGCCGGCCAGGGCTTCAGGGCAGCCAGTCGGCCAGGCAAATGGCCAGCCGGACAGGGCTTCAGAGGTGGCCAGCCGGCCAAGCGGATGGCCAGCCGGACAGCTTGATTTCTTCTACCTTGTTGAGTCGTGGACTTTGGTATACCGGGGGATCATTCCCCCAACAACATACGCGAATTTCTGACGCCACCGTAGCCATCAATGATGTGAGAGTAGTTCATCCTTTAACTACGGGTTCATGGCAGTACCTAAATGGCATCATTTCTCCCTTGTTCGTTAGTACAAAGGTCTCATGAGATGCCCTATATGATTGATATCAGTCGGATGTAATATATGTTGTGTTTGTTGGGATATGATAAACCATCACTTTATGATCATAAACATATTTTTTATGTTATCTATTTAATATCAATTGTTATTTTGATGTATTATTTTATAGTCTTACATGTGATCTATTTATATACTCTGACAAGTTTATATTTAGATCTCCAAGACGGAGTTAGTGTCTCATAGTTGGTTCAACCTTACTCTACAAGCCCAGTGAGTGATAGAAAGGGCCTCAACCTCCTTTTTCCAAAAAAAAAAGGTGATCAACTGGTCAGATAACCACACGATTAATTATTTGGTATAGCATTTTAAACAGGTGAGTCAGTTAGCAGGCAGGAGGGAGGGGAGAGGTCGTGAGTGGTCACCTCACTCGCCGAGGAGGAGCTTGAAGAAGTACCAGCGGATGTCCATGTGGCACAGTAATCCATTACATCCCCGATCCTGACAATATGTGCGGTTTTGTTCTGTAGTGAGCCTGCCACAAACTGGAAGAAGTAAATGCATGTATAACTAGGCACAACGTAGAGAAGCTCAAGCCAGGTGCAACTTTTTGGTAAGATCCAATCCAAAGATCCAATCCGTTAGACTACTTCCTTAAATTTTGGACATGTTCATTTTCAATTACCATAAAAATAGGTTAACATTGATTTATGATCATGTACAGAGAAATCGCAATTTTGAAAACTTGATCATGACATGATTAAGAACAAACGGCTCATGTGCAATATTTACAAATATGACTCAGACACACATGCACATGTTATCCTTATCAGAGATATGTTCATACAATAATTCATTTGAGAAAAATGTAAACATATCACTCAGACACACATGCACATGTTATCCTTATCAGAAATATGGTCACACAATAATTCATTTTAGAAGAATGTAAACATATCGCCTATAGATGTATTGGAAAGAACTGGAAATTAAGGCACGGGAGCTTCGAGTCTTAGGTGGAATTCGATCTGCCACCTCTCCCGCCAGTTCATTCGCACCAACCAGTTGCCAAAATCGGGTGGTCACTTCTAGAGGCTCTTTGTTGGGCTTGTGTAGAAATCTTGTCCCATTAGTCATTTTGAGTGCCATTTTGGTTAAAGGATCAAGTCTTTTGTGTTGTAAGTATTGTCTACTCCACCAATTGACTCCCCGGGGTGACCATAAGGGGTGCCGCACAAGAAGCGCTAAATTAAGCCGAATGAATTTTGAGAATCAGAAATTTACATGTAAAACCATTAAAATTTTCTATCACACTTAAACATTGATCTAATAACATTTCTTATTAAACATTAAGAAAAATATCATTTGTGATTAATTTTAATGCTTGATTACAAAGATGCTTCTAGTAAATGAAACTACATATTGCAATGGAGGCTTCAATTTCCTTGTTTTGATATATTGCTTCTTACAAAATAGCTCTAGTTCCTTGTTATTATTAGCCTAGCTTGTAGTTCTAGTTTCTAGCTTTTTCGGGTGTCTTTCTTCTGTTCTGTGCGCTTTTCTTGTAAGCTGGTAACCACAACACGTTGTTGTGGTTGTACTCAGGCCGTTAAGGCTTTATTAATTTAAAGTCGGGCGAAGCCTTTGATCTAAAAAATAATCTCATTACATCATCTCACTTATTATCATGGAAAAAAATAGCGCACACGCTATAGCATAAGAGTCCACACTAAATTTTACTAGTTTTGCTCGCTATGGTGCTATTCGGGAAATAGCATGCTATATTACGCTAAATTGTCATAACGTCATAGCAGCCTATCTGCTCAAAGGGCTGAGTTTTTCAACATAGGAAAAATAATTAGTTTCTTCTGAATAAGTAATTAATGCTAAAGATTCTGAATAAGTAATTAATGCTATGTTTTTTCCGTCGGATGTTGATATTAGGCTTCTAGAAAATTGAAAAACTGTTTTTATATGTGGTTATGCATATATTGTTCTGATAATTTTGGACAATATCCTTTATTCTTAGGTTATATTTGTTATTATTTTTAAACACTATTTTAAATATAGCACGTTATTAGCCCGCTATAACTTGTATAGTATCTGGAGGACGCCGCTGCTATTTCTGGTAGCACGCTATTATAAACCTTGCTTATTATGCACCAAATTATAATTAATGCACTCTGGTCCACTTTATTAGCATCTTTTAATATATTGGTTGAGAGGTATATGGCATATCGTCAAACAATATCTTGATTAGAGGTTTCTAGGCAAGGTATTGCACCGGCGGTACAACAACTTGCTCACCATGTGCATTTTCATACAACTTCTTGAAAAGTGTGGTGCGGTGGTACAAGAACTTGTCGCTCATGTGCATTTTCATACAAAATGAACCAGAGGCCGACACGTGTCATTTTCCATGCTGGAAAATGAGACGGGTCTGACACCTGGCAGATATGCAAGGAACCCCCTCTTGTTTTGTTGTTAAAGATCAAATCCTCCCACCTCGTTGGCAGATATGCAGAACAGAAACCCTTTTCCTTTGTTCGACCTCGCTCTCCTCCTCCCACCTCTCTCCTCACTACCGGCAACCACGATTCCGATGCTAGCCACCCAGACTTCTTCCCTCACTGCCGGCGATGTCCGATTTGCACGCTCGCCTCCGCCCCTAACCCCTACGTGCATGCAGATCAAAGGCCTCTCCTCTCGTTTTTATTTTTACGATGATACCCTCAGGTCGGATAGGCAAGTAGAAAATTGTGAACACGAACCCGTTCGATATGTTTCAGTCGGACCATGACGATAGTTCTGTTTGCAGCTGCCTTTTTCGCGGAGAGGCCGAAGCTGCGATGGACGGAGGCGAGAAGGACGGAGGAGATCGAACCCGTCGTAGGAGACAATGGCCTTTGATCCACGCCATTGAAACTTCGACGAAGATCCTCCGCGCTACGGCCAGTTCCGCCTCCCCTGTGGTTGTTGTTCACTGATGAACTATGCTCCACTAATGACGTGGGCGCCGTGAGGGTTTTATGTAGGGTTTGCCCATCGATGATCAGCTAGACAACGAGATGATGTATGTTGTGTTAGTGTGTAGGAATCGTTTCCCCGCAAGATTTGTGAAAAAAAATCTGGTTTTTCATGTTGACCTATTTCGGCGCGTGTGTTCGTGCCTGAAAACTGTCAAATTTTAGAAAGTGAAGCTGTTGATTACGAAGTGTTTGGGTTTCAGTAGTATTTGATCACCTTGTAGTCCACTTTTGTGAAGTAAGTGAGGTGTATCATTACAGTTCTAGGGATTAGAGAAGGTGCCTTGTTTCCTATACTTCTTACCTCTGAATTAGAGAAGGTGCCCTCTGGAGGAGGAATCTGTTGCCAACAATATCACCGACAAGTCTTCACTAGGATCCACGATGACCGCCCTGCGCATCTCCACAACTGTTGCCTCCCTCATAGCTACCGCACAAAACGCCACCCCTCTACAATTCTTCTGTATGAGTAGCGTCCATCCGAGTCTGCGACATCACTCCACAATATCCGTGAATGTCGTGCGGTGCCTCGCAGGTGGCTCCAGCATAGCCCGAACTGCCGCCGAGGTCATGACCCGAAAGTGCTACAAACCACTCCCAGGATCTTCTCTCGGAATCACGTTCTCCAACTCCGTATACTCCTGAGTCAGCTCCAACAACGGAGCCACTCTCGCCAACTCCGGCGTGCTCGACTCCGTTAACTCCACACGTGACACACTCACCGACCGATCCATATGTGTGGAGCAACGAATCGCCGACACATAGGGTTAGGGGCGGAGGAGAGCATACGAATCGGACGTCACAGGCAGTGAGGGAAGAAGTGTGGGCGACAAGCGTCGGAATCATGGTCGCCGGCAGTGAGGAGAGAGGTGGGAGGAGGCGAGCGATTTCGAACAGTGGAGAGGGCTTCCTACTATGCATATCTTCCAACGAGGTGGGAGGATTTGATCGTTAACAAGAAAAAACAAGAGGGGGTTCTTTGCATATCAGCCAGGCACCGGACCCGTCTCATTTTCCAGCGCGAACAACGACACGTGTCGGCCTGTGGTTCGTTTTGTATGAAAATGCACATGGTGGACAGGTTCTTGTACCACCGCACCACACTTTGCAAGAAGTTGTATGAAAGTGCACATGGTGCACAAGTTGTTGTACCACTGATGCAATTACCTCTTTCTAGACTATGGTCGTCTATCTTTGGTGCAAGAACATATAAAATGGTACATGATTGTCTAGAACGATGTAAGTAATTAGGAAGCTGTAGATCATGTGTCTACATAGATCTATCCTCGAATATTTGGGGCTGTCCATTTACTTTTTATTTAGTGGTCAAATATATCTTTCATATTCGAGTGGTTTCAACAATCAAATAGTAACACTTGTGTTCTCTATACCTACTATCAAAATTGCATTGAACGTGACACACATGTTAACGTAAAACAAAATCTAGAGATTTTTTGTGTGTATTTGTTATTTGTTGGTCTGATATACACTTTGCATAAAACTATATAATTCAACTCGGGAAAAACTAAATGACTTGCAACACTCCTAAACCAGCTCAAAACAAACCACCCAAAAAGACGTGTGTGTTCATGTGTGATATCCATCACACGTCCTATTAGTAATTAGGATACGATACCCCGCTTGTTGAGGCGGGATTTTATTAGTGATGTATTAGGGATATTATAACCGGCACAAAGAGGAGCTCTCTCACGACTTTGGCACTTTTGACCATTGGATCACGTTGCCCGTACGTTCTTTAACCGTCTGATTTACTTGAACCAATTGTCCCTAGGGGAAGCTTTTCTGCCCATCAAATTCGCCCAACATGGTTAATTGGGCCAAAAACTTCCAGTAAAGGCCAACTGGAAATGAAGCGATCCTAGCGACCTTTCCTCTCTGACGAACCATCTCGGTGCCTTTCCCTCTTCCTCGCGAGTCGCAAGACGACGCCAGACGATGCCTCCCCACTCTTCGTGATCCGGCGCCACCACGCACCGTGATTCTGGATCGGCGTAGGTCGCCGCCATGGGAGAGCAGGGGTGTCGTGGTCTTCACGGTAGGTGTGGAGGAGCAGGGGAGGGTGAGGATGATGGTGGCGATAGGAAGAGCAACGATCGAGGTTGGAGATCAAGACAGACAGAGCTCTCGTCGCCGGCGGAGGGTCGCCGTCCATCACTGCCTGACGCCGCTAGCTTGTCTTTATTCCCCGTCCCAATCTGGGCTGCCCATCTATGGCCTCGTCATCTTCCTCCCTCAATTTTTACTTCCTGAGTCTCCCAGTTCTTTGTTTATCTTATTTTGATTTCTTCGTTTCCTAAGCCAGGTGTGCAGATCTGACAAAGAAAAGAAAAGAAAGTATCTTGAGGAATAGTTTGGTGAAGAAGAACAAGGTGACTTCCGCCTCTCTCCCTTGAACAGTCACTTTTGTTCCTGCATTTTGATGTTTGGCTTATTCTATCCTTGTTTTATATTTGGAGAGATGTTCGTGATAATTTTGTAACCTTCCTCTGTTACATCGCTTGGTGTCACGGGCCATTCTTAGATCCATTCGTTCTGCAGGAGGCTATATTCTTTTGGTGTGCAAGAGAGGTCACATCTCCAAGTTTCTTGATTCTAGATGGTAATTAATTCTGCATGGTGATTGTCTCGATCTGCATGGTGTATTTTTTTCCTTTGATCCATCTTTATACGTGCTCCTGCTAGGTGGTTGCCGTTACATGTGTTTGCCCCAATTTTGTATGAACAAGGCATACATGCATGCTTGTTGTATCTACCTGATTGGTGGTACATGTGTACTGATGTTTGTAATGTTTTTTCTGTATGTTGTGTGCTGATGTTCGTAATGGTACTTGGTTTCTGTACTTTGCTAGCTTCATGATGCCAATTACAACCATGGTGCTTTACAATTTAATAAAGTTCATTACTGACCACAACTTTGATATGTTTATAGAGATTCATATCATTCCACCGGAAATATAGACGGGTACGGCAAAGGGCGCCATCATGCATGGTTTATCAATTTCTCCGGGGGGTTCATCCTTTCTCTTGGGCATGAGACATGTAAAATCGTCTTTTTATCCTTTAAATCCTTAATTTTCCTCTACCATTTTTTTCAAGTATTGGGTGAGATACTGGATGTGTTTCTACTAAGAGTTATTAGTGTTTATTTTTGTGTAGCTTGTTGTTTTCAGACCTTTTAACCGAATGTGATCGAGCCCGAAGGACGATTTAGCAAATGGTCACGGCGTTCGCAATGACATCATATAGGAGGTAACCATGCAAGCACAATCTATAGACCATGTTGTTTATTTCAGAGGAAATCCGTGTTGCTTATCTGGAGCAACAAAAACCGAATATTACATTGCATGGCAGAATGTGAACTACATAGTGTCAATTGCTCACAAAAAATAGATTTCCTGTTTTCTTTCTCTTGACAATCCGTTAAATAAGTGACATCTACCTTCAGTTTAATTTTGATAAGATGTCAAGGTAACAATTGAGCAACATAATTCTAGCATAAGTACATGATTCTGGAGTCTTCACTTGCAAACTTTACTAATATTTCATTTGACCTCTAAGTACTGCATGCCCTTCTAATTTCTTGCATTTTTCTCCTCCTGATGCAGATAAAGTGACCAAAAGCAAAGCCGATGGTTATATATATGAGTCAACAAACTATCCAGTACGATACACTAGAGCCTGTCACCATCATGAGCTTGTGCTGCAGTATATCAACAACTATTATTTACTTATGGTCATTTTAGATTATGTTTCTCTATATCATGTGGACCAAGTTGGGGTATGGATAGTGTAGTACTACTGCTATATATAGTGCTATGTCATATAATAGGTACTTCTTTTTGTACTTTAATTTGTGTGTGTGGTACGGTTTTACTACCGTACATAGATTATCGATCCTTCGGGACCGATCCCCGTTCAAAAAAATAATATCTCATATAATTTGCCCGATGGATGACATAGCATGTCGTGGTATTGTCGAATCTAGCCGGGATAGGGGTGCCATCCGGCAAGGTATACACGCCGACGGTAGAGAGAAGATGTGGGGGGAGGAACGTAGCGGGATTCCAGTGACGGGATTACACACAGTTTACCCAGCTTCGGATCACACGACGGTGGCGTGATCCTACATGCTGCTATAAATCACTATAAGGCAATATGAGCCGATTACAATGACAGTTGTGTGTATAGCCTTGGTTGTATGAGGATGTGTAGATTATTCTGCCCTAAGTCGTCCCGTATGCCGACTTATAAAGGCGGCTAGGCCTAGGGCTTACAAGAAAAGTCTACCGGCATAAGGAAATAGGAGTCCTAAACTAATACAGCTTAGTTGTCTTCGTCTTGTGCGCCAAGTCGGATGGTTACCGGGCCTTCGTCTTGGGTCCTCCTTAGCCGGCTTCGCTTTGTCCTTATGCTTGAGCATATTGGGCCACCCGGTAAGCCAGCCGGCATTACCACCAGTGGGCTACCCTGGTATACTGGATTATGTACATGTCGATTATACCCCTATTTGGTATATCCCGACATTAGCCCCCGTAAAGTTTTGAGTTCTCCAGCGGCCGGCTTCTTCGACGGGCTTGAAGTAGTTTTGTCTTTATTGTCTTGTCTTGGTTAGACCGATGTAGAACTTGAAGCTTTGACGAAGAAATTAATTCGACATGTACTACCGAACTGACATTGTCTTAATTGCCATTTAAGACGGATTGACCAGGACTCCGGACTGATCGATTTGATATCATGCCGGTTTGTGTCCAGTGGAACTCGCTGATTTGCCATGCTTCTGAAGTAGACCGCGTCCGGTCTGCTTTCAGAATTGAACTGTGCCCGCTGGTGCCGGCTTTATTGTCCATTGGGAACACAGTCAATTTGCATGTCTTAGAATCGAGTTTATTCCAAAGAGTGGATGAAGAAAAAATCTCCGTCCAGGTGGATGTAGCCCCCGAGGCTCATGTCGGCTTATGAAGTAAGGCGGCATGAGACTCAGAAAATCCGATGGTTGTAGCCCCCGAGCGTCGAATCGAAGTACTCGAAAGTCGGGTCGATGCTCATCACTATAGATCCAATGGTTGTAGCCCCCGAGGCTCATGTCGGATTAGGAATTATGGCGACATAAGACTCGACGCAGCCCCAAGCTTTGTAAGTTTTGACGGACTGTAACCTCCGAGGATCATTTTGGCATGAGGCTTGATGAGAACATCTCGGCCAGGTAACAGTCAGGTAACAGTGTGCAACGCCAGTAAACATACACCCTGGGTCGGCTCGAGCTCGAATTGCATCGCGAGCCAAAATATGAGTTCGAGCTCAGCTGACGAGCTTTATTATAAGTTCGGCTCGACTCGACGAGCAACAAAAGCTCGTTAATTTTTTTTCCAGTCTGTCGTCTACCGAAGGTCTAGGCGATTTGTTCCAGAGCAACGGCCAGCGCTCTATTTTATAGCTGCATCGCCACCGTTACTCCGCACGAGGGAGCGAGGTGGTACTAAAAATGCACTGCCAACTGCTGCAGGGCACACACATGAACTACGGGCCATACCAGGCTTTCTTTGTCTCAAGTGAATGGGCTCATTATATGTTTTCTTTTCTAGGGACAATGATGGGCTCCGCTTGTTGCCTGAGTGAAATGGAACGAGGACTTGCTTTTTTGAACCGTCCATTGGGACGAGAGAAGAAACTATGTATGGCAGGCGTACGATGAAGCTTTGCGGCCTGTAGTTTTCTGCACAATAGTTGTTATCAAGCTCTAGCGAACTATTCGAGCTCGAGCTCGTCAAGCTCGCGAGCCTGCGTGCACGTTTGAGCTCGGTTTGTTTAGCTTTCGAGCCGAGCTCGCGTCGAGCCAAAAACGAATCGAACTCAAATAGTTTGAAACTCGAATATTTTTGACAACCCTAGCGGCTGAAGACGAGTCGGCTTGCAGGAGACGTCCTTGATGAAGCGGCAACAAAAACACCTGCGAAATAAACAATAATTGCATTAAGTTGTACTTTAAATGCAAGCTAAATAATTATAAGGCCTAAGTCGACAGTTTTTTTTAACAAAAAACTTTGGGTTGCAGATTATCTGCGGTCCGCACTTAAGTTTTCTGGCTTATTCACTTTAGTCATATTTCGTGTGTTAGCAAACCTCCAGCACGGAACGTCTGCTGGACAACAGGGATGCAATACCAAGCTGTTTACACCCAGAACAAGCGCCGGCTTTTGGTGCCGAAACACCTACTTAGGCGACCCAGCACATAAGCGATCAGATGAATACTTTTAGGCGGACAAAACATTAGTTTGTAAGGCGACATGGCCAAAAAAGCATCAGAACATAACCACTAGCACGAAGCAAATTCGGGTTGACATTGATAGCTTAGTATATATGATCATCGGGAAATAAAAGATGGCATGATCTCAAAGAGCGAACCAGAATTTATTTCATGAGCATATATAATGTTAACGAGAGAATTGCTGAAAAACTTAGCTTTTTGGTGCTCTTGGCGTTGATGACGCATAAGCCGAGATGCGGCGATGAGTAGGCCGCGACGGCAATTAAGCCGGACCGCGACGACGAGTAGGCCACGACGGATCCGCCTAAGCTAGATGTGGCGTAGATGACGATGAAGTCGTCTAAACCGGGAGAGAGAACTTATTTTTTTGATTTTTGTCGGGTTGTCACGTAAGCCGGAACAACGACGATCAATACATCATGCCGCATCAGCAATTAAGCTGGAACGCGACGACGGGTACGCCAAAAGACACCATGACGCGCCGGCAATTAAGCCGAAACGCGGCGATAAATACGTCAGAAGGCAACATGCCGTGTCGGTCATTAAGCCGAAACGCGACGATTAATATGCCAAAAAGGCAATCATGCCGCGTCGGCGATTAAGCCGGAACGCGACGATAAGTACGCCGGAAAAACATCGGCAACCATGAATTTGCCTAGACCGGACGTCGGAAGCCGGATGTGGCGCGGATGACGATGAACTCGTTAGTCCGGAAAAAACATCGGCCACGTCGCGACGACACATAAGACGGAAAAACGTCGAGCCGGAAAGACGAAGTCGTAGTTGACGATGACGCCGTCATGTTCGCGAGGACGCGTGAGCCGCCGCCATTGTTGATGTCGAACTTGAGCGCGTTGACGTAGATGAGCCGGCCAGATGTGATCTGACTGATAATGTCGATGTTGAATACGTCGAACCGGATCAGCCTACTAGATGCAATCTGACCGACGATGAGGATGTTGATCCCGCCCGGATCATCGCCTTGACGCCTCTTGCCCCACGATGGGCGCCAACTGTCGTGGTATTGTCGAATCTAGCTAGGATAGGGGTGCCATCCGGCTAGGTATACACGCCGACGGTAGAGAGAAGATGTGGGGGGAGGAACGTAGCGGGATTCCAGTGACGGGATTACACACAGTTTACCCAGCTTCGGATCACATGACGGTGGCGTGATCCTACATGCTGCTATAAATCACTATAAGGCAATATGAGCCGATTACAATGATAGTTATGTGTATAGCCTTGGTTGTATGAGGATGTGTAGATTATTCTTCCCTAAGGCGTCCCGTAGGCCGACTTATAAAGACGGTCAGGCCTAGGGCTTATAAGGAAAGTCTACCGGCATAAGGAAATAGGAGTCCTAGACTAATACGGCTTAGTTGTCTTCGTCTTGTGCGCCAAGTCGGATGGTTACCGGGCCTTCGTCTTGGGTCCTCCTTAGCCGGCTTCGCTTTGTCCTTGTGCTTGAGCATATTGGGCCACCCGGTAAGCCAGCCGGTATTACCACCAGTGGGCTACCCTGATATACTGGATTATGTACATGTCGATGATACCCCTATTTGGTATATCCCCGACATAGTATTATGGCAGTGAACTTGACGAAACCTGACAAGCTAGGGCCTCAAACACACAAATAATGTGTTCGCATGTCTCCATTTTCCTTGGTGAAAAATCATGTTTCTTATTTAAAGTTTCCTTACACACATGCATAAGGTCTCTACATTTCTTATAATATGATATTTGCTACTTCATTATTTCAGCATATAAAATTGTATTCCTTGTGCTCTCTCATTCCTAAGATTCATAAGATGTGTAGCTCGGTTGTGTTACTAATGTCTTTTTATACTCCGTTCTTAAGAGCTACAACAGCAGCTAGATGTTTGACCTGATCTGGATCGCTACGAAAGGACGATCCTACTTTAAAAGTATGTGCCGGTGCATGTGCCGCCCGCCCGTGCTGCCCAGCTTGCAGCGCTTCTTGGCTGCCCCGTCTCGTCCTTCCCACAGACATATATTGGCTTACCTTTGTCCGACCAGAAGTTGCCGGCGTCGGCATTGGAGTTCTTGGCCACCCGGGTCTCGAACCAGATCCCCAGTTGGCGCACCTCGCTAATCCCCATCGGGGGGCGCCTCACCCTTGCCACAGCTGTCCTCTCGGCGCTACCCCTCCTGGCTATGTCTGTACTCCCCATCCCGAAAGGTGTCATTGCGAAGATGGACCGGCCTCGGCGTGCCATGCTGTGGAAGGCTGCTGCGGTTTGCTCTGGTGGCGACAGTCAGGTTGCATGGGACTATGTCTGTCGCCTGCGCTCTGAAGGCGGGCTTGGCGTGGTGGACTTCGCGTTGCAAAACACATGCCTGCTCCTGAAGAACCTGCACGGCTTGTTCTCCGGGCGTGACACGCCATGGACCAGGTGGGTTCGTTGCAGCTACTATGTTCTCGACCTCAGCCCGCCACACCATCCTGGAGGCACTTTCAGTCTCTCCTCCCGCTGTACCGATCCCTCACACGTGTCGTCCCGGGGGACAGTGTCCTGACCTCGCTATGGCACGACTCGTGGACGCCACTGAGGCCGCTCTCTTTGGCTTTGCCGGCTGCTTTCTCTCACTGCCTCTTCCCCGATGCGACGCTTGCCGATGCTTATGGGGAGGGAGGCCGCTTGTGGCGGTCCAGCCGCGGGTCTCCGTGCAAAGTGGTGCGGAGTTGGCCTACCTCCACGCCCAGTTGCGCGTCGTTCAGCTTGCGCCCTCCCTGACCACCGCATTGTCTCCTTTGGGTGCTCCGACAGGTTCCACACCGGAGGCGTCTACCGTGCGCTGCGCTCGTCCGGCGTGGTCATTCCGTTTCAAGACGTCAACTGGGAGAATTTTGCGCCCCCGAAGGTTCAGTTTTCTTCTGGATCCTGCGCCTTGGCAAGACCAGGAACTCGCGCGCTTCTCTTCCGCTTGGGCCGCGTCCCCGCGCCACACTGCCCGTTCTGTCCCGACCGTGACGAGGACCTTCTCCATTTGTTTGTGCGATGTCCGCGACTTGCTGAGGTGTGGTCATGTGCTGTCCCGGGCCTGCATCTCCCGCCTGATGCTGACCTGGCGACGCTCTTGGGTGGACTGGCCGGCCGCCTCCCCCATTGGCACCCGTGTGTTGTCAATACGGTGCTGCTCGCGGTTGCTTGGTGTGTCTGGAAGTCGCGGAACCGCATGGTTTTCGACTCGGATAATCTCGCCCCTGCTCGTGTGCTCGCCATGGTTGCGGAACACTTGCGGCTTTGGGTGGTGCGTGCCCCCCGACGCGTTGATCTCGGCGGCCTCCACACTTGGTGTGATAGCCTGATGTGACGTAGTCCCCCCTCCCCCCCCCCTTTTTTTGTACCCTCTCCATGTGGGTGGTATGCCACCCCACGCGTGTCGCACCCCCTCTGTTTTTTGGTGCGACACTGCTCCCCCATGTATTCGCCCGGACTTTATAACTGAAAAATCGTTCAGTGGGCGATCGCCCCCTGTTGAGCTTTCAAAAAAAGGTATGGTGTGCCTAATATGGTGACATTTAAATAGATTATTGATGTACAAAATAAATCAATGGACATGGTAGAGTTGTTCCTACGACAAATGGTCGATATGGTGCCCGACCGGATAACTTTGAATAGTGACACAACACTAATGTTAGGCCATTTTTCATTTCTTTGTTACTATGAACCTCATAGACTTTTTGTAATTATTTTTAGAAATAATTATCTTCTTTATTTGTTGTATTTTTTATCTAAATGTACCTTTATATCGTTTCATGCCACACCGGAGATACAACAAGTGCAATTATTTTGCAACATAGAAAGCGGCTCCATTTTATTTTTCTCCATATGTTAGCTTGCATATTTTAGGTTGCTTATGTTCATGTACTACTGGTCCCATATATATGCTTTTTTTTGAGCTCATGTACTAAAACAATACAACCATGTTCTGCGCATTTCAGTTATGTTTTTGCTCCCTTTTTTTTCCTTCTTAGTAGCTTTATTGTGTTGGTTAAGTTTACTTACACATTGATCTACAAGTGTGTTACATGTTCTCTTCGAGTATTTACATTTATAGGGGTCACTTTAGGCATAATTAACCCATGTGTTTATCTATATACTTGATTAAAATTATGATCATTCTACAGTTTAAATTTCCTTACATGTAATATGGGCAATTAAAATGGCCAATATACTTATTACAGTAATTAAATTGACTCAAAATGTCAAGTTACTATCTTGGTTTAAATGTATCAAACTTTTGTAAGCTCAAAATAGTTTTATTTAATCAATTCCTGAAATTAAACCGTCCTAATAGACGGGCGCGGCAACGCGCGCCTAAATGATCTGGTAGGATATGAATTCATAGAGATATCTAAAAACTTTCATGCAAGGCATTTAATGATTTGAAAGTCCCTAATTTTTTTTATTACATGCTCTGAAATACTCGGTGTTCCAATCATGGAGCAGGGGCTCCCATGGCTCCTGCCAAAGCGGGACCACACCCAGTGGGACCATCAAGAAGAAGCACAAGGCTCGACCATCATGACATGGCATGAGAGCTAGCATATCTCGGCAACGACAACCTAAACAAGGCTCAAGGACTCCTTCGCAGGGCGGCATTGAAGGAAGGTCCTCTAGAGAACCCACTCAGGGTGGTTCCCAGGAGCCCACAACTTAGACGCCTGGATGCATTATCCGGGGGATGGCTTGGCTGGTTCCACGACGCAATGCGGCCCACCAATCTCTCTCGGATCCTCCTCGCCATCCAGGGAGGGACGCACTCCTCTCCTCACGCCAAAGGGATGAGATCAAGAACAGCTTTGGGCGCCAAGGCTGGAGCCGACAAGATCTTATCAAGATGATATCATTAGGGGACAGCTGGGCAAGTACTGTTACGGCTACCAACCCAGTGTCATCCCTATCCATCCAAAAGTTGGCCCGCTTTTGGCTATCACCAACCCGAAGCATGCAAAGTGAGAAGATGTAGCCACGCATCACTTGCCCATCCTTTAGCTTTTGGGCATTCCTCCCACCAAGAGGATAAGCATGTGTCTCTCGTGTGACCACCTGCGGTGACCCACTAAACTACAGAGGGAGAGGCAAGGCCACTAAAAGGGAGGACGGATCAATCAGAGCACAAAGCTTAGTCTAGACGAGAGAGAGAGAGAGAGAGAGAGAGAGAGAGAGAGAGAGAGAGAGAGAGAGGATAAGAAGGAAGAGAGGTGATCTTTAACGAGAAGGATTTTCTCTTCTTCCTCCTCCTAGCAACCATCGGTAATCGACTGGGAAACCGCCTCTTGTAGCCAGATCCATGTAGGAGTACGGTGTTACGCTCCCGAGCGGCCTGAAACTGGGTAGATCGTCATGTCCCTCTCTATGTGATTGTGTTCGTGTGTTCTTGGATGTCTCCCGAAAACCAATAGAAACCTCCTAGCGCCCCTTGCCGAGTCTACGAAGGGGGTACCTCATACTCCCGGTATCCATGATTCATGAAACGATATTCGGTGAGTGATTCATAACTATTTGGTGTCTTTTGAAGATTTTTTGTCATCAGAATTGATAGTTCTGGCATTTTGTTTTCATGTTTGATGTAGTAAACTGTGAGAAACAGATGAACAGATCCAAATATGCTTGTGGTGTCTACAATTGAAGGTCCACCTTGGCTCCCCTCTAGTGATCGTTTAGTTTCTCTGAGTTTTTGTATTGCCTCAATGCACATGTTGATAGCTTATGCATGCCGACAAGTTGATGGTGGAAGTGCATATTAAGAGGTTTTCTCGTTTGGGGATTATTGCCGAGTAATCAACCGAGCAGGTTTTATCACTTATCTTCACTTGTATGTGTGTTTTATCCCCGTGTTCATCCGCTCCTCCACTCGTTCTCCTTCGTGTTCTTTGTGTTCATCGCCGAAGATAAGGCCGTCCATGCATTAGTTTGTGCCACCGGGCATTCACCAATGCAAATAATACTCCCTCCGTATCAAAATACAAGATGTTTTAGCATTTCTCTTTCCATCCGTATCTAGACATGTTTTAGTGCAAGGTTCAAATGAATCTTAGACTAAAATATGTGTACATACAGATGGAAAAAGAAATGCTAAAACATCTTATATTTTGATACGGAGGGAGTAGTAAAGAAGCTTATAGCAACCGCTGCCAGATAGACCAGGCCATCCATGCATCAGTTTGTGCCACCGGGCATTCACCAATCCAAATACCCGACTATACTAAAGGTCGTGAGTTTCTCGGAACCGCAACGCTTTAGGTGTCGCTTTCATCCTTTTTCAGCCTACCCCACCACTTTATGGTATGCGTGGCCTATTCTTGTCCAAACACATCACCGGGCCTGCGATGGGCTTTTCTAGACCCTGGAAAGCCTCACTATAACCCTGAAAAACTCGTTCTAGCAGCCCCGAGTAGCCCGTTTTGCTGCCTCATTTCCCACTGCCATCTCCCGGTAGTCACCGGTGCCACCCGGTTCATGTGGCCTGTGACCGGAACTTCATTGAAGGTCAGCTGCCTGCAGCCAGTTCCTCCCCGTTGCTTACGACTAAAATGATAACCTGCACTTAACAAGAACTATTAACATAATTAATTACACAATTTAGATTTTGTTTTGCATTATCTAAACGTACTGCAGGGATTCATTAAAACAGAAAAAGAAAGAGAAAACCAAATTCATTTGCAAAAAAGAGGAAGATCAGCAGTTCACATAACTAAGTACACAATTCAAGAGTTAAATAAAAGGTCGAAAATCCAATCATAGAGAAAAGGAAAAAATAGAAGAAAGATCAGTAATACATTGCTGCCACCGAACAACACTTGTTTTCCAAAATATCACAATTTCTGTGAAAAAAAGAAGACAATGAATACGCAAATCCAATCATAGAGAAAGAAAAAATAGAAGAAAGATCAGTAATACATTGCTGCCACCGAACAACACTTGTTTTCCAAAATATCACAATTTCTGTGAAAAAAAGAAGACAATGAATTTAAAGAAAATTAAGGAAAAAACACAAAGTCAGTAGCAAAAAAGATGATAATCAGAAATGAGAAACAGAAATTGTTGGTGTCACTCCCAATGTCGGGAGCGGTCACCTCGGCTGGTGTTGTCGGCCTTGAATCGGACCCAAGTCCTACTTCGCCTGACCACGCCTGACCAAGAAGACACCGGGGAGAGTGATACGGCGCCGTGATGAGCACGCCCACACATACCAGCACATCCGCCAGTGCGCTACGGCGCTGTATATGATCAAAGAGAGCGTTGTCACGCACACAATGTTTGTTGCTAACTTCCAAAAGAAAAGTGATAACTAAATGTATTGGTAGTTCCTAAAATTCCCTTGCCACCGAGTCACTTTTCAAATCCCTGTATGAACAAGAAATGTCCAATTATCATGGAAGTTCCTATATGCATACATGGAAAAAATAACTCAGCCGTTCCATGGTTCCATGTAGCAGCAAACAATTCTTCATGTATCCAAAACAATTTTTCCAAAACCAAATATAGTTGAGAACAGAAATCGTATTGCAATTTTTTCAAGACCACACCCTGATGCAATAACATTGAAAAAATCTCCACACAACCAATTCTTGTTGGAGAAAATCAACTTGAAAAGATTTATGTTAATGCATGATCAAAAGAGATTTTCTCATGCCATGGATGCCACAAAACTGACATGCATTCCGAGCATTTTGTAGTTAATACGGTGCAGTAGTAGTGTACGGCTTGCAAAATCATACAACAAAAATCCATGCATAATACTGTTAGAAAGCATTTTTTCATCCAATAAATTGATTTCATTACAAAAATCTTTGGCTCAATCTGTTATCCATGCATTAAAAAAGATCAGATCGTGTATTAACATTTTTTGCATTTATCAATAATTTCGAATCAATATGAAATTCATGCACTTAGAAGAAAAATCATGCATTAAGAGGAATTTTTTGATCCACGCATCAACAAGAAAAATTTGGAATACCCCCCACCCCCCTCCCCCCCAAAAAAAATTATCCATGCATGAACAAGTATTTTTTATAATGCATTCACAACAATTTCCAAATACCTCTGTTAACAAAATAACCGTATCCTTGTACCAACAAAAAATCAGATCAATGTAGCAGGAACCATAATAAAAAAGGGGGAAAAGATTTGGGGGAAGGGAGGCCGTTGAATGGAGAAATATTTGGAGTACAATCTATAAACAGTAAAATACACGCATCACATGCGGGGATTTAGCAAGAAATTTGATCCGGTACTAAAGCATTTGTCCATATAAAACAAATCTGAGTGAACCGTGGGAATCACTATGGATCACAGCCAAGAGAGAAAGCATTTATACGTTTGTTCATTACGAATCACATCCAAGAGAAAACATCAGACGCAGAAGAGAGAATGATGGATCAAGAAAAATCAGAGAACAAAAAAAAATTACGCCGGGTCCAGGCCCTCCACACCCGGATATAGGTTCTCCCAAACCAGATCCGAGAATTGCAGACGGAATGCCGCTGCCGCCGCCTTCCTTCCCGCCACCGGTAGCTCAAGATGCGTCAGCCTCCCTCCCCAGTCCCCACCGCCCCTTTCTTCACCTTGCCACCGAGATGGCGCAGTGGTGAGGTAGAAGGTGGGGGTTAGCTGGTGGTGGCAAGTGGTGCTGATCCTGGCTTTCTGACTTTCTCTCTCTCCCTTCCATCTCTCCGATTGATTCACCGCGGGCTGGTAGTGGTACAAGCTAGCGGAGTAGTACTGGATGATAGAGGAAAAAGTAAGGAAGAAGGACAGGCGTGTGGGAGATTTGATGATAACCCCCAGGCCACTTAAACTCCACATGTCAGTGACTGACGAAAGGGGCCTGTGAGCAAGGATTTGCGAACAAGGGGGTTATCATCAATTGTCCCCAGGCGTGCAAGTGTGAATCCTCATCTAGCTGGGGAGACCATCGATTTGTGTCACGAGCTCACGATAGACTAGGATACCAGGTACAGCGGTGGAGGAGCTAACCGACCCAGCCAGCCAGCCACAACGTCCAACGCGTGGCACCTTGACTGACTACACATGACACGCCAGCCCCACGTTTCTTGTGACAATAAATAGGTGATCTAACGAAGGTTATACTTAAAAAACGATTATATTTGTGGAGATAAAAAAGTGCACTGTTTCTAGGAGATAGACAAACCGAGAGAGTAATTAATTAGTAGACTAAAAGGACCCGGAGCAATTATATATGTTTTGAGAGAAACTTACCGTGTAAAGATGTCTATATTGTCATTGTTTTCTAAAATTGTAATTTAAGTTGTCGAGATTCGGACACGATGCTTTAACTCACACGACTACATGCACCTATTATGAAATACGTATTTTAAATGCATTTTAAAATATCAAAAATTATAAACAGAAACAGAAGGGTTAGTTATACATCCAGATATTCTATGTCTGCGTAAAAAGTTTCGCGAAAAAAATGACGTTTTTTGTGACCTGCATAAAAAGACATAAAATATCTCGTGAAAATTTTGTAGCCACGAAATTTGTCTTTTTTATGCAGCTCAGAAAACTGTTTTTCTCGTGAAATGTTTTGTGCTAACATAAATTGTTCCTATGTACACCTTAATTTTTATTTGAATTTTTAAAATTTCTAAATATGATTTCTTAATAGTGGGTGTATCTACACCTATGAGTAAAAACAAATTTTCCGTGGAAATTCCCTGTATTTTTAAAAATTAAATACTCTACTATCCTAAAGTTTGCAGGATCTCTGCGCTCTCAGCTGTCGAGCCTCTCCTGGCGTATTGCTGATTGACACGTTGTGCCGTCTCTGTCGTCGTGTCCTATTTTCATTGGCGGGGTCTGTACTTGTTTATTCTCTTTGTCTTCGTTTGCTCGATCTGTCTTATTTTCTTCTTCAGCTATCCGGTTGCTCCCGCTTGTTGCTCTTTCCGTTTGTTTTCTTTTTTTCCCTCTCGTTCTACCGGTGCATTGATCTGGTTAGCGGGTTCCCTTGCTTGTAGCCGGTTGCCTCTTATTTTCCTATGCTTGTTTGCCTCCTATTTTCCTTCACTATTTCATTTGGTGATGTTTCTGTCCACGTTGTTTTCCTTGTTGGTGGTGACCTTCCTGCCCACGTTGCTTCATTCGTTGGTGGCGGCTGATGAAGGTAGGTTTGTCTGTCTTTTCTTCTGCTCTCGGTGGTAGTTAACGTTGTCTTTTGTTGTCCTAGTGTGTTGTCGCTCTTTCCTCCTTTCATTTCCTCCCAGCTGGCATCCCATTTGTTGATTGTTATTTGCTTCTGCTTGGCGTTCCATCTCTCTTGCTTGCTTCCGTTGCTGGGTCCTATCATTCTCGTGATCTTTTTTGCTTTTTTTGTCTGCCTACTATGGAGCCTTCTTCAGTTCCTCCTCAGTTTGGCTCCTCCTGTGATGTGTCTGATGATCTGATCTTCCTCCGGTCGCTCGCCGTCGTAGCGTCCGCCTTGGCAAACAGCCGGAGCGTCTGCTGGAGGTTGGGGAAGGTACGTGCTGCTGCTTTTCTTCTTTCTCTCCTATTTTCTGTTTATTGTTCTTACTGTTCTCTGTGTTTTATTGTTTACCCGTGCAGGTTCGTCTTCTGCTCCGCCGTTACCACGCTTACCTTCCGCTGCTAGTTCTTCCCGTGTTGTGCAACGACCTGGCGGCTTCGGTGTGTGCTTCTTCAGTCGATCGGTCCTTCTTTCGCGAACCTTGGTAGCTTGTTGTAACCTTTTGGACTCTCTCTTCTTAGGTGCGTCGGTGTCTTCGATGTCTGCTTTTGCTCCTGCTTCTTTGCTGTCCAGTGGCTCGGCAGGTGTGCCTCCTCCGTCGGCTGCTTCTTCGCCGTCTCCTCATGTCCGTGTCCTCTGCCCTATCTTGTTGTCTACAACCTGGGGTTTGTTATCTGTTGTTTATTTCTTATTGTTGTAAAATTATTGTTTGCTGCTTCCTTGATTGTTTTCCCCTCTGTTGTTTTTTGGACAGTTTGTGGGATTCCGTACGTTCAGCTGGTGCGTGCTGTGGCTAATCAGCGAAAGCGTCGTCTCGTTCGACGCCATCGATGCTGTGTGAGACGAGGTTCATACTTTTCTCGCTTTGTGCTGTTGTTTTGAATCCAGTGATGGAGCTGGGCCTTGGGTCTCATGGTTGCGATCTGCTCAACCTGGCGAGCAGAACTGCAGGCTGCGCCGCCATGCCCCTGTGACGATTTCTTCCACGCACCCGTGATGATTTCCTTGATTTATCGTCGTTTGCCAGCACCCCCCAGCGATTCGACGCCCCCTGCCGCTGCTGTTCTGCCGGTGACCCAGTGACGCCGCCTGCTCCTCTTCTTTCCACTCCTAGCTACTGTGTCGGCTACTGTTCCTGTTGAGTACAATTGAATGTGCGATTGCGGCCTGCCACCCTGCGAGTTGCTCCGTTCGCCGCGACAGTCGCCTGTCTACCGGCGGCCCGCCGTCGCTCGACTGGTGTTGCCTGCTAAACCTGCCTCGTACGTGTGTGCCTCCTTTGGTTGCTGGCTTATTTTCTCCTCGGTTAGGTAGGTTCATATAGCAACAGTAGTACGTAGTACAAGTAGTACATGGTAGGGTGTAGGACTGAGTTAAACAATTGTTGACTTCCGTTAGTTTGTAAAACCAGGCTGCATAAACCAAACATGAAGAGGGCTTTTTTTAATAGCCTAAAGTCGATCTAATCAGCAATTTAGTAGATGCAAATTCATAAACCCAGTTAATATGTCCGAGAACAGTTCCAAATGCAAGTTCACTTTTTAAATATGTTTCCACTTGAAATATCCACATCAGCTTAAAGAAAAATGTGTTCAGTTATGCTAGCTTTTGAGTGTGCCCGTTCATGGTAGCTTCTGGCTGTACCAGTGATTTCTATCAATTTAGGACATGTGTACTTAACTTTGACCTCTAAGATTCAACCAAAAAGGACACATTATGTTAAAATGGGTGAGATAGCTCAGTTGATAAGAAATCACATAGGACTCAAAACTTTTGAAAAACGATTGAAAAGAGTAGTAGATATAGCTTGGTATAAGTAGTAAATATAATTGATCCATAATAAAATCTAAGAGGACATTATACACGGCAAAACTAATAAAATCTTCGAGAAAGTCACAGCTTATTAGTCCGTACAAAATTTTGCATACTATTAAATCAGATATACAAGTACGGAAAGATACAAAATAAAAAACTATTGAATTATTACTAATAAAAATAAAATTGAACGGTTGATAACAAATTCTTTTCGATGTGGTGCTAAAAATACACATGTTTTTTCTTCTTTAATTGCTACTTAAAGAAAACATTACATACTACTAACTTCGGTGAAGGAAGAAGCAAGTTCCCAAGAGAAGTGAAGTCATCAACCTGGTATTAGTTTGCCAATCTAAAAGTAAAGTTATACAGGTCGGGATGGGAAGAAAGATCTGTGAGCTTTAGGTTCAAGTCTGGCGAGAATAATATTCTACGACTAAGAACTCATTGATTTTAAAACCGATCCATTTACTAAATATTATATTATTTGATTTACTAGTCCTTTATATTGGAGTGAGTCACTAGTCAAATGTTTTGGCAATTCCTCGTGGGCGGATGATGCAATAGAATTTGGAATCAGCGTTTTGATTTCGGACATCAACTACGAAAATTCGAGAGAGAGCTCCGTCAATCGATAGAGAATCCATATCGGTTGTCGATGATCCTCGTAAAAAGAGAGGATGGATTGAGATAACCCTTTGCTAACTCCATAGTTAGGAGAGGTGCGTCTGCGGTGAGCATAAGAAGATTGCCCTGATAATTGAATTCCGGATCCGCCGGGGTGAGTGATTTTCTTAGGACTGTCAAAAGAGCTCAAGTTTGGCTGATAGCGAACTCCACCAAACGTGATACCCTCCCCAATGGGGGATTGACCCGAGTATTTAGTCATATTCTTCTTAGGAGGCTCCCTTCAGCTTGTGAATCTATTCTAGGATCAATGCATATACTCAGACAGGTTCGATCTGGCTTAAGCTTCAATCCGTCTAAATAGTGTAGCGAGGGACTGGATAGAATTTCCTATTTGGATACCAAACCACGATCAAAGGTTGTAGCTAACGGCTTTCGAGTTAAAGCGCACTAATACGATACGAACTTTCTTCCATAGGGCGATATGCTCATACTAAGTGCTGTAATCTCTCATTCATGCGCATTAAGGAAATTGTAAAGAAGAAAGTCAAACGCTCTACGCCTCGTCGAATAAGAGTGTTTCCGGATCATATCTATTCTTCTC
This sequence comes from Puccinellia tenuiflora, assembly GCA_012064385.1. Classification (NCBI taxonomy): domain Eukaryota; kingdom Viridiplantae; phylum Streptophyta; class Magnoliopsida; order Poales; family Poaceae; genus Puccinellia; species Puccinellia tenuiflora. The sequence continues at coordinate 190,384 of QRDG01000361.1, forward strand.
GGGTACTCTGTGCTTTCCGGAAGTTTTTTTACGCGAGTTTTAAAGCATACTAACGGCTGAGATTAAACACCTATTTAGAGTAATGAGAGGTTAAGCTACGTCCCTTTCAGATCCCACCAGCGATGAGGTAAGGGCCCCAAACCCAGGTTCAGCCCTGCTCCAACCCGGTCAGAAATCCCACGGGAGACAGGACGCACGATCCCCTCACCTCGCTCGACCGTTCCGCGTGAGATCGTGCAGTCGTACCGACCAGATTTCAGTCACGGTGACTTGTGTGACGGCGTGACGCAGCCGTCGAGCTCTGCCTCCGTCGCCGCCCCGCGCGAGTCGCAACCTTCTCCTCGAACCGCGTCCGTCCACCTGCCGCTCCGAACCACGAGGTCTGCACTGACCTCTGTAACGCGCCGCGCCTACCCCGAACACCCCTTGCGGCGAGCTCCCGTCCGTCGTCACCGATACATTGCAAGCATATCAGGGGAATTTTTTGGGGGAGAGAGGGATTGTATTTCTCGAGTCGTAATAGGTCCATGACTTTCCATAAATTAACACGGCCTAGTTTCTTTCGTTACTAGCCCATCAGTTCGAATGGATCTGGTAATCAGTTTGGCCCTGTCAAATCTCCCAATCGACTAATGGGCTTTGCGCGATCGACTAGTAGAAGTTGACGGAGGAGGTGAAGCTGTCGCCGTACTTCCAGTTGGGCGGCGCCACGTTGTAGGCCGTGACGGACTTCCCATCGTCCGTCTGCACCTGGAACGACAGGCTCTGACCGGTGAGGTTCGCGTTGCCCTGCCAGTGAGCACCCCAGTTGCGGCTCATGGCCATCCAGTCCGTCGCCGAGCCCTTGATCGACGCCGCCGACACGGCGCCGCTGCCGGCGACGTTGCTGATCAGGACCAGGTCGAAGAAGTCGTGGCCACTGATGGTGAACCTGATGCCGCCGGTCCTCTTGCAGGTCGTCCTGGCGAACTTGACGGGGACGATGCCAGCCTGGTACACGGCGATGGTCTCCCACGCCGGCTGGGACATGTCGAAGTGCTTCCGCGGCGAGTTGCACCAGCCGCCGTTGTCGTTGGGCTTGTTGTAGTTGGGCGGGCAGAAGTTGGTGGCGGTGACGGTGATGGACGTCCCGGGCTTGCACGACGTCGTGCGCGCGGCGTCGCAGGTGATCACGTAGCACGCGCCGCAGGACCTGCCGTCGCCGAACAGCGTCGTGCTCAGCGCCGTGGAGTTTTTTCCGTAGCCGGCGCTGTACAGGTCGCCATATCCGCAGGCCCCGCCTGCATACATGAAAGAAGAAGGGTCTTAGCTTGATGAAAACCATTATTTCGTAACAAAACCAGTAAGGATCTGTGTGAAATAATATGGTTACATACCCATTGTGCCGGACGCGTCGCTCCCACCATAGAACGTCGCGTTGGCCGGCGTCCAGTACTGCTGAGCCACTGAACTCTCGAGCTGCAACACGGACAAGCCCAGAATCAACGCCAGGATCGCGACCTTCTCCATCTCGCCAAAAACTCTGCTTATATCTGATCAAACTTCAACTCTGCCGCATGGCACACTGAAGCTTATCATGTGTTCTCTACTGCTTATATAAGCATCGGCCAGCGAGCTGATGGGAATTCTGTTTTCTGACACCGCCACCAACTGACGATGGTTGACGAAGATCATGAACGTACATACGGTGCATGTGCCTTCCTTGTTCCTTGGACTAATCTTGATCATATATGGCAGATTACGCGCATGCATTATGCACCTTGCAGCTGGTGGCTAATAATCCCCACAGGATTTTCATATTATTTGCTCAGAGGATCGTGAATCTCTGGGAAGTGGCATGATTAATCCTTTGCGGTAAACAATGCTGATACGTTCTGGTAGTTGTTCCTTGTAAGTGAGTTTAAGCTCTTGTGAAGACTGTGCTCACGAGACACGAGAGCGGCCATCTATTCTCCATGTTGTTGAATTAGATCAGTCCGTGAGGCCTGTCAAGCACATATATTTAACCCTATAAAACACACAGTAGTAGAAAACACCCATATAGTCCCGATTTGTTTGAGCCATTAATCCCGGTTCCCCAACCGGAACTAGTAAATCGGGACTACTGCTAGTCCCGGTTTGGCCACGAATCGAGATTAATGGGGTACCATGTGGCCTGTTCTGCAGCGAGGGGAGGAGCTTTAGTCCCGGTTCGTAAATACGAACCGGGACTGATGTTTCTCTTTTCTGTCAGATATTTCACAGTTTCCAGAAATTACAGAAAATGGTTTAAATTTGTAAAATTAATAATTTTTATTCTGTAATTCAGAAAAATATGAATAAAATATCAAAATGTTCAGAAAAATAAGAACTATTTGATTATATCAAATGCATACAGCAATGAAGGAACCACTACATCATCGTCACGAATATATTACACACATCTAATTCGTCGTGCTTGGTCAAACATATTACAAATGGTACATGTCCATACACGAGTTTCATGCATATATACATCTCCTTTTACACTCACCCTATCACTTCAACATTTCGATAGTATTCTCCATTCGGAGCTAGGACCTTTGCATCTAAGAATCCCGCAATTTCCTTTTGAATTGCTCGTATGCGATCTTGTGGTAGAAGACCGTCCCGCAACTGTTCGATCTAATTTAAAGAAGGGGTCAATATATATGAATGAAACTAAACACAATTGATGGCAATAAACTAAAATTGTGAATATTGTTTACGCACTTCAAGTTGTTCTAAGTACCGGACGCCCGTCTCATGGGTCGTCTAGCGAATGAACTCGCAAACGTAGTATCCGCATAAATTATTCCCCATTTCCTGCCTCAAGCACTTTACGAGAAAAGAGTTCAATCAAAATAAGAATAAAGCATGATAATGGTATTGAAACTAGAATCAAATAGATGCGCGGATGTAGCTAGTAGTACTTACATTTATTGGTTCAAATGTAAGCTCCGGCACCCAAATACCCCTAGCCTTGGCGGTGAATCGTTTCCAAGCCCTGCCCGGCAAAGAAAATGAATAAAGCAGTTATATATTAATTATTTGCTATCAGTAAATGAACGGAAAGTTGTCGATATAGTGCCATAATGATTGAAATTACCTCTGGAGGAATTCCTGCATGTCCGCCCACTTCTCAAGGGGTTTACGTCTCGAGTCCATGACTTGTACTACTCCTTTGTCCGGTTTAATTATTAGTAGAATAAAGTGAAAGCTACGCACGCATAAGTCATCAATTATATACTTAGCATCGAGAAAGCGAAATAGAATGTATACAAGACAGTAACACTCACTTCAAGTTGTAAGAAAATAGTATTTCTCTTTTGGTTTCGGAAAACCTTAACGCCTTTACCAAGTTATTCTCTGTGTCGATGCAAAAATTGTTGAGACTTTTTTCATGAACGAAATTTGGGTCAATGAACCCAATGTCATAGATTTGTCCTCTTTTGCATTGGAGAATCTTCATTCTGCATAATTAATATAGTGATGAGTAAGATTATACATGCAATGAACGAGGTGAGCTAGCTAGAGACTTAATTACAGAAATAATACTTACAGACAATAAGCACTGATGATAGCTTTGTCAAGGGCGTCTTGTTGGTATAACTGAAATAATTTACAAAATTCAATCATTAGCACGCCATCTCCATGCCCGTAATGCTCGTTTGTATATCCCACGTGGATCCAGTTTGCCCCTTCCTTTGAGGCTCGCATGTACCACTTATGCAATCTTCGCATTTTTGTTGGTAGACCGTTGACTAACTCAGGTTTGATGAGAGGATACCCGTGCCAGTATTTGTATGCTACTGTTTGCTGGAACGCTTGTCATTGGTTTAAGTACTGAGGAATAGACATGCCCTGAGCAGAGGCTGCTTCTCCGTACATTGCAACAAACTCAGGATCAATGTCGACCGCACCTCTGCTCGACCCCACCTCGATATTGGAAAACACTTTGAGCGGGGGGCACGATTGGTTTTTCTGTTCTCCGAGCTGGGGAACTGATTTCCGGCTTGCACTACTACTCTTCGACCGCTGCTTATTTGCCTCAGCCGACTTGCGAATAGAGCGGTCATAGTCTGGTGTCAGCCTTGGCGGGGGTTGTTCAAGGGTCTTCAGCATTTTGAAGACGGCGCCTTTTTCTTCTGGGGTGACGGGGAACTCTGGCGCTTTCATTTTCTTCCTCTTCAAGTTAGCAAACCACTCTTTCATTTGGGCATTTGCGATCGCCTTATTTTCCTCCTCCGTATAGTCGTAAGGTCTCTTGGGAAGATTCATATGAGGTACTTTTGGGAGGGGTGACCTTTTATGTTTCGGTGAACGGTTACCACTCCTCATAGTACCAGCGGTGGTACGCTGAGCCTGAGTGGGCGGAGACGACTGACGCGGCGGCGGAGACGGCGCCTGAGGTGGCGGCGGCGAAGAGGACTGTTGCGCTGGAGACTGGTGAGTCGGCGGCGAAGATGGATTGCTAGTCTGAGGAGTCGATGGCCTTGGCGGCCAGTTTGGAAGCACGATGAATTCCTTTGGCCATAGAATGGTCCCCTTTCTAGCTTCTCCAAGTTCAACCACCTCCCCATCTTCACCTGTAGGGTGTTCCAGCTTCAGCTCCTCAAATTCCTTACTCACTTCATCCACCCCGACAACAACGTAGCCATGTGGAACTGGGGAGCAATGGAAAGTTGGTTTAGGTCCAATTGGTACGGCATAGCCGACCGCCACCTTCATGGTTAAGTTAAAAACTTTCACATGTAGCTCACAAGGTGTGCTCTCGGTGATATCATCCACTGGGTAGCGACGAAGAGGAGCCATCGTCAATGCATCATCATCAGCCTGGAGCGTGGTAGAAGCCATGATGCTTTTCCGATTCGATGGGACGGTAGCATCGAGTGCAGCTTCTACAATGTGCCGCTGAGATTGGCTCGCAGTGCCTTACTGGCTAAGTGCGTCAATTTGATCCTGCTTCCGCTTCATTGTTTTTTCTATATTACGCAGCCGGTCTGCAGCAGCTCATGCTTCCATTGCCTCCCTTTCCTTTCTCCTCTGATGACTTCTATCGGGATATTTCTTCCTGTCCTCGGGAATCCCAATTGACCACGGCTTGGAGCCTTCTGTGCCTCGTGTTCGTCCTTTGTGTTCTTGATTCCCAAGGGCGCGTGCGAGCTCGTCCTTCTCTCTATCGGGATGGAACCATCCCTCTTCAACATCCTTTACTGCATTTCTAATGTCTTCGATGGGTAGTAGGGGATTATCTTTGTGTCTTCTGTTATATATGCACTTCCCTTCTGCGTCCAATGTGCCCCCATGCCCGTAAAACCAATTTCTTGCCCGTTCGACCCATGTGCATGGCTCTGGAGTGATCCCTTTAGCCAAAAAGTCGGCCTCAAGTTTCTCCCACTTAGGCATGGCAAAGGCGTAGCCACCAGGCCCCATAGTATGGTGGTACTTCTTAATAGGAGCATTTGCCTTATTTGTTTCAGACTTTATCTGAGCTTTCTCCGATTTCTTGTACGCCACAAATTCATCCTAGTAGTCTCTTATCTTCTCATACCCGTGATCGAAATCCGGAGTCTTATCTTTCAAGATAAAGTCGGTGTGCAATCTTTTCTTCCATTTGTTGAATAGCTCGGCCATCTTCTTCAGAGTCCACTGCTTGACTTTTTTCTCTAGGGTAACTTTTTTTTCTCTCTGTATCCTCCTCATTTGGCTCCTCCTCATCTGGATCCACCTCTGGCGCCGGTACGGTGAAATGAACCATGATCTTTTTTCAAAGGTTTTCTTTGGCAAAGGGCCGACATATCTAACTCCTCCCGCCCTTGGCTTATGCCATTCTCGAACGGTGATCAGGATGTAGTCCCTAACAACAACTCCGCATTGCTTCACAAATATTTGTTTAACATCAGTGGGAGCAGTCGGTTGGCCGTCTTGAGCGACTTCTTCGATCCTGTACCTTTCATGGTCATCCAACTTTTTGGTTGGGCCTAGTTTCGTCCTAACACAAGATTTGCTCGATCCGGAGGGCTAAAAGAAGAAAGAGCATTAATATATGTATATAGACAACAGAGGCTTAATTAATATATATATATATGCTCCTCGTCAGAGTTTGCAATATTTAATGTTTCACCGGAGCCGTCGGCTTCTCCCTCATCGGAGCCACCGAGTTCTATGTCGCCCCAGCCATCGGAGCCGTCTCCTCGGTTGAGAGACTCATCTCCTGCACCGGAGTCGTTCAAAAACTGCTTGGTGACATCGCCGCGGATCATATCCTCGAGGATATTTTCCTGATTTTCGTCTCTGTCGAGTGGTTCCATAGTTTCTGCAAAATGACAAAGTAGTAATTTAAATCAATAATTAAGGAAAATGACATAATGTTTCTTTATTGTCATAAGGAAACTAAAATTGCTAGACAAATTGCTAAAATTGCAAAATAATTATTCTAACTAAAATTGCTAGACAAATTGCTAAATAATTATTCTAACTAAAATTGCTAAACAAATTGCTAAATACTATCTAAAATTGCTAGACAAATTGCTAAATAATTATTCTAACTAAAATTGCAAGACAAATTGCTAAAATTGCTAAATAATTATTCTAACTAAAATTGCTAGACAAATTGCTAAATAATTATTCTAACTAAAATTGCTAAACAAATTGCTAAATAATTATTCTATCTAAAATTGCTAGACAAATTGCTAAATAATTATTCTAACTAAATTGCTAGAGTTTTTTTTTAAATATTATTTTTTTTAATCGTAATTCGGAATATATCATGCGGAATGAAAAAATTGCAGATATATTGCACCGTCGGCCCATGGTCGGCCGAAACACATGTTTCGGCACTCTGCGGGCCGAAAGGAGTGTTTCAGCCAGCTGACGGCCGAAACATCCCAAGGTGGGACCCGCGTGAGGCCCGCGTCAGAGGCTGGACCCTTCGCGTTGACGGCCAGCCGATTCAAACGTGTTTCGGCCCGTAGCCGGCCGAAACGATGTTTTTTTTTTTTGCATTTTGGCCCTTTTCTTGTTTTGGTCGCACTATATTTAACCCGCCCAATTTGGCCGACATAAGGTTACCGCTCCCGCCATTTTCTCCCGCCCTTCCTGATTCCCGTCATTATCTCCCGCCTTTCCTCGTTCCCGCCTTTATTCTCCCTCTATTTCACTTCCCGCTATTTTCTCCCGCCATATTTCTTCCCGCCTTTTTCTTCGCTTTCCGGGCTATAAAAGCCGTTGCTCAGTCAGGTTGATAAGTAGTCTAGCGAATTCACTCATCGATGTCGAGTTTTCCTCCTTACCGTAGCTTTCTCTCTGACACATGTGTGAGCCACGACGTCCGAGACGAGCCAATTCACATCATACTTCGGAACGTGTCCATGCACCCTTCCAGGACAGCCAATTTCAACACAACTCAATGTCAGATATTTCGGACACGACACATCAGTTCGGTAAATCTTTTGTGTGGACATTGCCCACCGTGTCACGGCGTCCCTTAGCTGCTGCTTCGAGGTATACTGAGCACCAACTTCAATATTATTCATGTGATACTCCCAGGCCGATTCCTGCCCAGTATTCACAGTCATGACGGTCGACATGTCCTCATTCCAGAAATTAGGAATAGGCACATCCTCATCATTATCTTCGTCATCTTCTGCATTATCTTCTTCGTCAGAATTAAGATCTGCCATCAACCCATCCTCATCTTCATTCTCCATCTCTTGCTGCATACTTCCTACGCCCGCCTCCTCATCCTCATCCCAATGCTCATCCCCGTCAGCCTCACCACTTTCAGGACCCTCACCGCTTTCGGGAGCTCCTGCCGACTGACCACTCTCTACACTTTGAGACATAAATTCAGACGGATCAACAGGTTCTGACCCAGTTGCCTGGCTATTTTGTCCAGCTTCATAACCAACGCCACCTTGTGCCAAATTGTTCTGCTTAGGCACAAACAACACGAGGACGATAGGTTTCGTACCTCGGCATTTGCATGATGCTAGCCAATTCACCCAGGCCTGTGTCCGATCTAGCGGTATCAACTCCCAACAAATATTTGTACGAGATTTTGACCATAACGACTGAATCCTAACAGTCCACAAATTAGGATCAAAGCCAAAATTCATCGTCAAATAGTGCTGAACCGCGCTTATTCTCGCTTTATCAGGCTCAGTCAACGGAATCTCCACATTTGCAAATTCACTCAGATCAACCCCGGACTCATTTGTGCGGACAGTACCATAGCCATAGTAAACAACAATACTAACCACTTCGGACATATCTCCTCACCTAAATAAATATATTGCATAATCAAAAACTGTATACCTAAAAACAAATAATGTCCACCTAAAATATGAAATCGACCTACTATACACCACCTAAAATGCCTTAATAATATAACATATAAAGTTTATCTAATCTCACAACTTAACTAATAAATATATCTAAACAACCAATCTAAACTAACTACAAGATTAGGGTTTACCCTTGATGCGTGCAAAATCTGTCGTTCCTGATGTCGTACTTCAACGTAGCACCACCACCATTGCTCCCCCGTTCCTGCTACTGTCCCAACACCACCACACACCACCACATCCCACCATTGTTGCTCACCATTGCTCCACCACCGAACCAAAATCTCCTTCAAAAACTATCCCATGAACGGATCCGGGATGCCCTTGACCTCCTCTTTCGATTTGTGGGTGCAGATGTGTAATTTATTGGCTATTTTTAGAGGATTAATTGAGGTTGGCAGCTGCTTTTTTGAAGGGAAGGAGAGGAACTCGAGCAGGAAGAAAGGAGGAAGAAAGAGAGGAAGGAAGGAGTGAGAGGGCGCGTGCGGTGGTTGCCACCACCTTTCGGCTATCAGCCGGCCGAAAGGAACGAATTGGCTGTTAGCCGGCCGAAACGGCGGGCCCCGCTCTGCGGCGCAGCCCACGGGCATGCATGGCGTGTACCTACCGGCCGACAGAGCTGTTTCGGCTCTCTGCGAGCCGAAAACAGAGTTTCGGCCCTCCAACGGCCGACGGCGCAATAGTTTTGCAATTTTTTCGATCCGCGTAATATATTTCGAATTCCGGTTAAAAAAATAATATTTAAAAAAACTCAAAATTGCTAGACAAATTGCTAAAATTGCTAAATAATTATTCTAACTAAAATTGCTAACCTAACTAATTAACCGAAATAAGAAAAATAACACTAATTAACCTAACTAAGAAAATTTACTAACCTAACACACTAAGAAAAATTGCTAACTAATTAACAATTAAAGGGAATTTAGCAAACTAAAATTGCTAAAATTCCTAACCTAACTAATTTTGCTCTCAGAATTTGGAGGAGAGCAGGGAGCCGGGGAGAGGAGGGGACGGCCGGAGAAGGGCGGCAGTCGGAGGAGAGCATGGCGGCAGCCTGAGGAGAGCAGGGGGCGGCCGGGGAGATCAGACAGCGGATGGGTGCGGGCTAGACTCACCTGGGGGCGGCGGACGAGCTCGTCGCGGGCGGCGGAGAAGCAGGGCTACCGGAGGTCGAGGTCGGCGGCGGCCGGGCTGCCGAATGAGGAGGAGATCGATGCGTCGGGGCTGAGGCCGAGGCGGAGAGTGCGGCGGAGGGCGGAGCAGAGGAGGGCGGCATCGAGGCCGAGGCGGAGAGGGCGACCGAAGGGCGGCGTTGTCGGCGGAGGAGAGGACGACACCGGAGCAGATTGGGCGAGAATGCGCCGATTCGGCTCCAAATCATGCAAACAAAAGCAAAAAAGGCCTTTAGTCCCGGTTTGTTCTACCAACCGGGACGAAAGGACCCTTTAGTCCCGGTTGGTAGCACGAAAGGCCTTTTCCAAATCGTGCAAACAAAGGCAAAAAAGGCCTTTAGTCCCGGTTTGTTCTACCAACCGGGACGAAAGGACCCTTTAGTCCCGGTTGGTAGCACGAACCGGGACTAAAGGTCCCCCTCGCGCGCGCAAATTTTGGCGGCTGCTCAAAAGGCCTTTAGTCCCGGTTGGTGTTACCAACAGGGAATAAAGGTTTATTTTTGCTTTTTCTTTAATTCATTTTTAAAAAAATCAATATTTTTTGCATATTTTATGATCTGCTTATCAGGAAAATTCAAGTAATATATCAAATTGTTCTGTAAAATTTAATCTATCTATTTATAACAAATGCATTAATATTTAAAATGTTTTTGAATATGAATTTAAATAATTTTTGCATACTTTGGAATCTTATAAAACTTTCAACATGAAAAGTGTTTGAATTTGAATAACTGACCCAAAACCATTTTTTGTTTTCTAAAATAATTAGTCTAACTATTTAAACTATTAACCATTTTGCCATTTTCAATAAAAAATGCATTAACTAATATTTTTTGCATATTTTTGATTCTGACAATACTTTCAACATGAAAAGTATTCGAATTTGAATAACTAGTCCAAAACAATTTTTTTTTTCTAAAATAATTATTCTAACTATTAAAATTATTAACCATTTTGCCATTTTAGGTATTTCAAACATTTCATATAAGTTTGGTCATGATTTTTTGCAAAAATCACTTTTATATCCACAATATATACTTTCTTTTAGGCCCAAATAGTGGATCATTTGATAATAACTAGTTCATCGACCGAATACAAATCATTTGTCCTAACCAATGACAACAGTGGATCATTTGTCCTAACAATCTTAGTCATACTCCTGCCTAGGCCTATAATACTCGTCCTCGTAGTCGTCGTCGCTGTCATCGGACGGCGCTCGTGGCTCCAACCTCGACGGGTGAGCACACCTGGACTGGATGTGAGGGCAGCACAGGCGGGGGTTATCACCGGCTGTGATGTAGTCCATGATGCTCTGGAGAGTCCGGCCACCCCACCACAGCCAACGGCCGGCCTCGTTGAAGTTCGAAGGAGGCGGGCCGTCCTCCTCGTACCTGGCGAGCGCCCTCTCATGCCGATGGATGAAGAAGGCGTCCCAAGTCGGGTAGTAGTCGGGATGCCAGCGGGGATCCATCTGCTGCTCCGGCGTGAGCTCGAGGTAGTAGTGGTTCGTGATGGCCGCCCGGCGCGCCACACCTTGAGGGACAGGAGGGACCGGCACGCCTCCGGCGCTCAGCCACTAGCCGGCGGGGACGCGGTAGCCGGGCGGACAGGGGTAGTTCGAGGCGCAAAGCGCCTCCGCCTCAGGGTAGGTTAGAGTGGGTACGGTGGAAGCCATGGGAGAGTGATGAGGTTGCAGATATGAGTTTAGATGTGATATGGCAATGGCGGCCAAGCCTACATATATATAGTGAGAAATAGTGGGAAGACGAAGGCGGGAAGCAGTGGAAAGCGCGGGAAGAAGCACATGGATCGTGTGTTTCTTTCGAGCCCTTGTGAGCCGTTGGATCAGAGGTGTGTTTCTTTCGAGCGCTTGTGAGTTGTTGGATCGTGTGCACACGGATCGTGTGTTTTTTTGCGGGCTTGTGAGCCGTTGGATCAGGGGTGTGTTTCTTTTGCGGGCTTGTGAGCTGTTGGATCGTGTGCACACGGATCGTGTGTTTTTTTGCGCGCTTGTGAGTCGTTGGATCAGAGGTGTGTTTCTTTCGAGCGCTTGTGGGCTGTTGGATCGTGTGCACACGGATCGTGTGTTTTTTTGCGGGCTTGTGAGCCGTTGGATTAGGGGTGTGTTTCTTTTGCGGGCTTGCGGGCTTGTGAGCCACGCGACCCTATATATAGCCCACCTCTCGGACATCTTCGGCACTCTTAGTGTGTACTCATTGTAGTTCATTTGGTATACAGAGCATTCAGATTCCCTGCATACGTCCTACGGTGCATTTGATATGCAGGCACTCTCTTGCCACCGTAGAGCTGTATGCAGGTGAAATCGTGTGTTTTGTTCTATCTAGAAATCGTTCAGTTCATCAACCGAATACAAATCATTCGAATTCCATGCATACGTCCTACGGTGCATTTGATATGCGGGCACTCTCTAGCCACCGTAGGGTTGTATGCAGGTGAAACCGTGTGTTTTGTTCTATCTAGAAATCGTTCAGTTCATCGACCGAATAGAAATCATTTGGATTCCCTGCATACATCCCGACGGTGCATTTGATATGCGGGCACTCTAGCTCTAGCCACCGTCGGGCTGTATGCAGGGGAACCTTTGTATTTTGTTCCAATTTCTTCTCAGTTTTCAGAACATAGTTACATAAAATGTTTAATGCATCTTCTTTAATATATTATTACACATAACCAACATCCCCATCTAGCGTATGTGTCTTGCTTATGATCGCTATGATCGCTTCTTCGACCGTAACCATGGAGCTTCTTCATTATGTAACGGGATGCTTGGGTCAGTTTTCACTGTGAAGGGCGGAATTTCATCAAACTTATTATAATCTGCTGACATGTCTGTCTTGTCCTCGATTCCCATGATGTTTCGTTTCCCTGAAAGAACTATGTGACGCTTTCGCTCATCATGTGATGTATTCGTTTGCTTATTTTATTTTTTTGGTCTGGAGGACATGTCCTTCACATAGAAAACCTGAGCCACATCATTGGCTAGGACGAATGGTTCGTCTCTGTAAGCCAGATTCTTGAGATCCACTGTTGTCATTCTGTACAGCTGGTCTACATTTACCCCTTCTCCATTCATGTTGACCCAACTACACCGAAACAAAGGGACCTTAAAAGTAGGTCCATAGTCAAGTTCCCATATCTCCTCTATGTAACCATAGTATGTGTCCTTTTTCCCATTCTCGTCTGTTGCATTAAAACGGACACCACTGCTTTGGTTGGTACTTTTTTATTTTGTGCGATCGTGTAAAATGTATTCCCATTTATCTCGTACCATTAGAAATTCAATACAGTCGAAGATGGTGACGCGGCCAACAAATAGAGCTGATCTCCAACGGTGGTGTCATTCATGAGATGTAATCGCAACCAACTGCCGAAAGTCTCCATGTGTTTTTCTTTAATAGAGGAGTCAGGCTTCCCTAGGTTTTTGGAGCGTACACTATTCTTGTGTACCTCGATATATGGAGCCACGAAGGTAGAACTTTGTAGAACTGTGTAGTGTGCTTGAGTGAAAGAATGCCCGTCCCTACATATCATTGATTTCTTTCTTAGCGTGCCTTTTCCACTAAGTCTCCCCTCATGCCGCGATTCAGAAATACCAATCGGCTTAAGGTCAGAAATAAAGTCAACACAGAACTCAATCACCTCCTCTGTTCCATAGCCCTTGGAGATGCTTCCTTCTGGCCTAGCACGGTTATGAACATATTTCTTTAAGACTCCCATGAACCTCTCAAAGGGGAACATATTGTGTAGAAATACAGAACCGAGAATGGCAATCTCGGCGACTAGGTGAACTAGGAGATGCGTCATAATATTGAAGAAGGATGGGGGGAACACCAACTCAAAACTAACAAGACATTGGACCACATCCCTCTGTAACCTTGGCAGACTTTATTGATCGATTACCTTCTGAGATATTGCATTGAGGAACGTACATAGTTTCACAATGGGTACTTGAACATTTTCCGGTAGAAGCCCCCTCAATGCAACCGAAAGCAACTGCGTCATAATCACGTGGCAATCATGAGACTTCAGGTTATGTCATTTTTTATCTGCCATATTTATTATTCCCTTTATATTTGACGAGAAGCCAACTGGGACCTAGATACTGCTCAGGCATTCAAAAAAAAAATTCTTCTCTGCTTTGGTAAGAGCGTAGATGCTTTGACGCCCTTTATCCGTGTGCTTGTTGTATGGGTCTTTCATATGTTGCTGGTCCTCCCGTGCTTCTGGTGTATCTTTTGTCTTTCTATACACGTCCAGGAAGCCTAGCAGGTTCACGCAAAGATTTTTCGTCACGTGCATCACGTCGATTGAAGACCGGACCTCTAGGACTTTCCAATAGGGTAGCTCCCAAAATATAGATTTCTTCTTCCACATGGGCGCGTGTCCGGTAGCGACGTCTTTCGGAACAGATTGACCGCCAGGACCCTTTCCAATGATTAATTCTATGTCCTTGACCATACCAAATATAGCATCACCATTAGGGAGGTTAGGCTTATTCCGGTGATCTGTCTCATCTTTGAAATGTTTGCCTTTCTTTCTTACGGGATGATTGGTTGGAAGAAATTGACGACACCCCAGGTACACAACCTTCTTATATTTTTCCAAATATGTACCTTTAGTCTTATCTAAAAAGTGCGTGCATGCGTTGTATCCCTTGTTTGACTGTCCTGAAATGTTACTAAGAGCAGGCCAATCATTGATGGTTACGAACAACAACGCTCGTAGGTCAAATTCCAGCTGTTTGTGCTCATCCCATACACGTACACCTGGTTTGGCCCACAACTGCAAAAGTTCATCAACTAATGGACTTAGGTACACATCAATGTCGTTGTCGGGTTGCTTCGGGCCTTGGATGAGCACTGGCATTATAATGAACTTCCGCTTCATGCACAACTAAGGAGAAAAGGTTGCAGATACATAGAGTCTGGGCCAGGTGCTGTGACTGCAGCTCTGCTCCCCAAAAGGATTCATGCCACCAAACCATAAGTTCCTTGCGTCACCTGCAAAGTCCGGGAAGTCTCTCTTGATTTTTCTCCACTGCCGACCATTAGCGGGGTGCCTCAACTTCCTGTCTTTCTTACGCTTTTCTTTGTGCCATCGCAACAACCTGGCATGCTCTTTGTTTCTAAACAGACGTTTCAACCGTGGTATTATAGGAGCATACCACATAACCTTAGCAGGAACCCTCTTCCTGGGGGGCTCGTCATCGCCCTCAACATCACCAGGGTCATCTTGTCTGATCTTGTACCGCAGTGTAGTGCATACCGGGCATTCATCCATATTCTCGTACTCCTCACCGCGGTAGAGGATGCAGTCATTGATGCATGCATGTATCTTCTACACATCTAATCCTAGAGGGCAGATAGCCTTCTTTGCTTCGTACGTAGTCTCGGGCAATTCGTTATCCTTTGGAAGCTTTGGCTTCATTATTTTCAGTAACTTCTCAAATCCCTTGTCAGATAAATCAGTCTCTGCCTTCCATTTCAGCAATTCCAGTGTGGTACCGAGCTTTATGTTGCCATCTTCGCAATTTGGGTACATCAACTTTTTGTGATTCTCTAGCATGGCCTCCAACTTCAGCTTCTCCTTCTGTATCACATTCTCGCTTTGCATAAGAAATGACCCGACCAAGACCATCAGCGGGCTCATCTGATGCCCGTTGTTCTTCACCACCTTCTTCATTGTCTTTCATCGCAGTATCACCATATTCTTCAGGGAACATAGGATAGTTGTCATCATCCTCTTCTTCTTCATTGTTTTCCATCATAACCCCTCTTTCTCCGTGCTTGGTCTAACAATTATAGCTGGGCATGAAACCTCTCCGAAGCAGGTGGCCTTGAAGGGTTCTCGAGAAAGAGTGCTCCTTGACGTTCCGACAGTCCACACATGGACAAGGCATAAAACCATCCTCTTTGTTTGCCTCAGCCACATCGAGAAATTTATGCAGGCCTGCAATAAAATCGGAACTGCGTCGGTCGCGGTACATCCATCGCTGCTGTGCATCCATCTGCATATCATATAATTGAGTTTATCAAATACCATTAGAATAACATCTTGAATAGTGAAATGACCACCATACATCGATACATGCAATACTTGTATCAATTACAGATGAAAAGGACAAGGTTGCTAACCTCGATCGATCGGGGGAAAGAGAGAGGAGAAAGTTTAAGTGTGGCTCGGGCACCTCATATCATTTTGTGTGAATTTAAGTGTGGCTCGGACATTTCATCGAACACCTCTAGTGCATATAGCAAAGGAAAACAAACTACCACCCACCTCTCACACCTCCTAGTAGAAAAAAAAGAGAGGAGAAAAACTCTGCCTTAGTGCGGTATATATAGGCAGGAGGAGTATTAGTCCCGGTTCGTGCTATGAACCGGTTCTAATGCTCTGCGGGGCGCCACGTGTCCGGCGCGGGAGCTTTAGTCCCGGTTCATAGCACGAACCGGGACTAATACCCCCATCCGAACCGGGACCAATGGCTCACGGGGCCCTAGCAGCTCGAACCGGGACCAATGCCGGGCATTGATCCCGGTTTGTGGCCGAACTGGGCCAAATGGCTTTTCGAAAGGCCCTTTTTCTACTAGTGACACGTATGTACATTCTATGAGCACCTCCGTCATACTGAGCTGGTGGAAAAGAATATTCCGCCTTCATACGATATACATACACATGTTAAACATGCAGTTTGAACTCTGATATGCTGGGATATAACCACCCTCATAACCATCCAACCACAGGTTTGTTCGCTCAGACTTACATCTCTAACCTCATATTATCGGTAACGATATACCTTTTGCACATCTAACTGTGGGAATGAGGGAACAAGGGAGGAACAAACACATTGGCTGGGGAACAACAGTCAGCAGATGACTTCTTGACAACGCTGGGTTTTTTGGAGGTAAAAATTCAGAGTTTTCAGAACTTCTCCTAGAAGCTTATAAAAAATATATATCGCTCATAAAGATCTCCATACATGAGAACTGCCATTTTCATTATTCTCTATACATGAGATCTCCATACGGATTATTCACGTTATTAACTCAACTTAATGATGAGCAATGCGCTGGCAATCTAGTAGTTAAGACACGACGCATGGCGACTGGAAATGAGAAGAACTTCCAGTTCATTCACCCTTTTCTTCTGTTTTTCCATAACACCCATACTCCCCAGGAAGGATTATCCCCAGGAAGGATTATGTTATGATCACTGGGACATTAATTGTGGCTTTGAATTAGTTAACTCAACTACTATCCGGTGTGAAAATTATCTATATGCAATGATGATAATTAATGATCAAAGCTGAGTGGACTACACTCAAAACATGATAGCCTGTGTCATTATGTTATGTATGGTTTATATGTAGAATCTTCATCATCTTCCAACGAGATCATCGAGCCAATAAAATAGTATGTTTTCGCAAGTCAACATAGTTCAAGGAAGGCTTAATGGTTTCTGGTGGTTACCCACGCACAAAGATCACCAAGAAGGTATGATCACGTGCTTGGTTGTAAAAGCGCACTCATCAACCAGTAGAGAGCCGTTAGAGCATCTCCATTCTCGCCCCAATAGCAAGAGCGCCGGACGAGTGCTATTGGGAGCCACGACGCATGTTGCTGCGACTTCAGAGCACCTCTTTCCAATCGTGCCCCCCAATAGCTTATTTTCATATAAAATTTATATAAATTGGTAAATGCAAATTGAATTCAACACATAATAAGTTGTACACTAATTTAAGATAGAAATAAAATAACTCATACAATCAAAATCAAATCAAGTTCAACTAGGTCGTGACGGCATTTCCTAGGATCGAGCCTCCATAATGTTCTAATCCCTCTGTATCAAAATATAAGATGTTTTAGTTATCTTCATGCAAACTACATACGGATGCATGTGGACGTATTTAGTGTGTAGGTTCACCCATTTTGCTTCGTATGTAGTCCGCATATTAATATCTAAAATATCTTATATTTTGATACGGAGGGAGTACTAGATTATTTTGTAGTTGATACAGGCTGGGGATACCCCCATTTCGAAAAAAATGGAACAACTTGAACACGTGTCTCCGTATGCAAGGCAGAAAAAATTTGCAAACTCTGTTGGCAGCCGGTGATCAACAGCGGCAAGAGGACCCTGCTACTCACTGGATTTCCGCGCTCACTCTCAATGATCATGTAGTGCATGATCACACAATCATTCACGATATTCCACATCAACTAGATTGACCAGGTAAGAACAGGCTACTGGACAATACAAACCAAGGTTGGAGGACACAAAGTGCCAGCTCAGTATCCTTCCTATCATTCTCTTTTTCTTTGGCAAAAAAGATTTTCCGTTACCTAGAGGAGCGGATATTATCTTCACACAAATGTCGACAATTTTGGATAGATGTCATCGGCTAGGTAGTACCATTTGTTGTACTGGTGGCCATTGATCTCAAACTGATTGCCGGGGCATGATATTCAACAAGTTCCGCAAGCACCGGAAAGCGCAACAACATGTTGATGTCATTTACAAGATCCTACCATTCCAAAGAAAGGGTGTCAAATCCACATGTCATGATCGGTCACGTCTTCAAGTATCACCCTGCACTCTCCAGTATGCCCTTTGTACAACACGTGCCAACCAAAAAGACAATTTTTCCAACTCATCCAATGCAGACAATCGATGCTTCGTCCAAACATCTTACGAAATCCTCATGCTGCATTTTCAGCCATGATCTGAGTTGTCTATTCTTCATTTGGTCCTCTCAAATAGATCGGTCCGAACAGTGCCACCACCGCTCTGCAGAATTTGTACATGGATTGAATAGATGTGGGCTCAGACATGCATAGGTAGTCGTCTTGCCATTGTTGCAGCTCCATGTGCAAGCATCCTCACGACAGCAATGCAATTCTGAATCTGTAAGAAACCAGTCATTCTGATGCAATCCTTATTCAACTGGAAGTAGTATCGTACTCCCTCACATCATGCACCAACTGCAAAGAACAATTCCATGTTCATCTGAAAGCGACGCCAAAAATCCTTTGCAGAAAATGTTGTCACGTCGGCAAAATAGTTAGTGTACAGGAAGGAATTCCCTCCATCCTCTGCCTTGTCTTGGTCTTCCTCCTCCCAAACTACGAACATCTGTCTTTGGGTCCAACACTGGCGTCCACATCCGCTTGTACTTGTACAAGACAAGCAAGGATCACCATCATCTTCATCAGCGGTGATATCAGATTCTTCTTCCATCAAAATATGCATCATCAACTCATCGTTGGTAATTAACCATGGCAGTCAATCGTCCAAACACCTTGCATGAAAGACGGGCACACGAGGTTGCCAGGAGATTTGTGCCTGGTGGGGCTGACGAGCGCCGGTGCGGGAAGGCCCTAGGAGAGACAGAGGAGGGTGGCCACGATTTCCATGCATGGGAGAAGAGTGCCGATGAGGCCTACGCGAGATGGTGGGGAGCGGTAGCCAAATGACGGGACAGAGGGCGGGAGGGGGGGGGGATGAACTGGTATGGAAGGGAGGGAAGAGAAAACAAGGTTTTGGTTGTGTCTATAGTTGTGGGGCCCGCCTCTCGGTGTCCGACGTGGCGACACGTGCGGCTTGGTCCAACGCTTCCAGGAGGCTCTATGATTGGGTCGGACTGGTAACATCTCACAAAATATTGGGCCGCACCGGACGTAACCCGCTTATGGGATGTGCGACTCGGAACAATTTTATGCTCGGCGCGCCCAGTAGCATTATTGAGAGGGCTAATCGGGCCGCGACTGGAGATGCTCTTAGGAGCATTGGGTGGGCATTGCTGGTCTTAGGGCGATGATGTCTCGAGGTACGATTTCGACGCCAAAGAGGAGATCAGGAGTCGTAGGCCTTCTGCTTCCTTGTCCCTGCCGCTGGAGTACCTATGTAGGTTGCCATTATCCGTGTCAATCTGCTCTCTTTCTGTGTAGTACTCAGGCGAGGCAGTGATTGGATAAACGCTTAGCGCAGATGTCTCTAAGCAAGGTCTTGATGCACCTGTTTTCGTTGACCAGACCCTCAAATATCCTGCCTCCGCCGAGTGCGTCCTTTTGGAGCACGGGCTCCACTGAGCCCTTTTTTTAAAATTCAAAAACTGCATTTTAAAGTTTCAAATGATTCTGCAGAAAATCATAGATGTTGGTAATGATGACTTCTACTTAGTGTACAAAATCCAGTTCGAAATATTCTGTAATTTGGACTATATAAAAATGACAAATTTCTGTATATGAAGTGATGAACAGTCCATATTTCAAAAAAAAAAATTCAGAATTTGTTATTTTTGTGCAGGCGTGAATACAAAACATTTCGAGTTGAAAATTTACAGACATATAGAATATTTGATTAGAACATGTAGGAGTTGTTTTAGAATTTTTAGAAAATTTGAAATATCAACTTAAAAAAATGAAAATAAAAGGGTACCATGGAGCCCGTGCTCCAAAACGACTTTAACCTCCGCCCTGGTTATTTGTCTATTTGTTCCACTTTACAACATGGAGGACACACACGTAAGAAAAATGTGTAAACAACACGGTGTTCCCAAACGTATCTCCCATTCACAAAGTACACCGAACGAGCTGCGAATCTGGAAATTTAAGCTACATATTAGAGTTGAGTTAGAGTTAGAGTAGGACTCTAGTCCTAAGTCGGTTTAGGGCCTAACCCTAGGCCGGCCGACCCACCCCCCCCCCCCCCCCTCTTCTTTTCTATATTAACTTTGTACTATTGTTCAAATCAATACAAGTTATTATTATCCCAAAATATCATGGTATCAGACGCCTAGGTTTTTCCGCACCTAGATGGCTCCGCCAACTCCGCCGCCGCCGCCGACGCGTCCACTCTGGACGCCGGCCGAAGCCCGCGCCGCCGGCGCACCTCTATCTTCCTCCTCCACCTCTACTCTCCACCAAATTTCCCACCAAAACCCACAGCCTCCACAACTTACCCTAGCCGACATGATCGCCGACGTCTCTCCCTTCGTCCCGATCGTCCTCGATCTCTCCAAGCACAATTTTTATCATTGGCGCCACCTCTTCCACGTTCATCCCGGTCGCTGCGGCCTTCGCGATCACATCAACCTCACCTCTACGCCGCGGCCCGCCGATCTGCGCTGGGTCAAGTACGACCTCACCGTCATCCAATGGATCTACACCAGGATCTCCACCGAGCTCTTCAACCTGGTCTCCACCAACGATGCCACGACAGCGCAACTTTGGGCTGCCCTCCAGCAGCTTTTCCAGGACAACTCTGATTCGCGCGTCAACGCTCTCCACATCAAGCTCCGCACCAGCACTCAAGGCGATTCCCCCATCACCGTCTTCTACCAATGCATCAAGGCCATCGGCGACGAACTTCGGGAGCTCGGTGATCCCGTGGACGACCGTGCCCTCATCAACGCCCTCCTCATCGGTCTAGCGAACAATTTGAGAAGCAAGTTTCCTTCATCCCTCTGCTGAAACCCTACCCAAGCTTCGCCGAGGTGCGATCTATTTTGCAACTCGAGGCCCAGAATCAAGCACGTAAGGCTACTCGTCCTCCTCAGGTTTTTCACACTTGCGGCTCGCCCACCACTCCTGCCGACTCCTGCTGCACCCCTCGATGGCCCCTCCTGGATGGCGGCCAAGCCCGAACTACCGCGGCAAGAACCCAGTGTATCGGCCTCCTTAGCCTCGGCCACCTGCTCCAGCACCGACTCCACCAGCACCGACTCCACCAGCGCCGACGCCAACACCTCCCTCCGTCGCGGCCCCCTCTCCAACCTGGCAGCCGCAGCACGATCCATGGACGGGTCTCGTTCAGGCATGGCCTATGCCCTGGTCGGCCCCTTCTCCCTACGGCACCCCACCGGTCTACACCGGGACATGGAGTCCTGGTCTTCGTCCATCCATAGGCTCGCCAGGGCCTCTTGGACCTCGACCTCCGCAGCAGGTCTAAACCGCCCAAGCTCCACCGACGGCCTACATGGCGTCCCATGCGCCACAATACTACATGCCATCGTCGACGCCAATGCCCTATATGTACGGGGTCCTCCGGCACTACCGTACATGCCTACGCCATCGTCATCAACCGCTCCACCAAGCTGGGACCAAGCCGCCTTCATCGCTGCCATGAACAATTTCACGCTCAACAATCATGAAGGTACGGATTGGATTTTCGATTCTGGTGCATCTTCGCACATGTCTTCAAATATGGATTTTCTGTCAGCTTGTTCTTCTTCCCCTTTTTCCTCTATAACTATTGGCGATGGTTCTTCAATTCCTATATCATGTGTCGGTCAATCATACATCACTAATCCCCACACAAATTTTCTTCTCCGCAATATACTTGTTGCCCCATCTTTAATCAAAAATCTCATCTCTATCCGTCGCTTTACTATCGACAACAATGTTTCTCTAGAGTTTGACCCGTTTGGTTTATCTGTGAAGGATCTGAAAACGGCGGAGGTCCTCACTCGCTACAATAGTTCGGGCGATCTCTATCCTCTACATGGCGCGCCATCTTCCACACCTCAAGCCATGCACACCTCCGTCGACCTTTGGCACCGTCGTCTCGGCCACCCCAATAAACATACTATGTCGTCTTTGCTTCAAGAATTTAGTCTCCCTATTGATAGTTCTAGTTCTTCTCATGATCCCTCTATTTGTAATGCCTGTCAATGCGGCAAACATGTTAGATTACCTTTTGGCACATCAACTACCTATAGTACTTTTCCGTTTGAGTTGTTACATTGTGATCTATGGACCTCTCCGATTCCTAGTGTTTCTGGTTTCAAATATTATCTTGTTATTCTTGACGATTATTCTCACTACATATGGACCTTTCCTATTCGCGCCAAATCTGATGTGCACTCAATTTTTCTAAATTTTTGGCGATATGTTCTTACACACTTTGGCCTTCCCATACGTTTTATCCAATGTGACAATGGTCGGGAGTTTGACAATACCCAAAACAGATCTTTCTTTCTCTCTCAAGGTATTCTCTTACGTTTTTCTTGTCCATAGACTTCTCCTGAAAACGGTAAAGCCGAATGATCCTTACGATCCATCAATGACATACTCCGTACTTTACTCATCCAAGCCTCTCTCCCCCCTCGTTTTTGGGCTGAAGCCCTTCGCACGGCAACATATCTCCTCAACATCCGACCAACCAAAACGTGTCCACTTTATACCCTTTCAGTCTCTCTTCCTACATCATCCTGACTATTCTGAATTGCGTGTTTTTGGTTGTCTTTGTTTCCCCAACACCGCCTCCACCGCTCCTAACAAACTTTCTCCTCGCTCATTACCATGTATTTATCTCGGACCCTCCGACGATCACAAGGTCTCTCGATGTTTCGATCCCTCTTCTGGACGTGTTCTTGTCTCTCATCATGTCATCTTCGACGAAAATACTTTTCCATACTCCATCGTCCAGTCATCTACGCCTACTTCTTCTCCGCCTACCCAACATACGATCACGCCGCGCTCCCTTATCCCCGCCTTCGTGCCCGCGGCCACCTCTGCCGCGGCAGCCAACCGGCCTGCCGAGGCCCCGCGGCAGCTTGCCGCACCACTTTCTCCTACCGCGGCAGGATCTCCTGCCGTGTCCTCGCCCACCACCACCACGTCCTCTGCAGGAACAAACACACCTACCACATCTCCTGCTAGCGCAGCTAGTACTCCGAGTCCCTCTCCCACTCCACAACTTCCTCCTCACACCGTTCCCGTCCCTATTCCCGCTAACGATCATGTCATGTGTACTCGTGGTAAAAAGGGCTTTCACGTTCCTCGTCGTTTTCTTAACCTCAATGCTACCCCAAATATTTCCCCAATTCCTACCTCATACAAACGAGATCTTCTAGATCCTCTTTGGCATTCTGCGATGCGTGATGAGTTCGATGCCCTTCTTCAAAATAATACATGGACTCTAGTTCCTAAACCTCCCGACGCCAACGTTGTTTCAGGCAAGTGGGTTTTTCGCCACAAATATAATTCAGATGGGTCTCTCGCACGGTACAAGGCTCGTTGGGTATGCCGGGGTTTTTCACAACAGCAAGGGATTGACTTCGATGAAACCTTCTCACTTGTTGTCAAACCAAGCACAATTCGCATTATTCTTAGTCTTGTTGTATCTTCCTCATGGCCGATTCATCAACTTGATGTTAAAAACGCTTTTCTGCATGGCACTCTCAATGAGACCGTCTATTGTCAACAACCATCTGGCTTTGTAGATTCTTCCCATCCTGACTTTGTGTGTCTTCTCCAAAAGTCTCTCTACGGTCTCAAACAAGCACCACGTGCGTGGTTTCAACGCTTCGCCACATTTATTCAAACTATTGGTTTCATTCCCTCTAAATCCGATTCCTCTCTCTTTATTTTTCGCTCTTCTACTCAAACCGCTTACCTTCTTCTCTATGTCGACGATATAGTTCTAACCGCCTCCTCCGACTCCTTTCTTAGCCATATTATCACCCTTCTCAATCAGGAATTTTCTATGACTGATTTAGGACTACTTCATCATTTTCTTGGTGTTACCGCTTCTCGAAATTCCTCTACTCTCTTTATTTCTCAACGCCAATATATTATCGATCTCTTATCTCGTGCTGGTATGCTTGACTGTCAGCCCAGCCGTACCCCTGCTGACATCGGCGCCAAACTGTCGGCGGATGGTGATCCTGTTCCCGATCCTACATTCTATCGTAGTCTCACAGGGGCACTACAATATGCTACTCTCACTCGTCCTGATATTTGTTATTCTGTTCAGCAAGCATGCTTGTATATGCATGATCCTTGTGTTCCCCACCTTTCTCATGTCAAACGAATTCTCCGCTATCTCAAAGGCACTCTCGACCATGGTCATCTTCTTAATTCTTCTTCTCCTACAAGCTTGACAGTTTATTCTGATGCAGACTGGGCAGGTTGTCCAGATACTCAACGATCCACATCCGGCTTTTGTGTTTATTTGGGTGATAATCTTGTTTCTTGGTCTTCGAAAAGGCAGTTAACAGTTTCCAGGTCCTCGGCGGAAGCAGAATACCGGGCGGTTGCTCATGCAGTGGTCGAAGCAGTCTGGATCCGTCCGCTTCTTGCCGAGCTTCATCGACCACTTGAGCGTGCTACCATTGTCTATTGTGAATATATATCTGAGTCTACATGGCCTCTAATCCGGTTCAGCATCGAAGCACCAAGCACATAGAAATTGATATTCATTTTGTTCGAGAGAAGGTGGCTCTCGGCGAGGTTCGCGTTCTCCATGTTCCGACCAGCGCTCAATTTGCAGATATCTTCACCAAGGGTCTCTCCACTGCAGCATTTACAGATATTCGATCCAGTCTCAACATCGTGGCGCCCGACGTTAACACTGCGGGGGTATTAGAGTTGAGTTAGAGTTAGAGTAGGACTCTAGTCCTAAGTCGGTTTAGGGCCTAACCCTAGGCCGGCCGACCCCCCCCCCCCCCCCTCTCTTCTATATAAACTTTGTACAATTGTTCAAATCAATACAAGTTATTATTATCCCAAAATATCACTACTTACTTAACGCAGTTATTGGAAGACAAACAAATCAACGAGCAACCAGTGGAACTACAGCAAAAGTCTGAAACTTATTCGATTCTTGCTCCAGCAATTCAACTCTTTGGGACAAACTTGGCCTTGATCTTATCCACCTCCTCGGTGCCAATCTGGAAGGCCTTGGCGAGCACGTCGTCAGGTACTTCCGGGGAGGCCCCAAAGAGCGTCATGGCGATGGACTGCGTGCCGGGGAGCTGGCTGTTGAAGGCCGAGATGACGGCGGCAGGCTTGTCGGCGCTGTTCTTCTGGAAGTGCACGAGGCCGCGCGGGAAGGCGAAGACGTCGCCCTGGAGATTGTCTTGGCGAACAGCTTGTTGGCGGTGGTGATGAAGCCGACGTCGAGCTCGCCATAGAGGACGAAGACGACCTCGGTGGCACGCGGGTGGGTGTGCGGCGGGTTGAGGCCGCCGGGGGCGTAGTCGATGCGGGAGAGGGAGACGCCGAGGGTGTTGAGGCCCGGGACCTTCTCCACGTTGGCGCCGGTGACGATGGAGCCGGAGGTGGTGTTGGTGGCGCCGGGCTTGGCGAGGACGCCGGTGAAGAAGTCCTCCGCCGTCGCGTTCGCCTTGCACGGGAACCCGTTCAATTTCAACTCTGCGGTCGCAAACGAGTTAAGTGAGCTGTGATCATCGTACTTGTGCCGTTGGATGTATTGGCCACGATCGTGGACATCTCACCAAAACTAGTTTGTCGTGGAAAGCTCAAGCATCAAGCATGACATTTATTCCCAGTAAGTTGGGGACATTGGGAGAGCTATTTCAAACTGAATCACGTTTGGAACTATAAACGGCAAATTATTTCATGGTTGGAAAGGAAATCATAGACTTCGGGTCCTAACGTCAACTTGCACCCATCATCATCGATTCATCGGTGCTATCGATTGTATTGCCTCCAACCATGAACTGGCACCGGATTTAGCATCAACTACCTGACGTGAATATCCTACTGTACGTCAGAGTGCCAGATACTAAGCAACTATATACCCATACCCATACGTGTTCAATGAAGAACGGGAGTACTGAACCTGTGGCGAAACAGAGGAATTCAGCAAATCTTGAGCTACGCATACCTGAGTGGAGATCGGCGACACAGATATCCTGGAGGTAGTCCGGGTCGCCGGCGAGCGACGGCGCCACGAGGACAAGTGCCACAGTGGCCGCCGCAAGAAACACGGAGGAGCAAGCCCGGGACGTCATCGTGCCCACAGTGACTGCTGTGATTGTTCAGCTCACTGCGTTTTGCACTTCTCCTGAACTCCGATGAGCTGAGCAGGGGTAGAGGAACCCGATACTTATATAGTGGGGAAGGAGTGAGATGAGGCGAAAAGATTGGGTTCAAAGCAGAGTTGGTGTGACCGTGCGAGCTAAGGAGGCTGGTGACCTGTGCCCGCCGCTACTTGCTAGTACTGTCTTCAGGCTCAAGCAAAGAGACGACGTGATGTGGGCAGATTTTGGGTTGGTGATTGGTCACCGCGAGACAGATCGTTTGGTTTGGGAATTAACTACACAATGTCTCGATGCTTTAAGCTTGTCCGTGTGCCCCTCCTGTCATTGTGCTTACGCAACTCTACTAACGGCAGGAGATCCAGGACTCGAGCATTCTGCATTCCGGTCTTTCAGATTACATCTCAAAAGAAAGGTTTCTAGATTTCAACATGCATATTAAGTCAGGCTGTAGGTGAACTATGAAGGAAAAACGTTATGCATGAGTGTTTCAAACCCCAACGGACCGTAATCTCGTGAAAGATAGCGATCGCGCGCTTACCGCGAAAAAGCTGCCTATTCCATTTCCTGCACTTAGGCCATGCTACATGACTACATCTGAAGAACCCGTGACCTTGCTGGTGACTAAAAGTCTACAATTAAGATGGCTTACCTGCGTCGATGCTGCGATGAATATGACTTGTTTCTGCCAGAGAAGACCTTTTGTTTTCCGGTTTTGAACCGGCGTGCAAAGCACCCGTGCTGTACAAAAGTATTTCCGAGACATATGTGGATGGTAAGCCAAACTGCACAAGCATTTCTTGGTTGGATTCTTTGGAGAAAAAAAATGAAAACAAATGTGCATGCTCACTTGGAACATTCTTCTAGAATAGCCTGCAAAAGCCCCAATTTCTTCAAATGTGAGGACAAGTGGAAAATGCAAATCCTGGACTGCTTAAACAGTCTAGTCACTTATCTGCTTGCTATCCAGGTGCAGCTAAGTTTATGTTTCTACTAAAAAAATGCTCAAGTTTTCGTCTTGAAATGTTTCGCTTGCTATATAACAAAGCTATGCTCAGGGCCTTTGACAAGATTAGGCGTGGTATGCTATGGAACTGCAGTGAAAACCGTTAGTGCCGGCAAATGCAAGGTCAGCTGGGATAGAGTTTGTCGCCCAAAGGTTCTTGGCGGCCTCGGCATTCTTAACCTGGAAAAGTTCTCGAGGGCCCTCAGATTACGGTGGATGTGGCATGAGTGGGCTTCCCCTGACAAGCCTTGGGTGGGAACGGAGACTGATGGGGGGATACTTTATAGGTAGGCCCATGGACCCGGAAAGTAGACCCGCCAAGACCAAGAAGGCCAATGCCGAGTCACGAGACGAGTCACATGGGCTGGGCTGGAGACAAGCCGACCAAGGCCCGTGTGGAGAAGGGGGCTCGTCCAAAGAAGGAGTCCAAGTACAACCCGGAGTTCTAGTTTGGAAGGACAAAGCCTAGAGTAGGACTCCGTATATGAGTAGAACCCGATACAGATTGTAAGTCCAGGGACCCGCCACCTTTATAAGGGGGGTCCTGGATCGTAGTGAGCTAAGCCCAATCAAGTTAGAGAAACCCTAGCCACCAGAGAGAAGTCGCCGGCTCCTGAGTTGTAGGAGCCGGGTCCTTGTAATCGAGATCTAGTAAAGAGCAATAACATAGAAGCAGGAAGTAGGTCTTTACCTCTAATCAGAGGGGCCGAACCTGGGTAAATCCTTGTTCCTTGGCGAGATTAACCGTTCCCACGTACTTCAATCACCAATGGCCCCAGAACTCATCTTCCCTGAGGAAGAACTTGCCGTGACAACCCCACGACAGTTGGCGCCCACCGTGGGGCCTATGGTGACGAGAGGAGTTGAGATCGTTGGAGCAGCTCGTCGGGCTATGGAGAAACTCGCCATCGGGCGGGTCTACACTGATGAACATGGTGAGACCGAGATTGATGACTCAGGCTGGACTTCGGAGATGAACGAAGTCGACGAGGGCTACCAGCTTGTCTTTGGAGGAATCAACGTGTTCGTCGGGATGGTTTGCGCGTCGGGTCTTCGCGCGAACTCGGCGGAATCAGTATCAGAGCCAACCGTTGTCGTCGAGTCCGACGGTGAGGAGTCGGTCGGAACTTCAGAGGTCGGCATCATCGCCGAGTCTGAGGAACCCCAAGCTGAGAAACCAGAGATGCTGCAAGAGTCAGATTCAGATTACGATGCAGATTCAGAGTCTATCTTACCCTTGTTTGAAGATCGGCTTGGGTATGGGATAGAGGAAGAAGATTATGAGGAGTCGCCAGTACGCGCCCGTGTTGTGGGAGTCTACATGTCTGGAAACGCTGGAAATCAATTTGATCCGGCTCTGTTGACGAAGGAAATTAACGCAAATAATGCCGCAGAGAGGGCGGCTGAGTTAGCCAATGCTCGTACTGCGTTGGAGAGGCAACTAGCTGATATCACAGAAGCAAACCGTAGACTGGCCGAAGAGCGGGCCCGAGTCCAAGATGAAGCTCAAGTCGTGCGGAGGCGCCGCGAGGAGCTTACTTCAATTCAACACCGCAGAGCCAGGAGTCGCTTGCATGATGGAGTCCACATCAATCCAACCAATCTATTCACCACACCTAATGGTCCAGGCAGAGGAGCCGGACTAGGAGGCTCAGCGGCAGCAGGAGGCGCCGCAGGAGGAGGAACAGGAGCACCACCACCACCACCACCACCCCCAGAAGGACCGGGAGGCAGCCGTACCAACGGACCACCGCCTGAAGGAGGAGTCGGAGGAGGAGCATCTGGTGGCTTAGGGTCTCAGCCTAACAGATTTCATACTCCAGAGGGACATTACTCTAATCCTATGGACAACGTTCATGCGGCGACTCTGAGATTGGAGAATATTGTGGTACCAGAGGGACCAGCAGGACAGGAGACTCGTGAGGCTATCGAGCTACTGAAAACAGCTTTGACTCAGCAAGCTTTGTATCCAACTTTTCCAGATGCAAGTAGACTACATTCAACACCCTTTAACTCAGGTACGAGGAGTCGGCACGGTGAGTCCAACCCGGCCAACTCTACAAGTGCAAGGCGTCGTGAACAAGAGAGGAATCGCGCAAATATACCAACTACTTCACGAGCTCAGCTAGTGGTTGATGAAGCAAGGCAACGACGAGAAAGAGAAGCAGCAAGAGCTCGGGAGGCAGAGAGGGACAGAGCGTTAGTTGGTGCAGCTAACCCGCCTCAGCCAACCCGGGTGCACGAAGAGGTGACTTCTCCTGGTGCTTCCCCAGCGTTAACAGGACCAGAGTGCCTGTCTGATGCCATCAGGTCCGAGTCCTTCCCCAGCAGTTTCAAGGAGCCGCGCAAGGTTCCAAACTATGAGCCCAACATGGACCCGACCTCTTGGTTGGGTACATACGAGATGGCGATGAGTATTCGCAATGCCACAGGTAATTTGTGTGCCAAATTCATGTATCTTATGATGGAGGGAGCAGCCAAGGTTTGGATGCGCAACTTGCCTCCTAGGTCAATCAACTCTTGGGAGCAATTGAAGGCGGCTTTTATTCAGAACTTCCAGGGCACATGCAAAAAGCTCAGCACCATCGAGGACCTGGAGCGGTGTGTTCAGAGGAAGGGCGAGTCAGCAAGGCACTGGATGAAGCGGGTCTCAGAGATCATTAACTCCTCACAAGGACTCCCACCGGTTTCAGTGTTAATGGCGATGGAGAGAAATTGCAGTTACAATCCCTTGAGTTGGAAGCTAGGTCGTATGAAGGAGAGTCTGAATCAAGGTATCCCCTTACGATTGGTGAGATCATGGCAGGTGCTAATAAGCACACAGCCACAGACAAAACCAAGGACCAGGAGGAAGGAAATAAAGGACAGGGTGGCAATAATCAGAACCAGAATCAAAACCAGAACCAGGGTGGTAGCAAGCGGCCGTATGGTGACAACTCTGACCTAGTGGCTAACACAAATACTGGGGTCAGACGCAAGGACAATAATTCTAATGGATACCAAGGCCGTACTCCAAGCACAGAGGAGGTCTTGAGGATTCCATGCCCTAAACACGCCAAGAACGGCAGATGCGGTCATACCTTGGGACAGTGCGTAGATTTGCAGCGTGCCGGGTTCCAAGGGCCAGGAAACAGAGGTAACAACAATGGGTATAGAGGAAACAATGGAGCCGGAGGACCCGGCAATAACGGCGGAGGAGCCGGCAATAATCCAAACCAACCTCAAGGAGGAGGTAACCAGCAGGGCGGGTTCCAGCAGAACCCGAAGCAGCTCCATGACGGCAATGGGCAATATTATGTCACAACTCGGCAGCAAAACCCGAGTCGTGGCAGTTACCATGTCTTCACAACAAGTACGTCCAAACGTTCCAAGAAGTTAAAGGTTAGAGCAGTTAATGCAGTAGAGCCGGCCCTTCCACAGTGGCTCAGGTGGTCAGAACAAACCATCACATGGAGTAGGGCAGATCATCCTCCAAGAGTCGACGACCCAGGGCAGCTAGCCTTGGTGGTGGCACCTCAAGTTGGGGGCTATACATTGAACAAAGTGCTTATGGATGGTGGAAGTAGTATCAACATCTTATATTATGACACATTCAAGAGGATGCAGCTGCAAGATAGACAGCTAATTCCAACAGAGACAGTGTTCCATGGGATAGTACCAGGGAAATCGGCCAAACCCATTGGTAAGATTTACCTTGAGGTTGCTTTTGGCACAGTGGAGAATTTTCGTTCAGAGATTATGCCTTTTGAGGTAGTGGATCTTAAGAGTCCATACCATGCTCTCTTTGGTCGACCATGCATACTTTAAGTTTATGGCCAGACCATGCTATGTTTACTTGAAGCTCAAGATGCCAGGTCCAGCAGGAGTCATTACAGTTAATGGCAGCAGACAGATGGCATTGGAGTGTGAGTTAGGTGATGCAGCTATGGCTGAGACAGCTTGTGCTCAAGAGGAGCTGAAGTTTTACAAGGCAAACGTGGACCCGGAGGACAACTCGGTCCTTAAGAAGCCGGCCACAGAGGAGAAGATGAAATTCAAGTCAGCTCAGGACACAAAGCAAGTCGACTTTACCCCTGGTGATTCTTCCAAGCAGTTCACCATTGGGGCACACCTCTCTGATAAATAGGAAAGCGCGCTCGTCGAGTTCATCCGTGAGAATCGGGATGTCTTTGCATGGAAGCCATCTGACATGCCAGGAGTCCCGAGAGAACTCGCCGAGCACAGCTTACATGTTAATCCTAATGCAAGACCAGTTAAGCAGGGTCTGCGCAAGTTTCATGATGACAGGAGGAAAGCCATAGGAGAAGAGGTGGCTCGGCTCCTCGCAGCCGAGTTCATCAAGGAGGTCTTTCACCCAGAGTGGGTGGCCAATCCAGTGTTAGTACCAAAGAAAACAGGAGAGTTGCGTATGTGCATCGACTTCACGGGCCTAAACAAGCATTGCCCTAAGGACCCGTTCGCATTACCTCGTATAGACCAGATCATTGACTCCACAGCGGGGTCAGAGTTACTTTGTTTCTTGGATGCCTATTCAGGGTACCATCAGATCAGACTCAACATAGAGGATGAGCTGAAGACGTCCTTCATTACGCCCTTTGGAGCATTTTGCTACACAACAATGCCCTTTGGACTCAAGAACGCAGGAGCTACATATCAGAGATGTATCCAGAAATTGCTTCAAGCAACAGATTGGGAGAATATTCATGCATATGTGGATGATGTAGTGTATCAAGTCTCAGAAGGCCGACTCTCTGATAGCAGACTTGACAGAAACCTTTCAATAACTTTGCGTAAGTATAAAATGAAGCTCAATCCTACCAAGTGTGTTTTTGGAGTCCCTGCAGGCAAACTCCTAGGTTTCATTGTTTCAGAGAGAGGCATTGAGGCAAATCCAGAGAAAATCAAGGCTATCCATAACTTGCAGAAGCCGACTTGTCTGAAGGACGTTCAAAAGCTCACTGGATGTGTGGCAGCTCTAAGCAGGTTTATTTCAAGACTCGGGGAGAAGGCGGGTCCTCTCTACCGACTCCTGAAGAAGTCAGATAAATTCCTATGGGATGAAGAAGCCGACCGTGCTTTTGAGGAGTTGAAGAAAACTTTGTCAACAGCTCCGGTGCTTGCAGCTCCTACAGATAAGGAGCCCATGCTATTATATGTAGCTGCCAACGAGAGAGTTGTCAGTGCAGTAGTAGTCGTGGAGCGTGCAGAGGAAGGAAAGGAGTATCCAGTACAGAGACCTGTCTACTACATCAGTGAAGTCCTCACAGAGTCAAAGCAAAGGTACCCACAGTGGCAGAAGTTGGTCTATGGAGTTTTTCTTGCAAGTAGAAAACTCAAGCATTATTTCCAAGAGCATCCAATTAAGGTGGTGAGTTCAGCACCGCTGGCAGATATTATACGCAACAGAGAGGCAACAGGGCGAGTCGCCAAGTGGGCAATTGAGTTGGGTCCTTATCATATCACATATGAGCCTAGGACAGCGATCAAATCTCAAGCTTTGGTTGATTTTGTCAATGATTGGACAGATTTTACATCTTCACCAAATACCCCCTGCACCAAGTATTGGACAATGCACTTTGACGGGTCCAGACAGTTAGAGGGCTCAGGAGCCGGTGTGGTGTTAACATCGCCTAAGGGAGATAAGTTAGCATACGTCCTTCAGTTGCATTTTGATTGTACAAACAACATGGCAGAGTATGAGGCTTTGCTACATGGCCTGCGTCTGGCCAAGGAGATGAACATCAAGCGTATCAGGTGCTTTGGAGACTCGGATCTCGTAGCTCAGCAAGTATCTGGAACTTGGGACTCGAAGGATGCAAATATGGCGGCTTATAGAAGAGCAGTCGAACAAATAGCCGGGTTCTTTTCTGGTTATCAAGTGGAGCATATTGACAGGCGCAAGAACGAGGCTGCTGATGCGTTATCACGACTCGGCTCTCGTCGAGAGAAAGTACCACCAAATGTGTTCTTGGATGAACTCCATCATCCTTCAGTCAAATTACCCTCAGAGGAGGAGTTAGCCTTTCCAGACCCAGAGTCGGTATTGGTAGCAGCAACACGAGCAATCCCAACGTGGACAGAGCCCTACCTAGCATATCTCCTGCGGGGTGAACTCCCAAAGGATGAAGTCAAGCAGAGACAACTCATCAGACGGTGTAAGTCCTACACAGTTATCAATGGCGAGTTGTACAGAAGAAGCGTTACTGGAGTTTATCAGAGGTGTGTATCCCCAGAAGAAGGAAGGCAAATCCTGCAAGAAATCCACGCAGGAGATTGTGGTCATCATGCATCCACTAGATCCTTGGTGTCAAAAGCTTTCAGACACGGGTTCTTCTGGTTGACAGCACATTTGGATGCAGAGAAAATAGTGCGAGTCTGTGATGGATGCCAGAGGTATGCAAGGCAGGACCATGTACCAGCACAAGAACTCAGAACTATTCCTATCACTTGGCCATTTGCAGTTTGGGGACTCGACATGGTTGGTCCTTTCTCAAAGTCGCCTGTCAGAAGACCCATCTACTTGTAGCAGTTGACAAGTTCACCAAGTGGGTGGAAGTGGAACCCGTCAGCAGAGTCGACGGTGCATCAGCTGTGAGATTCTTCAAAAAGATAGCAACACGCTTTGGATACCTCATAGCATCATTACAGACAATGGTACCAACTTATCAGTTGGAGAGATGGCCAAGTTTTGTGGTGAGAACAACATCAGACTCGACCTAGCCTCAGTGGCACACCCACAGTCCAATGGACAAGCAGAGAGGGCAAATCAGGAGTTGTTAAAGGGAATTAAGCCTCGGCTCCGAGTCCCTTTGCTAAGAGCCGCCGGATGTTGGGTTGAGGAGTTACCAGCAGTACTTTGGAGTATCAGAACGACTCCCAATAGATCCACTGGCTTCACACCTTTCTTCATGGTGTATGGAGCAGAAGCCGTCCTGCCAAGCGACTTGTTGCATGACTCGCCACGAGTCGCCAATTACGTTGAGACAGAAAATGAACTCGCCCGCCAGGACTCGGTGGACGCACTCGAGGAAGCAAGGGAGTTAGCCCTTGAGAGATCAGCAGTTTATCAGCAGGACTTGCGGCGATATCACGCACGCAGAATCAAGACCCGGACTTTTCAGGAGGGTGACTTAGTGCTTCGCCTAGTCCAGAATAAGGAAGGGATGCACAAGTTATCTCCACCATGGGAAGGACCGTTCGTCATAAGCAAGAATCTGAACAACGGGTCGTACTATCTAATGGATGTGCGAGAGCCGGCAAGTGTAGGCAAAGGAGCTGATACAGCTCATACACTAGATCCTTATGCAGAGGCAAAGAGGCCTTGGAACATAGCTCAGTTACGTCCATATTATACTTAAGTTGTAATAGTTTTATGAGTTGCAAGGCAAAGAGCCCAGTGAGCCATGCCTAGATGTAATCGAATTGTTATGATCAAATGAAATAAAGCCGGCTTTTGTGAACATGAGTCCTTTAGTCGAGTCACCCAGTGAGTGCGCTTTGTTCTTTAAATTTTGATCATCAGGTTCTTGGGGGCTTGCTTTTCAGTGAAAAAAGTCAAGCTTAGACTTAAGGACCTGGCATAGTAGCCAAACTTTTCCTAGCTTTCTCGCTGGTAAGTCAGATGCATCCTGCACAATATGATCTATCTACAGGCATGACTTGTTTCTCTCTCTTATGGATCCTAAGGAACATATGAGTTAAGAACCTGTCAGCACAAACTGTAAGAGAAGTCATGCAGGGCCTACTTATTCATCAGTGAAAAGCTAGACGGGTTATAAGAACCAAGCCGATTGGCACAAATTCAAAATAGCTAACAAGCTCAATAGTTTAAAGCACCAGTAGTGCATCATTACAACTCAAAGTAGCTAACAAGCTACATAGTTTAAAACCATCAGAAGTACATCATTACAAACTAGAGTCATCTAGAGAATTGTCCTTAACAGGAGCTGAGTCCTTGACTGGAGCTGTGGAGTCCTTAGCTGGAGACTTGTCTTTCGCCTGTGCAGCAGATGTGGAAGTCGACTTTGCAGGGGATTTCGTGGCAACTTTCTTTGTCTGAAAGCCAGTTCCCCTCGGATTCCTCATGTGCTTGTTCAACTCCTCTTGAACTTGGGAGCCGCCAGTTGCGACTCTTGAAGGAGTGGGCGCAGCAGGAGTCTTTAGCGTGGGCTCTGCACCAGTCGAGTCGCCAGTCCCAGGAGCCGCTGGAGTGGAAGAGCTTGGCA
Organism: Puccinellia tenuiflora; assembly: GCA_012064385.1. Taxonomy (NCBI): domain Eukaryota; kingdom Viridiplantae; phylum Streptophyta; class Magnoliopsida; order Poales; family Poaceae; genus Puccinellia; species Puccinellia tenuiflora. The sequence continues at coordinate 225,939 of QRDG01000361.1, forward strand.
CAGTTGATGGGGCACCAGCCATGTCCTGTGAGGGACGCCCAAAGTTTACGATTGGAGGAACTCCTGGATTAACCCTCTTGTTCTCCAAGTCATAGTGATGAACCCATACCTCCGGGTCCATCTTATTGGCGATTTCGCAGGCGTAAGGCCGCACTAACTTCTCCTCAGCCTTGAAGTCATCTTGGCTGAAGGGAGTCCCATCCTCATGCTGTTCAGGCTTCCCCATAGTGAGCATTGCTGGCTCCAGAACGGTTGGGTAGTAGCTGTGTGCCAGTGCAAGTATCCTTATGGCAGATCTTCTCATGGCAGATTGTTTCCACAAGCGCATGTACCCTGGAGCTCTTGACAACTCGTCAACCAATCGTTCAGGCTCCTTGGGGCACTTGCCCTTGGAATTTAGATACTTTACCACAGAGCGAGCACCCTCCTGCAGCCCATGGCAGTGGTCTAGCATGGCATGGAGTTGTTGGCTAGTGGGCAGCTTGAGTTTTGGGGAGTCAGCCCCTGCAAAGTAAGAGAAGTCAAGAGTAATAAGTAGCTGAGTTCTTTGTATCAAGCTAAAAGAAGGCAAGTGCAGTAACTTACCAAAGATATGATGGCACATAGCCCTAATTCCCTTCTGGCATACGTCCAAGATGGCTCTCAGATCAGTGTGTGCCTTTTGGGCGGCCTTCTTTGCTTCAGCCGACTCCTTTTTCACCTTTTCTAGCTCAGCAGCTAGGATTTGTAAGTCTTTCTCCAGTTGGAGGGAATGTTGTTTCTCAGATTCAGCAGATTTGGCACTGGAAGTTGCTTGGTCTTCCAATTTTTTCATGTCTCTCTTCATCTTGGAGACAACAGTCTGAAAAAGCACAAGTCAGGAAAAGCAGAAATCAGCAAAGTACAAGTCGACAAGCAACAAGTCAGAAAAACGCAAGTCAGATTTTTACAAGTCAAATTCTATAACTCATGAGCTCCAAGTCGTCACAAGTTAACAACTTGGCGCTTGGGGGCTACTCAGGAGTCAGATTTTTTCCAGATGCACAAGTCATGAGAAGAAAGTTAGCAGCTCCAAGTCGTCACAGGTTAACAACTTGGCGCTTGGGGGCTACTCGCAGAGCAGAATTTTTTCTACAAGCTAAGTACCAGTTAATTACATTGATTTATAGCTCCAGGTTGCCGCAGGCAAACAACCCGGCGCTTGGGGGCTACTCGTGGAAAAGCTTTTTGAATTTAAAAGCGAGTGATTAAACAGCCCCGAGTCCTAGTTGAGCTAAGGACTCAGGTCTTGGGGGCTAGAGTATGCAAGTTTTTTCCACCTAGTAAATGATTTGAGTTCAGGATGAAGCACCTATCTTAGCTCCAAGACACCAAAGATAAGGTGCTTGGGGGCTACTGTAATAGGAGACTAATGGAGAGAGCATAAAGAGTACAAGTTAGAACACTTACGTTATGAATCATTTCAAGGGCTCTGAGGGCTACTTGCTCCTCATCCTTTAGCTTGGAGGCTTGATCATTCAGTTCTATGGCCTCAATATAGGCCTCGTTGAAGGATTTATTGTCAGATATCCGGAGCCGGCTGTAGTCAGTTGAGGACTTTGCTGGCTCGGTGTTCAGCTGAGAAGTGGGAGCCGCCTTTTCTTGACTTGGAGGCATCTGGGTTGTAGTGGTTGGAGTCCCACCCCCAGAGGAGGATGGGATTACCAAAGGAGTCCCCAACTGAGTCCTTGGAGCGGACTCGGGAACAGGGGGAGTCCCAGTGGTTGTTGCACCAGCAGATGCAGGAGTCGTAGGAGCGGTCTTTGTACTCGTCGTCTGAGAAGTCGACGGCGGTACAGCTCCTCGGCTGGAAGTCACGTCAGGCCATGCCTGGTAGCTTGGAGACCTTGGCGCAGGGCCGGGCTCTGAGACAGGACAGATTAAAAGTCAGATATTGATTAAAGGAAATACAGATGTCATGCTAGTAAAGATAGAGGAGAAAAGTCATACCCAACATTTGTCTCAAGATCCAAAGAGGCTTGAGAGTCAGAGGAAAAGATTGACATTCCTGACTCATAGGAGTCAGCTTTCTCAGGAGGAGAAATCGACTTCCTTTTGTGTGATACAGGTAGAGGCGGAGGAGTCTCTGCAGGGCCACTTGAGCGCAGTTTCCTTTTCTTGGCAGCAAGAACTTGTGCAGCAATTTCTTCAGGCTCACTGGAGGAGCTGCTAGATTTTTGGACTCGCGAGGCGGGTACCTTAGACACAGCAGCCCGAGACCCATTTTTCGGAACTGGAGGAGTCGGGGAGCGACTCTTGACATCTGATGACTCCTCAGATGGAGTTGGTTGGGCTCCTGCAGGACTCGATTCAGTATGCTCTTCGTCAGCATACTGTGCTTCAGAGGAGGACTCCTCCTCAACGACATTGACAGTGGGAGCCTCAGGTGAGGACTCCTCATCTTCATTCTCCTCGCCAGCGGCAGTAGCCTCTTTAGAGGACTCCTCGCTGGCTTCTTCTTCTTCAACAATCTCTGCAGCAGCAGAGGTACTCCCTTTGCCCTTGTCAGTTTCAAGGGCCGACTTCCAGAAGGAGTCGGTAAGCTGCAGAAAGGAAACAGAAAGTGTGAGTTAGTAAATTGAGACAATACAAGCAAGTAAGAAGGAAAGACAGTTAAAGTACTTACAGCAGGAGCTGGGCAGGTGGAGCAAAAAGGCTGGAGCCCAAAGTGGGCCTGGTCCTTCACCATTTTTCCGGTCAACTTCTTGATCAATCGACCAAGTTCAGGGCCATCTGACAGCTTGTCAGTTGTCCTGAGATCATCAGTGACACATCTAGTGTAAGAGCAAATTAGCCGAGTCCTAGGACTCAGCGGCTGGATCCTCCATGTTGTCCAACAACGGACGAGATCCATATTCTCCAGATTATGAGAAAGAAGAGCCCGAATTCTAAGAATCAGTGACTCGACCTTGGGACGGGCGGCTTCTGAGCACCTGGCCTTCATGGCAGGAGTCGCTTCTAAGCGGTCTTCAGTGAACAAAGGAAGTTTGGGCTCATCCTCAGGAGATGTATCTTTGCAGTAAAAGAAAGTTTTTTGCCAGTCTTTTATGCGGTTGGGAAAAACTGGCTTGGGAATTACAGAGTTCAGGCGACGCTGAAGAGCCACAGCGCCGCACTGTAAGAGAGGGCCTCCAGATGTCTCGGGTTGTGGGTTGCAATAAAACAGTTCAAGCCATAAATCTAGGTCGGGCTTAATCTGGAGGTAATCCTCACAGAGAACAACGAAATTGGAAAGGGTAAGGACGGAATTGGGAGCGAGGTCATGAATGCGCAGCTTGTAGAACTCAAGGAGCTGGCGGAAGAACAAGTTACCGGGGGGCGTGAAGCCGCGGAAAAGGTGCTCCACAAAGATGACGACCTCGCCCTTCGCCGGAGAGGGCACCGATTCATCCCCAGGAGCTCGCGCCTTGACGCTTGAAGGAAGGAGGCCAGCTAGGCGGTGTGATTTCAGTTGCTCCGCCGTGATGGTTGAACCGCCCCAATCGGCGGAGATAGATCTCTTCGAGGCGGGCGCGGCGGCGGTGGCCTCGGTAGCAATGTCGATGATCCTGCTTGCAGAAGGGGCCTTGGCCTTAGAGGTGCCCTTGGTGGCGCGCTTGGGGGCCATGGCGTACGTGCGGCGTAAGAGGGGAGCGCTGCGCGGGAAGGAGATGAGCGCGGGAACGACCGAAAGATTGGGGAATGAAGGGACAGTTAAGGCTTTGGTTCTTACCCTTTGACATTTATAAGAGGGTAAAAACCCTAGAGGATTACAGTGGTGGCCCGCGGTAAAATCGTGGGTAACGAGTCAACAGTTAAAGGTTAAAGTCACAGAAGTGGAAAAAGCCGGCTTGTCCCAGAAAGGCGAGTCCTGTGGCAGTGAAAGTCAAATTGTCTAGTCCTTGTTCGCAAGAGTCACGACAGACCCGGCCAGCATGTGCAAGGGCAAGGGTGATGACTTGAACAAGGAAAGAGGATAGACTCATCCTTTTTTATGTCTTATGTTTTTATGCAGGAATTCATCTTGGAGCTATGTAATACCCCAGTATTTAGCATCTAATGAAGGGTAGAAGTATGATTTTGTGCATCTGCATGCATGCATCTGAAAATCTGAATAAATTTTTCGCAAAATAAAACCCTGGAGGGATTGGAGATCATTCAACTTCATGAGTAGAGTTTAGCTCATCTGAGGTGAATGTGATAAGTTTTGACATGACCTCCAGGCATTTTTACTGGTTGCGGGAAATAAGATCCAAATTGGAATATACAAATGATATTGAATTGGAGAACTTATTTAGGTGAATAACAAAATCATACATGCTTTTATAAATAAGAAAATAACTCATAAGTAAATTACCAACTCAACATCTATCACAACTCAAAGTGTATCAAAACAAAGTAAATAATGTTTTTGGTTGAAAACCAGAAAACCTTGTCTTTACTTTGCCCAAGCATAAAAGAAATATAAATGCTTAAGTAATCTGCATTATTACACCAAACTTGATCTTCTTATTTGATCTTAGCTTCTTATCTTCAAATCTTTCCAAAGACATTCCTGCAAGACAAATCAAATAAGAAAGAAACTTGGGATGAGATTCAAAGGCTTTGGGTGCTATATAGAAGTAGTTTGGTAACAAGATCAGCTACCTTGTTAACAGACTTCTTTTGTATGCATTAAAGCAATTGAATTTCAAATAAGAATATACCTGGTCAGAAGGAGAGTGTCCTTTGAATAAAATGTTTGCCCTCACCATAAGGGTGAGGCAACTTATTTATGGAGCTTAAGTAATGGATATTAGGAACTTGCCCTAATATCCAAATATTGACTACAAGGATCAACTTTACTACAAAGGCGACAAGGGATTATGGGTCAGGCTTGGATCAGCTATAACATCTGGAGTCAAGCAGTCAACAAGAATAGGAGCAGCATTTGATCAATACAAGAAGAAGGGACAAGAGGCACACTGAATCTGTTTACCAAGAAGGAAAAGTATCAACCTCTTCATCCAATCAAGTTCCTATCTAAGAAAGCCACATAAAAATATTTCTCTAATGGAATAAAATCCCAAGGGAGAAGATAGCCCTATGATTAAGACCACAAATATGAATCTTGCTAAGATACTTGAGCATCCCAACCTTGTAATAAAATGATTAATAGTTGATCTTGTTCATGGCAAGTATGCTTTTGAACACAAGAACTTGGGTGCATCTTAAATAAATGGTGAATACATTTTAATGACTAAAACATATCTCTATTTTAAAATGGGACTAAGATGTTTCAATAATTCAAAATAAAAATACGTGGAGCTTCTCTATAATATTAGGAGCATCCATGAAATTTTCTATGATTTTTAGACTTGTCTAAAGCCTTAAAAAAATGCAGGAAGTTTCTGTTTTAAATATTTTCATAATTACAAAGAAGTCCAGGGGGTTATTTGAAAATCGCCTTTTCTTTTCTTTTCTTTTCTTTTCTTCTCTTCTTCTTCTTCCACGGCCAGAAGGACGTCGCCGCGCCACCTCCTGCTTGCCTGCTTGCTCCGCGAGGATAAGAGCGAGGGGAGACGTCTGCATCGAGCTCACTTCTCCTCACTCTCTCGCCCTGACCTCTCTTCCTCTCCCTGGCAAAAACGCGCTCAAACCCTAACTCTAGTCTATACTGCCGCCGTTGTCCTCCTCAAATCGCCGACCAAGGATGCTTCCCCGAGCACCGCCACCATGTCTACTAGCTTCTCCTCGTCGTTCCCTTCGTCCCTGTGTGTTGCGCTCGTGCTGGGGTGGTCGCATGACGGAGCATGCCGCGGATGCCCTGAACGCCGGTCGTCGCCACCGTCGCGCTCGCCGTCGGCTCCAACCTCCCGAGCTCGAGACGACGCCACTAAGAGCTCCGTCGCAACCTCCTCCACCTCCCGGAAGAAGGAATCGAGCCGGGACGGGCTGGTTCCCGCGAATCGTCGCCGTCTTCTCCAAACCCAGCCACCACCGCCGTGGAGGTCTCCGGCACAACCCGACCGCCTCTGCCTTCTCCAACCACCTGATCGTCTCCGTGGTGAGCCCCGGTCCTCATGGACCCCTTATACCTCTCCCTCTCCTTTTGGTTCATCATCGCATCATTCACCGCCGTCCGCCGCCGCTGCGGATGGTCTCCACCGCAAGTCCGGCGACCATTTGGTCCCGTGCACCGCCCGTCGGGCGCCTCGCGGTGCTGGGCGTCCCACGCGGCCGGTCGCGCGAGCCCGCGCGCTCCCGTTGGCCGAGTCCGTGCTCGGCATGGTCCTGCCGGCTACCGCTGACGTCAGCATGACGTCAGCCTCTTTATTTTCTGAAATTAAGAAATCCCTGACATGTGGGACCCCTCTGGCAGCTATTTAAATAATTCCAGAAATTGTTTAAAATTATAAAATTCATAACTTTTGAATCATTAGTCAGAAAAATATAAATAATATATCAAAATGCTTAGAAAAATGAAATCTATTTGTTTATGCTTAATTGATAATTGTTTAACCAACAAAAATTAAAAGTTGTTTAGAATTACCAAAATGCCACATAAACATCACTTAAAATTTTAAAATACAAATAAATTCCTTAATTAAACAAAAATATGTTTTCAACTCCAAATTTTATAAGGATTTCAAATATGAATTTTATTTAATTTATTAAAAAGGCTTTATTGAATGAAAAATACTAAGATCCGTAATTGAATATTATTTCAATTATTTTAAAATAAATTATTGAAAAGAATTTTCTTATGTAATTAATTCAAAGGTAGTAAGTGAAATTGACTTGTACTAGCTTTTAAAGCACCTAATTTTCTAAAAGAAAATATATTTGAAATAAAGGTTCAACACATAAAACTTGAACTCAAATACCATAATGTAAATGACTGTCCTGTTACTCATCCTAGGTAAAACACACAAAAAGGAATTCATTTGAAAATCTATCACTCTAATGTTATAACTTTTTGAAAGTAGTTAAATAAGGTTTTAAAATAAAAGCAATTCTGATTTAAACATTTGTAGTTGTTTATTAACCATGTAAAACATTACTTCGTTAATCATAGCAAACACTTAAGTCTGAAGGTGATAACAACTCAAAGTATTTCACCATTAACAAAGTAATCTTTAACGCGAAGCGCTTACTTGTAAGTTTGGGTATTTTGGGTTATATACGATGCATCTCATATTTATGCATAATAGCATATTGCAAGTGTTTCCAGTAGTCCTTACCCGGACTACTTTGCTGTTTTCAGATCTCTAGGTTCTGACGCAACCCTAGAACCCCGAAGGGCATGAACTGCCATCTCTATCACAGGCAAGTTCATCACTTGCTCATACCTCTTGAAATATTTGTTAGAAAACTATTTGCAAAATCCTAATATACTATCACCTTTATACAAAAGGAAGCATAAAACCTATTTCTTTAATAATATGACTATTTGGCTATCTACCTGCTTGGTGGTAACCTATTATGGATGGCAGATGGGACCATGGTAAGATGAATAGGTCCGGAGGTCCCATTTGCACGGGAAAGTATTACCTAGGATTAACAACAAATGCCGTCATAATGATTGCGCCGTAAAGACGCGTTAACCATAAGACCTGGAATGGGACGGGAAATGCCATCTGTACTTCTCCCGGATGCATGTCAACGGGCTGCCAGTGCCGTAGGCTGTAGGTCTTGCGGGACTACATGCACATGGGTGGGATCCCTTAATTCCCACGGAGACTGGGGTCTAGGATGGTCTGCAAGGAGAGCCTAGGTGTCTACCGTGAGGGGTAGAGCATCAGGGGTAAACTCGCTATGCATGAATTGGGTGGGCATGCGTTGTGCGGAGAGGCACAGTGAATGACTTGGATCAAAAACTGGGCCCCACACCAAAGAGAGTGTGGACGGGAAAGATCACCCGGTTGTGCAACAAAGTCTTGATCTCTTATGGGTAAAGTAACGCACCTCTGCAGAGTGTAAAAAATTGTAACATGTTACTCCTTGTTCCGGGAAGGAGCTGCGAACGCTGCAGGAAAGGAACTCCATGAAAGTTCTAGCCCTGTGAAGGATGACGGGCATAGTCTTCAGAAATAAAAGCAACCTCTTGAAGAAATGTTTACAAAAACCTTGCATTAAGCTTAAGGCTCCCTGGAGTCTAAAGCTGTAGCTAGTGCATCAAACTTCCCACCGTACATAATGGACTTGCTGGGTAACGCTGGTTACTCACCCTTGCCCTTTTGACCCCCTGCTTAGACTTTGGAGCCATCAAAGGAGTTGACGGTGGTCCATCACAACGTCGAGATCTTCATTAAGGAGTCAACTGCTACTTCACCAACCGAAGCACGACTACAACTATGGCCACGAAGGAGCAATGTCAACGATGTCAAAGAGATCACACTGCCAATGAAGGAGACCACGCTTACTGGAGGAACGAGTACAAGTCCGGATAATCTTACTCCAGATAGAGAAGATTAAGGTGGTGGCAACAGCAATAGTGGATTAGGAGTTAGAGCTAGAGTTGATCTCCAGCTTAGTGCTACGAATTGGCTCTTCTCTGGATTTCATTTGCACGAGGCTATCCTCTATGTATCGAGGAGGTTCTCGAGATTTTGTAGTGAATATTGTTGTAATCCTATAGTGTTACCTTGGACCTGCTATGTTTCTGTTGTACCACTCTGAGAGATGTAATATTCACGGATAGGTCCTTCTGTGAGTATTATGTCAACGACTTGCACACTACACCATGCAGTGGTGTGCTGGGTCACCGCAGCTGGTATCAGAGCAAAGCGACCTTAGGTTTGAAACCTTTTAGGAGACTTGTAGGTTGGTAAGGCTATAGGAAGTTATTTTATCTAAACTACATCTATCTATGACCTATGATGGTTATTCACTTGAGAATAATAACGTCATACTTATATGGAGTATTCTTATCTAGTCTTCTATTGGTATAATACTTATCCATCTTGTTCTTTCTAAAATCTGGTACCAAGTGAGAGGTTGCTCTCTATAATAGTTGTAGTTTATCTAAGTCAGTGATATCTATGTGGTATCATTGATGATGTCATCCTATGAAGTAGAACCCTATGGGAGTTGATGATGGAAGGACAAGAGAAGAGAAGAACAATGGTGAGTTGGATATACTAAGCCATGCAAGTTATGGTAAGTATGCCACGTTAATATGGTTCTTGTCCGAAGAGGATGTTGGATGCATAGATACCTTTTCAAGGAGGATATGGAGTAGTGCACTTGCCACAAGTAAAGTATTATGGTATTCTTGTATACCAATAGTACCTACACGAGTGAACGTGAGGTTACACTTGAAGATATGAAGAAGTATGGAAGTACGTCAAGGCATGAAGACGAAGTTCAAGTCCAAGAAGACTTAGTTCCTTTAGAACTAAGAGGGAGATAGGTATAATTAGACACTAGGTCAGAGTTACCTAATTGCGATTGGTCAATTGGGGTAAATACTCTTATAAGTCACGCTTTGAGTGAAGGGTAAACCTGTCCCTTAAGCCAGTGAGGCAAGAGTTGTTATATGAAATAGGTCTATAAGGTAATATATATACCTAACTTGCAGTGTATAGCATCTAAGCCTAGGTACTTGAGATGTTTATACTCAAAGTACTACCTATATTATAGCTAATGGTGCCTGAGTTTTATATAATTATATTTGGGATTTATTGGTTCTTATTGGATTTTTGATTGACTAGATCTGAGCATGAAGTTTGAACTTGATGTGCAAATGCATGTTGCAACATTTTGTTCTTTCTTGATGTTACTGGTCTAGAGGGTATATAAGCTAGTATGAGAGCGTTCTGAGAGATCAGATTTGAGGCAGTAATGGAAGCTCGTGAAGAGAAGAACGTAAAGGGAAGACAAAAGTCAATGAAGCCATTTGTATGGATGGACTACAATCCACCTAATATTAGGAGTTGGAGGCAATTTTCATTATTGTTATGAATGATGGAAGAATAAAGTAAGTTGACCAAGAGAGTAGTTAGAAGTTAGACAAATATCTACCAATGATGACGTAAGGAAAGCTAAATTAGGAGACATATCCAAGAAGGAAGGTTGTGAAGTTTTTACTTATCAGGTCACAACGTTGTTTCATAGTTGACAAACACAATGACGGAGGTCATGGGATGACAGAGACAAAAGGGAAGTTCAAAGACATTGAAAGAAGAAGCAATAAAATGCAGATATATGTTAACAAGATTGTTTTAACTTGGTGGAAGAGATTGTTGTAGGAGCAAAGAAGAGATATTGATACTACTGGGATCAAGCTTGAGAAGAAGTTTATCAACACATATGTGTCCAAGAGTACTATAAGGTTGAAGATAAAGGAGGATGAAGACAGGAAGAACGTGGATATTTCCAGTTTTGCAAGATGAAATAGGGAGTTGATCGTCTATTGTAGACATCATCAATGATGGAAGAAGCAAAACTAATTGCCAAACACGGAAATCATTGTTCCGAAGAATATTAGAATCATAGAAGAAGAGTCTAGTGTGTCGTGGATTGATGATAAGCCAAGAAAGTTGACCAATTGGGAAGAGAGTATCGGACACTGGTGAAGCCAAAGTACTAAAGTTACAACTTTTATCCAGAGCCACTATTAAGAAGGATGTTATCAACAAGATTGAAGTCTTAGATTCCTCTCCTCAAATGGTAGATATATCTTGTATTCTTCGAAAAATTATTGAAAACCTAGTAATCATATCTCTTTATCAGAAGATGACACTGGGGATTCGCAATATTTTGGTTATATACCTATGATCTTCGTGAGACCATTAGGTAGGTACACCAAGATTCGAGCAAAAAGGTGAGTTACAAAGCTCGACTAAATAGAGTTGACAGAATAAAGCTCAATGGATTAGAGCTGATGGAAGGAAGTTCGTCTAACCGGACCCCAGAACCGAGGAAGACTCAGGAAACTTCAAGGACAAAAGGGAATTATATATGTCGATTAGTACTTGACGGAGAAGACATGTAGTTAGAAGGGAATACGATGACGAAGACAAGATCGAAGTAGTACCAAATCTCGATGGATGATGTTCTATAAAGCTGGAAAGAACAGTTAACCCAGAGGTCTGAAACGAAAGCCAACAGTTTACCATCAGAAATAAAGTCTTGCTAGTCTCGGGATTATAGGGAAGTGAACCAACAAACATATCGGAAGGTCGTATAAGGATGGAGATGAAGATCTTCGACAGAGGGCTATAAAACCATGGAAATACGAGGAGTCAGAATTAGATGATTCAAGAAACATGAAAGAGTAATAGAATCGCCAGAATTTATTAAATACTAGATGAATGTTGGCAGATGGATAGTATGGATCAAGGGAAGATGCAGAGAAGTATGTGGGACAAAGGATCACCAATATCTGCGTCCACGTCAGAATGGAATTTGAGTGAATCAATATCAGCAAAACTGCTTTCTACTTATCCCTACGTGAGAGGAGCCGAAACTTCGGGACGAAGTTTTTGTTAAGGGGGGAAGGCTGTAATACCCCAGTATTTAGCAACTAATGAAGGGTAGAAGTATGATTTTGTGCATCTGCATGCATGCATCTGAAAATCTGAATAAATTTTTCGCAAAATAAAACCCTGGAGGGATTGGAGATCATTCAACTTCATGAGTAGAGTTTAGCTCATCTGAGGTGAATGTGATAAGTTTTGACATGACCTCCAGGCATTTTTACTGGTTGCGGGAAATAAGATCCAAATTGGAATATACAAATGATATTGAATTGGAGAACTTATTTAGGTGAATAACAAAATCATACATGCTTTTATAAATAAGAAAATAACTCATAAGTAAATTACCAACTCAACATCTATCACAACTCAAAGTGTATCAAAACAAAGTAAATAATGTTTTTGGTTGAAAACCAGAAAACCTTGTCCTTTCTTTGCTCAAGCATAAAAGAAATATAAATGCTTAAGTAATCCACATTATTACATCAAACTTGATCTTCTTATTTGATCTTAGCTTCTTATCTTCAAATCTTTCCAAAGACATTCCTGCAAGACAAATCAAATAAGAAAGAAACTTGGGATGAGATTCAAAGGCTTTGTGTGTTATATAGAAGTAGTTTGGTAACAAGATCAGCTACCTTGTTAACAGACTTCTTTTGTATGCATTAAAGCAATTGAATTTCAAATAAGAATATACCTGGTCAGAAGGAGAGTGTCCTTTGAATAAAATGTTTGCCCTCACCATAAGGGTGAGGCAACTTATTTATGGAGCTTAAGTAATGGATATTAGGAACTTGCCCTAATATCCAAATATTGACTACAAGGATCAACTTTACTACAAAGGCGACAAGGGATTATGGGTCAGGCTTGGATCAGCTATAACATCTGGAGTCAAGCAGTCAACAAGAATAGGAGCAGCATTTGATCAATACAAGAAGAAGGGACAAGAGGCACACTGAATCTGTTTACCAAGAAGGAAAAGTATCAACCTCTTCATCCAATCAAGTTCCTATCTAAGAAAGCCACATAAAAATATTTCTCCAATGGAATAAAATCCCAAGGGAGAAGATAGCCCTATGATTAAGACCACAAATATGAATCTTGCTAAGATACTTGAGCATCCCAACCTTGTAATAAAATGATTAATAGTTGATCTTGTTCATGGCAAGTATGCTTTTGAACACAAGAACTTGGATGCATCTTAAATAATTGGTGAATACATTTTAATGACTAAAACATATCTCTATTTTAAAATGGGACTAAGATGTTTCAATAATTCAAAATAAAAATACGTGGGGCTTCTCTATAATATCAGGAGCATCCATGAATTTTTCTATGATTTTTAGACTTGTCTAAAGCCTTAAAAAAATGCAGGAAGTTTCTGTTTTAAATATTTTCATAATTACAAAGAAGTCCAGGGGGTTATTTGAAAATCGCCTTTTCTTTTCTTTTCTTTTCTTCTTCTTCTTCCACGGGCAGAAGGACGTCGCCGCGCCACCTCCTGCTTGCCTGCTTGCTCCGCGAGGATAAGAGCGAGGGGAGACGTCTGCATCGAGCTCACTTCTCTTCACTCTCTCGCCCTGACCTCTCTTCCTCTCCCTGGCAAAAACGCGCTCAAACCCTAACTCTAGTCTATACTGCCGCCGTTGTCCTCCTCAAATCACCGACCAAGGATGCTTCCCCGAGCACCGCCACCATGTCTACTAGCTTCTCCTCGTCGTTCCCTTCATCCCTGTGTGTCGCGCTCGTGCTGGGGTGGTCGCATGACGGAGCATGCCGCGGATGCCCTGAACGCCGGTCGTCGCCACCGTCGCGCTCGCCGTCGGCTCCAACCTCCCGAGCTCGAGACGACGCCACTAAGAGCTCCGTCGCAACCTCCTCCACCTCCCGGAAGAAGGAATCGAGCCGGGACGGGCTGGTTCCCGCGAATCGTCGCCGTCTTCTCCAAACCCAGCCACCACCGCCGTGGAGGTCTCCGGCACAACCCGACCGCCTCTGCCTTCTCCGACCACCTGATCGTCTCCGTGGTGAGCCCCGGTCCTCATGGACCCCTTATACCTCTCCCTCTCCTTTTGGTTCATCATCGCATCATTCACCGCCGTCCGCCGCCGCTGCGGATGGTCTCCACCGCAAGTCCGGCGACCATTTGGTCCCGTGCACCGCCCGTCGGGCGCCTCGCGGTGCTGGGCGTCCCACGCGGCCGGTCGCGCGAGCCCGTGCGCTCCCGTTGGCCGAGTCCGTGCTCGGCATGGTCCTGCCGGCTACCGCTGACGTCAGCATGACGTCAGCCTCTTTATTTTCTGAAATTAAGAAATCCCTGACATGTGGGACCCCTCTGGCAGCTATTTAAATAATTCCAGAAATTGTTTAAAATTATAAAATTCATAACTTTTGAATCATAAGTCAAAAAAATATAAATAATATATCAAAATGCTTAGAAAAATGAAATCTATTTGTTTATGCTTAATTGATAATTGTTTAACCAACAAAAATTAAAAGTTGTTTAGAATTACCAAAATGCCACATAAACATCACTTAAAATTTTAAAATACAAATAAATTCCTTAATTAAACAAAAATATGTTTTCAACTCCAAATTTTATAAGGATTTCAAATATGAATTTTATTTAATTTATTAAAAAGGCTTTATTGAATGAAAAATACTAAGATCCGTAATTGAATATTATTTCAATTATTTTAAAATAAATTATTGAAAAGAATTTTCTTATGTAATTAATTCAAAGGTAGTAAGTGAAATTGACTTGTACTAGCTTTTAAAGCACCTAATTTTCTAAAAGAAAATATATTTGAAATAAAGGTTCAACACATAAAACTTGAACTCAAATACCATAATGTAAATGACTGTCCTGTTACTCATCCTAGGTAAAACACACAAAAAGGAATTCATTTGAAAATCTATCACTCTAATGTTATAACTTTTTGAAAGTAGTTAAATAAGGTTTTAAAATAAAAGCAATTCTGATTTAAACATTTGTAGTTGTTTATTAACCATGTAAAACATTACTTCGTTAATCATAGCAAACACTTAAGTCTGAAGGTGATAACAACTCAAAGTATTTCACCATTAACAAAGTAATCTTTAACGCGAAGCGCTTACTTGTAAGTTTGGGTATTTTGGGTTATATACGATGCATCTCATATTTATGCATAATAGCATATTGCAAGTGTTTCCAGTAGTCCTTACCCGGACTACTTTGCTGTTTTCAGATCTCTGGGTTCTGACGCAACCCTAGAACCCCGAAGGGCATGAACTGCCATCTCTATCACAGGCAAGTTCATCACTTGCTCATACCTCTTGAAATATTTGTTAGAAAACTATTTGCAAAATCCTAATATACTATCACCTTTATACAAAAGGAAGCATAAAACCTATTTCTTTAATAATATGACTATTTGGCTATCTACCTGCTTGGTGGTAACCTATTATGGATGGCAGATGGGACCATGGTAAGATGAATAGGTCCGGAGGTCCCATTTGCACGGGAAAGTATTACCTAGGATTAACAACAAATGCCGTCATAATGATTGCGCCGTAAAGACGCGTTAACCATAAGACCTGGAATGGGACGGGAAATGCCATCTGTACTTCTCCCGGATGCATGTCAACGGGCTGCCAGTGCCGTAGGCTGTAGGTCTTGCGGGACTACATGCACATGGGTGGGATCCCTTAATTCCCACGGAGACTGGGGTCTAGGATGGTCTGCAAGGAGAGCCTAGGTGTCTACCGTGAGGGGTAGAGCATCAGGGGTAAACTCGCTATGCATGAATTGGGTGGGCATGCGTTGTGCGGAGAGGCACAGTGAATGACTTGGATCAAAAACTGGGCCCCACACCAAAGAGAGTGTGGACGGGAAAGATCACCCGGTTGTGCAACAAAGTCTTGATCTCTTATGGGTAAAGTAACGCACCTCTGCAGAGTGTAAAAAATTGTAACATGTTACTCCTTGTTCCGGGAAGGAGCTGCGAACGCTGCAGGAAAGGAACTCCATGAAAGTTCTAGCCCTGTGAAGGATGACGGGCATAGTCTTCAGAAATAAAAGCAACCTCTTGAAGAAATGTTTACAAAAACCTTGCATTAAGCTTAAGGCTCCCTGGAGTCTAAAGCTGTAGCTAGTGCATCAAACTTCCCACCGTACATAATGGACTTGCTGGGTAACGCTGGTTACTCACCCTTGCCCTTTTGACCCCCTGCTTAGACTTTGGAGCCATCAAAGGAGTTGACGGTGGTCCATCACAACGTCGAGATCTTCATTAAGGAGTCAACTGCTACTTCACCAACCGAAGCACGACTACAACTATGGCCACGAAGGAGCAATGTCAACGATGTCAAAGAGATCACACTGCCAATGAAGGAGACCACGCTTACTGGAGGAACGAGTACAAGTCCGGATAATCTTACTCCAGATAGAGAAGATTAAGGTGGTGGCAACAGCAATAGTGGATTAGGAGTTAGAGCTAGAGTTGATCTCCAGCTTAGTGCTACGAATTGGCTCTTCTCTGGATTTCATTTGCACGAGGCTATCCTCTATGTATCGAGGAGGTTCTCGAGATTTTGTAGTGAATATTGTTGTAATCCTATAGTGTTACCTTGGACCTGCTATGTTTCTGTTGTACCACTCTGAGAGATGTAATATTCACGGATAGGTCCTTCTGTGAGTATTATGTCAACGACTTGCACACTACACCATGCAGTGGTGTGCTGGGTCACCGCAAGCTAGCAGCAAGCGACTTTGGAGCCTGTGGCTCAAGTGGAAGGAGTCGACCCAGAGAGTCGAACCAACAAGTCAGAGGAAGCCGCCAAGCTGCGCCCAAGATAAATTCGGGGGCTACTGATGGGGGGATACTTTATAGGTAGGCCCATGGACCCGGAAAGTAGACCCGCCAAGACCAAGAAGGCCAACGCCGAGTCACGAGACAAGTCACATGGGCTGGGTTGGAGACAAGCCGACCAAGGCCCGTGTGGAGAAAGAGGCTCGTCCAGAGAAGGAGTCCAAGTACAACCCGGAGTCTAACTTGGAAGACCAAGACGTAGAGTAGGACTCCGTGTTCTAGTGTGACTCGGTATAGCCTGTAAGTCCAGGGACCCGGCAGCCTTTATAAGCAGGGTCCTGGACCTTAGATCGGGAGTTCTAAGCGAGTTTTGACGAGTAGAGAGAAACCCTAGCCACCAGAGAGAAGTCGCCGGCTCCTGAGTTGTAGGAGCCGGGTCCTTGTAATCGAGATATAATCAAGAGCAATAACATAGAAGCAGGAAGTAGGTCTTTACCTCTAATCGGAGGGGCCGAACCTGGGTAAATCTTTGTTCCTTGGCGAGATTAATTGTTCCTACGTACTTCAATCACCAATGGCCCCAGAACTCATCTTCCCTGAGGAAGAACTTGCCGTGACAACCCCACGACAGCATTCCTTGATGAACAGCCTTAAAGATGTCCCCACACTTCGAGGTGACAACCACTCTGAGTGGAGGAAGAAAGTGGACTTGGCATTTATATGTGCCGAGTTGGACTGGGTTGTGGATACTCCACAGCCAGTCAAGCCAAAAGAGCCTGAAAGAGAGGTAAAAGACTCTGATGATGATTGGGAAAGAAAGAAGAGGGATTATGCTCCTCGGGAGATGTCTTGGTCCCTCGACAACCAAAAGTGGCTCTCAGCCAACAAAAAGTGCATGGCCTTCACAAAGAACACAATCGAGAACGCTATTGCGGGCTCGATTGCAGAGTGTGCTTCCATTGGGGAGTTTTTGGAGAAAATAAAGAGCCAGTTCACTGGCTCTTCAAAGATATGCTCTTCAAAGATATATGCCACCCAGCTGCTGAAGCAGCTGGTAACAGAAAAGTATACAGGAGGTGGGCACGGCATAAGAGAGCACATCCTGAGGATGAGTACCATGGCGGCTAAGCTTAAGCCCATGGATGCTGACCTGGAGCTCAAGCCTGCTCTTCTGGTTCACCTCATCATGGCTTCATTGCCCAAAGAGTTTGAGAACTTTGTGATCAACTACAACATGTCCCCTGAAAAGTGGGACATAGAGAAGACTATAGCCATGTGTGTCCAGGAAGAGGACAGACTCAAAGCTGCACATGGTGGTTCACTCAACTATGTGAAGGACAGCAAGAAGAGGAACTTTAATGGTTCTCCTTCAAAGCCATATGGTAAAGGTCCCGCTCATCATCAAAGTCATCAAAAGCCTCTCCCAGTTGACAAAGACACTTGCCTCCATTGCAAGAAGACGGGGCACTACAAGAAAGACTGCCCCGAGTTTCTAAAGTCCATAATGGCAAGGAACGGTAATAACATTGTTTCATTTGTTAATGAATCCTTGTATACACAGTTTTCGAAATCTACTTGGTGGATTGACTCAGGTGCAACGGTTCATGTTGCAAATTCTTTACAGGGATTCCATTCGACGCGGACTATGCAAAGAAACGAAAGATGCGTTGAAGTCGCAAATGGAGTCCAAGCAGGCGTTGAAGCTGTCGGCAACATCTCCCTGGAGTTGGCTGATGGATTCTCCATCCTGCTTCGAGACGTTTTATATGTTCCATCTTTGCATAGAAATTTGATTAGTGTCTCACGCTTGGACAAAGACAGTTATGAGTGTTATTTTGGACATGGCAAATGTGCCATTTGGTGTAATAATACTCATGTGGGGGTTGCTTTCCTCCACAATGAGCTTTATTTATTATCCTCGTGTGATAAAGTTTATTCTGTGTGCCATGTGGATGAACATATTTCTGCGTCGAATAAAGAACAAAAGAAAAGAAATAGAACTCATGATTCATCGAATTTGTGGCATTGTCGTTTAGGCCACATTTCGCGGGGGAGAATAGAAAGACTCGTTAAAAATGAAATTCTTCCTCCGTTAGAGTTCTCAGACATAGAGCAGTGCATCGATTGCATAAAAGGAAAATTTGTAAAACAAATTAAAAAGGGTGCAAATCGAAGCACAGCGACACTTGAAATTATCCACACTGATATTTGTGGACCATTTTCAGTGAAAAGTGTGGATGGTTATGACTCGTTCATAACATTCACAGACGATTACTCCCGATATGGTTATATTTATCCAATCTAAGAAAAATCAGAGGCATTGGATAAATTTAAAATATTCAAAGCTGAAGTTGAAAATCAACATGATAAAAGAATAAAGATAGTAAGATCTGACCGTGGGGGGAGTACTACGGTCGACACACTCCATATGGACAAGTCCCTGGACCTTTTGCGAGGTTTTTGCAGGAGAACGGAATAGTCGCCCAGTATACCATGCCGGGCGAACCTCAGCAAAATGGAGTAGCTGAAAGGCGCAACCGTACCCTTATGGATATGGTGCGCAGCATGATGAGTTACTCCACATTGCCATTGGGATTATGGATGGAGGCACTTAAAACCGCCGTTCATATTCTCAACAGAGTGCCAAGTAAGTCGGTGCCCAAAACACCGTACGAACTGTGGACAGGAAGGGTACCTTCCCTTCAACACCTTAGGGTGTGGGGGTGCCCAGCTGAGGCAAAATTGTTTAATCCAAACATTGCAAAGTTAGATCCCAAAACAGTCAGTTGCCACTTCATTGGCTATCCCGAAAAGTCAAAAGGTTTTCGTTTCTACTGTCCAGACAGATATACAAAGTTTGTAGAAACGAGACATGCAGTCTTTTTAGAAGACGAACTGATGAGGGGGAGCATGGTAGCCCGAAAAATTGATCTTGAGGAGAAGAGGGTGCACCCACCTAATCCGATCATTCAGGAGCCATTTTTCTCGCTACCTGTTGTGCCTACATCAACAATCCCTGAGATTGTGGTGGAAGCACCTGTTGTAACTCCACACGTGACAACTATGGGTGAAGTTTCGGAACCTGTCCTTCAGGAGCCGACTGAGCCCGTTGTTGAGCATGAAAGGGAGCTGCAGCAGCCAAATATAGAGAATGAAAACCTTGGAAGGTTTAAGAGAATTAAAAAGCCAGCTATCTCTAGTGATTATGTATATAATACAGAGATAGGTCATATGGAAGGTGATCCCACCTCATATGAAGAAGCTATGAGCAGTCCTCACTCATCGAAGTGGCAGGAGGCTATGGAAGATGAGATGAGGTCAATGAATTCCAACGATGTTTGGAACTTAGAAAAGATTCCTAAAGGAGCCAAGACAGTAGGCTGCAAATGGGTCTACAAAACAAAGTATGACTCCAGAGGGAATGTAGAAAAGTATAAAGCACGTCTTGTGGCAAAAGGATTTACACAAAGGGAAGGAATAGATTATAATGAGACATTTTCTCCAGTCTCTTGTAAGGATTCCTTCAGAATCATAATGGCACTAGTTGCACATTTTGATTTAGAGCTGCATCAGATGGATGTAAAGACGGCATTTCTAAATGGAGATTTAGAAGAAATCGTTTACATGAAACAACCCAAGGGTTTTATCATGCAGGGGGAGGAAGATATGGGATGCCGTCTAAAGAAATCCATTTATGGATTAAAGCAAGCCTCTAGACAGTGGTATCTGAAATTTAATGAGACTATTAAAAGGTTTGGATTTAAAGAAAATGTTGAGGACAACTGCGTTTATGCAAAGTTTAAAAGTGGGAAATACATTTTCCTAATCCTATATGTGGATGATATCCTGCTTGCGAGCAGTGATGTTAGTCTACTAATAGAGACGAAAAAGTTCTTGTCCTCAAACTTTGATATGAAAGACCTTGGTGAAGCGTTATATGTTTTGGGCATAGAAATTCACCGAGATAGAAAGAATGGAGTGTTAGGACTATCGCAGAAGGCATATTTAGAAAAGGTTCTAAAGAAATATAATATGCATGCGAGTAATGCCACACCTGCTCCTATAGTCAAGGGCGACAGTTTTGGGAAATTTCAATGTCCCAAAAACCAATATGAGATCGATCAAATGAAATCAGTACCATATGCTTCAGCTGTTGGAAGCTTACAGTATGCACAAGTGTGCACTCGCCCTGACTTAGCATTTGTTACCGGGGTACTGGGTAGATATCAATCGAATCCAGGCATAGAGCACTAGAGAATGGCAAAGAAAGCATTGCGTTATGCGCAAGGCACAAAGGACCTCATGCTAACATACAAAAGATCTGATACTCTAGAGATAAGAGGGTATTCAGACGCAGATTTTGCGGGGGATAAAGATGATAGAAAATCCATGTCTGGATACGTCTTTACTCTCGCAGGAGGAGCTATTTCGTGGAGAAGCTCCAAACAGTCAATAGTTGCATCATCCACGATGTATGCAGAATTTATAGCATGTTATGAGGCCACGGGGCAGGCGATATGGTTAAAGAAATTTATACCCGACTTGAAAGTGGTGGATTGTATCGACAAACCACTAAAGATGTACTGTGACAACCAGCCCGCAGTATTTTACGCTCACAACAACAAGTCGAGTAATGCTACAAAGCCAATAGAAATAAAGTATTATGTTGTGAAGGATAAAATCCAGGATCACACTATAAGTCTCGAGCATATAGGGACAAAAGATATGCTTGAGGATCCGCTAACGAAAGGCTTACCTCCCAATGTGTTCAAGGAACACTTAGCCGGCATGGGTTTAAGGTAGAGCCTATGATCCTGGATCATAAGAGGCCCAAAAGTAAAAGTTTTGTTTCAAAATAAAGAGGTATATTGTAGCTGTCTGATTCTATCGGCAATTGAGCTGAGACGATGAAACATGTTCTATGTATCGATTTGTGATGAAACGAGTAAAGTAAAAGGAAAAGCAAAGGTGAGATCTAGGGGGAGAATGTTAGGTCGATCTCCACCGTCGTGGCCCAACGGCCACACGGGCCCTAGGTCCAATGCGCCCTGATCGGGGGCGCCCAACCCTTTTATGGTTGGTGGGCCCCTGTGGCAGCGCTATATTAACAGGGTGGGGGCCGGGGCACACAGTACGAGGTTCACAGTGTTGCCCAGCACCCCACCGATACCCCCTACCGATCTAGGGTTAGCGCTTAGTCACGGGAAGCTCTCCACCGCCGCCGCCTTACTCACCCACGCACACCACCGCCACCACTCTCCACCATGGCCGGCAGCTCGAGCTCGGCGACCACCGGAGGTACTCACGCCGTTCCCTCTCCCTCTCTCACTCTCCATCTCTCGGTTACTCTCAATGGCTAAGGGGAAACCCTAAAAGGTTTTGACCGTGATTGATCTAGTGCTAGTACAATAGGTTTCAACACTACTCCCTCTTTATCAAAATCCCTGACAGTTCCCTGCCAAAGCATTGATCAAAATTCGATGGCAACTATAGAGGAAGTTAGGAAGGAACAACATATGAATTGGCACTTGGTGGCCAATCGCGCGATGGTTCTCCCTCAGCTTTTTGGCGTTGCAAGATTGATCGATCGAAGTTTGGGGTGTTGGGGGAGGGGCTCGCTTCGTTCCGGACTCGTACGACTCCATGACCTCGTGTCCAAGCACCCACGTGATCGAGGGCCTACGAAATTTCCGTTAACTGTTATGCGTTTAATTTGTTCCCTCCGAGAAATATCGGTTCCATTAAGAAAGGATAAATTCTAAATTTAATCGTTTAATACTAGCTCCAATGGATAACTTATAGGTCCACCTTGACGAGTTGTTGTGTGCTGTATCCCAAGAAATCTCTAGTTAGCATCCGTGATCACTCGATCAATTTCCATACGGTAACCGAATATTGAACTTGTTTTTGGTGATTAAAAATTGGAAAAAGGAGGATTTGAACTCCCGCGGAAGAAACGAGTCATCCGGACCACTATACTAGGGCTTTTTTTGCGTATAGTGTTTGGGTGATTTTTTTTTGATTGACGAGCCACACACCCGTGGGCCCGAGCCTGGTCGCACACATGAAGAGTTTAATAACCGAGGCTCGAGTGAGAAGGATGTGGCCTAGAAGCAAAGACCAATGGGAGGATGTGGAGTGCTCGCGCCTCAGCCAACGACATGGAGGGAATATCTGGTGCTACCACCCATATAGGTGCTCCAAGTGCTACCAATGAAAATTATCATTTTAAAACTTTCAAAAAAAATATGCGGAAAAGTTTGAGTATTCAAAAGATATGTGTCTACAAACTCCAAAATTTTGATTGACCTGAATTTTTTGAGGTTGTAGAGACATATATTGTGAATACTCAAACTTTTTCGCAGATTTTTTTGAAATATTTAAACAATTATTTTTAATGGTAGCACATGGAGCACCTATATAAATGGTAGCACTAGATATTCTCTCCAACGACATGGTACAATATATAATGGGCAAGTGTTGAAGAGACATAAGTTGAGGTAGTTAAATATGTGTTTGGGAGCACATTATTCCAAGAAAATTGTTGTTTCTACTAACTTTGAGGTGTTTAGGTTTAGCGAACAAATATTTTTTATATACTTCAATGACCTCTTTTTTTTTAACTGAAGTATTGGTTGTGTAGGCATGGAAATACTATAGTTTTCGAATAGTTTGGTTTTAGAAACACATCGCTGCCAAATAAAACCTAAAACTAAGAGATTGTAGATACGTAGTTATTTGTTGTTGAATACGAGGAAGAAGGAAGAGATGGTGGCTGGATTTGGGAAAATGATGGTAATGTGACGGGACGATTGCAAGGTTAACCTTTTGGTAACCGACAATGCAGGTGATCAACCGCACGGTGGGTCATATATACTTAAACCGGATACTAAAAAAAAAGGTGATCAACCGCGAAATACTTAAACCGAAGGCGAATTACAATTTTGAGTATGCAAACCTGTTTGATTTAGTATTTTCGACAAAAAATACTAAATATCAGAATAATCTTTAAATCATGTGACTGGTTGGTTTTGTTTGGATGAAATGGACGTATAATTCATTTTGTGTTGATGTCAAAGAACAATTATTCCGTTTAGCAATCGTTAGTGGTGCTTGTCCTCTTCCGTAAAATTTCTCTACTTTTTTTACATGGTAATACGTGTCTCATTTTATAAAATAAAGATCAAGTTACTACTTTAGCGGTTGGACGTTACTCCCTCCGAGTCCGAAACACATGTCGTATAAATTTAACCAAAAGTCAATGGTTTCTATGTTGTACCGAGTATATATGTACAAAAGATATAAATATCTACAATATGAAAACAATGTCAATAGTTTAATCAAGATATATTTACATAATGTAGTTATTCAGTATTATATTTGTTGACATTCTCTTCTATAGCCAAGTAAGTTTCGACTTTTATGTGCCACGTGTTTCTGGACAGGGAGTAATATACCGGTAGTGGCACGAAAAGGTTGCAAGAAAACTAAATACGAGAAGAGATAGGATATCCTTGCCATCGGATATAGATTAGAAGGTTTGCCAATTGCAAATGAATCTACTGTCAAATTACCATATATATACTCCGGGGAACCTTTCTTCTGTTGGTCTCCGGCGTCCGTGTTGGTTTTCGTGTAAAAACTGATGGTCTACGATCAACTTTTGTCGCTAGGCAACGGTATGCCCGTCTATGCAAGGTCCTTTGTAGCATCGCTTTGGAGCGCTAGATTTTGGAGATCTTTGGCAGCAGGCAGGGGCTGGGGGGCCAGTCTGGATGGAGGTGGAGCCTGGTTCCCGTGGATTTACGCGTATTTTCGCCTTTCGGGTCTGATAAAGACATCTGGCCACGTTGCACCGCGTTAACTCGAAGCCAGGTCTTTTTTGGTTTGATGATTCGCTGCCGCCTGCTAGCGCGAACGGAGGGAGGGATGCACGTCTGGATCGAGAGAGCTTGAATAGTCTGCCGCGCCGAAGCTAGATCAGGAAAAGACGCCGTGAATGCTAAAATATCTTATATTATGGAACAAGACACAGTTACGTGCGTAGCTAGATGTCATCTAGAATGGATGGACAACGCGACGCATTAGCACGCATAGGCGGTGGACAAACGTCTTCTCTAGAGCATAAACGAAACTCTAGACAATGCAACAAGGAAATTATCTTCTTCAGCAAGAAACCATTCGATATTGCACCGATTAGCCAAATGGGTCATATATTTCAACGAAAATTGTTGATATTTTACTCATTTAACGTCATTACGTGATTGACATGTAATAACACCCCCCCCACCCCCCCCCCCCCCCCCCCCCCCCACACACACACACACAAAAGATTGATGGTCAATTGTACAACCGACTAGGAACTAGACGAATTCCAACAACAACAACAACAAAAAAAAACCTTTACAACCGGGTCGCACATGTATGTGGCAAACCAACACTCAAAGCATGGAGGCAAAGCCAACCCCTAATTCCAAGTTACCAAAGCTTGGGTGATGATAGAAAAAAACTAAATAGGCCATGACAATTACACGGGCATTCAACTAGTAGTGTTGAAAGTCCGTTGTTGTGATGGTGTAAAATAGTTCTCGGGGATGGGTAAGAAGATGATCTCCTCTGCTAAGAAATTTTCGAAGACAAACATAGGCGCTGAACATTGCTAAAGGAAGTAGCGATTTCCATAAGGTCAAAGTCCAAACTAAGAAAATCCAAAACAACCCAGTATTGTTAATTGCCAACCTTGTCATATCTTACGGCCTTAGGGCGTGTTCGGAAACACACCAACTTCTCCAAATCCTCAACTTTTGTCTCGCCAGACAAAATCCGGTTCCTTTGCCAAACAACGATGCCTAAAAACGTTCGGCGCCACTCTTAGCTCCTGGCTCAGTAGATGGGTTGAAAGCCCATCAAAGGCCTAACATCTACTGCCCAATTGATTTGCCCCAGCCTAACACTTCCAGGCTCGATTGTCAATGAAGCCCTACCATTTAGGCTACCATTTCTAATTAGAAGCGAATGGATGGGTTGCGTATGGAGGCGATTTATAGATGACCTCTCGAGGCACGTTTGGTCCCCTCGCCGCTCGCCTTTCTCTTGTCATCCTCGTCATGATGGTGGTCTTCAGGGAAGGCGGGCAGTGTGTTTGGGCGTGCTGCGCCTTCGCTCCTGGAGATTGAGGTTGGGGAGCACGAATGGAGGCAAGAACGAGTAGGGCGAGATCAACTGAAGTTGATCAAGGAAAGGGATCACAAACATGACGACGTAGGCACACTTCTGTTTGGCTTCTAAAAGGGCTTTTCTGAGAAGCTCCTCTCCCCCAGCTTTTTCCAAGTCTGACTCACAAATTCATTTAGACTTCCAAATTACTCTTTATAAGACTAATTTAGAATACTAAACTTACTGATCAGGCGAGGTTCTGAGAAAGCTGGTGAAGAGGAACTTCCTAGAGAAGCCCTCGTAGAAACCGAAAAGAAGTGTGCCGTAATCTGAGTGGTTACAACGGGACATGCAAGAAACAAGGAGAGAGAGAGGAGAATCATGTGCGGAAAATAGAAAAAAATAGTACAATACTCACTAGGCAGTGACATGTCTCCGTAAAGGAATCTACCCCTCCATTCCAAAATACTAAATTGATTCGTATGTAGACAAATGAAAGTCATCTATTTTGAAACGGAGGGAGTACTTTTTTTTTTAAATCCACATCGAACCGAAATATTAGCTCCGTGCTCTATGCATGATTTTGGATCAAATCTAGCTGATTTAGAGCGTTCAGTCCAACTCTGGCTGCAGATTTTTGATTTTGGGAAGTTGGAAGCTGAAAAGCTGCCCTACCCCCACCTTGCTGGAGAAGCCGCATTTAAAATTTAGATAGGCTTCCGAAATGGTTTAGTCTAAACTAGTTAGGAAGCCTACCTAAAATTTAGATGCGGGTTTCCGAGAAAGCTGAGGTAGGACAGCTTCTTAAAAAGCCGCCAAAAGAATTGAGCCTTACTATTGTCTTTTTGTTGATTTGGGCTCAGCAGATTTAATATGCGAATGGTGAGCCGTCGACAGGCTCTCGGCCGTGCACGTGGGTTAGACGTTGACCAATGACCACGTACTACCTCACAATCAGCGAAAAGCATCACGGAAAAGACGTCAGCAAACGTTTTTTTTCTGGGACCCGAAAGTCAGCACACGGGTAGAATTTTTTTTTAGAACGTCACACACGGAAAGACTAGGGAGGCTCCGGATAACAAAATAGGCCGATAAGGTCGAAGCCGAACAATCCAGAGAACACGAGCACTCAAGCCTCGGGTAACTACGGCGGCGGCCCAGCGAGGCCGAGGATCTAGCCCATTCGAAGCCCACTAAGCCCCAGGCTAGACTGACGCTGCGCCGAACAAACAAAGCCCGCACCGCCTCTCCTGTAGACCTGTACTGTCTGCAGTGCGAGCGACTGCCTGCTCCGCTAGGCCCCCCGCCGCGGCGCCGCCCTACGCCTCTGCTGCACTACCGCGGCGACGGCCACGCCGGCGGCAACGGGGACGCAGGTGAGTTCTCTCAGGCTGAAAGCTTTCTTCCTCCCCCCTCAGCTGCTCCTCTCTCCCCTTGCCATGGCACTTCTCGTGCGGTCATGCCCCTCCCCTGGAGCCTCTCCTTCCCCTCTCCTGGAGCCTCTCATTCCCTCTCCCGCTCCTATGGCACCTCTCTTCCCTTCCAATGGAGCCTCTCTTTCCCCTCCCCTCCCATCGCGCCTCTCTTTCACCTCACGTAGCACGCCTTCTCCCCAGCTTGCTTGTCCTCATGAAAAACCGTAGATACTCGAGCAATCTCTCAAACCCCAATTTCCTTCCTGGCTGAAAAAAAAAAAACCCGATCTTGTCTTCCCGCTTTCAGGTCGATCTGGAGCTCCGACAAAGTTTGTGAAGCACATCAGATCAAGGCAGAGGTAATGCTTTCGTTGCATCTAGTTTTTTGTTTTTTGGCGATGCTCTGCTTGAATGTGCTACTGCTGTATCCGTACTGCTTTCAACTACTACTATTTTTGTGTATCTTTTTTATCGATAAATCCCGCCCAAAATTAAAATAGATAAACCGAATATAAAGTCAATGCAGGCCGCGATCACCACTGCCGTCTCGGCGCACCCACATCGGAATCCTTTGGTCTCATTCCTGCGGCCGCCGCCTCCGCATCGGGTCCGAATCCATCCTTTATCCCACCGCCCGAACACTAGGGCGAGCGCCATGGCCTCCTCGGTGCCGCAGCAGCTTACCATCACGCGACCCGACGACTGGCACCTCCACCTCCGTGACGGCGAAGTGCTGGCCGCTGTGCTCCCCCACAGGTTCGCTGTGCCCTTTTCACTTGCTCGTTTCATTGATGCACGCAATGTGTTTGATGCAATGCCTGAAGTGTGATCTGTACTTTCGCTGTATGCTGTGTGGCAGCGCGAAGCATTTTGAGAGAGCCGTGGTGATGCCCAACCTGAAGCCACCGGTTACAACGACAGCGCGCGCGGTGGAGTACAGGGAAGAGATCCTGAGGGCACTGCCACCCGGGAGTAGCTTCATGCCGCTCATGACGCTCTACCTCACGGACACCACCAGCCCAGAAGAAATCAAGATTGCAAGTAAGGACTCTCCCTACCACAATATGGTTTTTAGCTGTTTGTAACTGCGTTGGCTTCATAGTTCCATGTCATGTGTACTTCATGGTTGTGGGGGTTGATCGCAATGTGTCATGCCATGTTTATTTTGCTGGATTGCAGGAAAGAGTGGTGTGGTTTTTGCTGTCAAATTGTATCCTGCTGGAGCAACTACCAACTCCCAAGATGGTGTAACTGATATATTGGGGAAATGCTTACCTGTCCTTGAAGAGATGGTCAGGCAGGAAATGCCTTTACTTGTAAGTTAGTTGTTGCTCTTCTTCCTACATGTGTCTCAAAGTTTTGGTCCATCTGCCAAGTTGGTTCCAGTTTTCTTCAGATGATAAGTGAGGTTGTCTTTGTTGTGTTGACAGTACCTAACTTATCAAAAAGATTTCGTGTCAAGCTAGTAACACAGTTACCTTTATGGCTGTTTTTCATTTCCTTCAGGTTCATGGAGAAGTCACAGATCCTCATGTTGACACCTTCGACCGTGAGAAGGTTTTCATTGAGAGAATATTAGCACCACTTGTACAAAAACTTCCACAGCTGAAAATTGTTATGGAGCACATCACTACAATGGATG
The DNA here is from genome assembly GCA_012064385.1 of Puccinellia tenuiflora. Taxonomy (NCBI): domain Eukaryota; kingdom Viridiplantae; phylum Streptophyta; class Magnoliopsida; order Poales; family Poaceae; genus Puccinellia; species Puccinellia tenuiflora. Next base: position 254,401 of record QRDG01000361.1, read on the forward strand.
CGGTGAACTTTGTAGAATCATGCAAAGGAGGTGTGTGCTATCTCAATGGCCTTAATACTTCTGTCTGCCCTTATATATATGGTCATTACAATTTTGTATTCTCAGGTCATGTTGCTGCAACGGTTACTCCACAGCATCTCCTTCTCAACAGGAACGCCTTGTTTCAGGGTGGTTTACAGCCTCACAATTATTGCTTGCCAGTACTAAAGAGAGAAACTCACAGTATGATCTTCTCACTATCGTGTCGTAACCTCGTATATCTAATTCTGCCCAACGTCCTACTGACTGATCATTGTTGATATTTAGATCTATGGTAGAAAACTGTGACTTGGATACTCCTTCGGCTGTGAAAAACTAGATCTATTATCTTGCTCTTCTTGCATTGCATTATTTATTTTCGTTGTGATGATTAGATTCACCTCTTACCCAGCATTACAGTTTCGAATATATGTGACATGGTGATGGACTTCCTTGCTTTCTTTTATTATCAAAAAATTACCTCCTTCGTTTGTAGGATAGCACTAGTGATGTGCATGGTAGAAAATATGCTCCATTTAGTTTTTCTTATTTCTGCAGCACCCAGTGTGTGTTAACTGTTTCTGAATCTTCTACCTCAGGACAAGCTATTGTTTCTGCTGTAACAAGTGGGAGCAGACAGTACTTTCTTGGTACGGACAGTGCTCCCCATGATAAACGGATGAAGGAGTGTTCTTGTGGTTGCGCAGGAATATATAGCGCTCCTGTTGCTCTTTCTCTTTATGCGAAGGTTTTTGAACAGGTAATATCTTTGTATCTCTGTCGCTCTCTCGTTGTAGTTCAGCTATTTTGTTTGGATTGTTACCATCTCACCAGAAACCATAGCTACAACGATGTCAGCTACATTAAGCTATCCCAATCTTACAGGCAAAGTACATACACTAAAATGTTAGAATTTCGTAACATGTTTTTTCATGTTTCAGGCTGGTGCCCTTGATAAGCTAGAGGCGTTTACAAGCTTCAATGGGCCAGATTTTTATGGTCTCCCAAGGAACAACTCGAAGATTGTTCTGAGAAGGAGCGCATGGAAAGTGCCTGCAACCTATACATACGGTGCAGGGTTGATTGTGCCCATGTATAGTGGCAACACTCTAGAATGGCTTCCATCCGATCAACCTGAAGAATAAACAAAATACTGGATTCATTTGACGATCCATTTGGGGAGTGACACAATAAGTGGAGCGGTTCCATCTTTCCCCCTTTCTGTAGAATCAGAGTGATAAACATGTTCTTCGACAAATATCTTACCCCGTGTGGTGTTCCTAAGAGTGCATTGTACGAGCAACTTATTCAAAGCAACGGCAAAATGCCTTCCTCTCAGTAAAAGAAATGATGGTGTTATTGAGTTATGTGCATTTCATTGGATTGCACTTCATCTCAGTAGATGAAAGGGCAGAAGCTGTAGGCAGCTAATTGCTACCAAGACATTCCAACCTTTCAGTTATGTCCTAATACACCAAGCTGACAGTTATGTTCTTACAAATAACTCGTGATCAACGCATGATTGTATTTATGACTGTAAATTGCCCTATTTTTATAGTGCTGAGGGGTAAACGCCAATGTGTACTTTTAGGTCAGCCATTGAAAGTAGTTTGGTTTTAACTTGGAATAAGAGGGGGAGAATATGTTCACAAGCATGGCGTCAAGCCTCATGGCATGCCTGGACCTGTGGAGGAAAAAATAAGCGCGACACAAAGGCCAAGAAGGTGACGACCACGCTGCCTCCTGCCGCAGCTGCTCCAACCCTAGCGAAGCCGACCTCGGTAGTCGGACCCAACCCAAGCAAGCTCCTGTCGTCACTGCTTGAGCCACGATGGAGCCGAAACTGACCGCAGTTGTGAGACTTATAGGCAAGGGGGCGGTAGCAACTCATCTATCGATGATTGTATGACGACGTTCATGGTCATGTCTCTCATGACGACGATGTAGTACCTACTCCCAACGCCCATGGTCCTGTCGACGCTCGCGGAGGAAAACGTGAGAGAAGAGGAAATGGAACCCTGCCATGCGAGGAGGGCAAGTTCAACAGGCATGGTGACCGCCGCCCATGTCATGCCGCTCGCGTTCCCAACAAACCACTGAACATAGCTCAAATCTTTCCGCCACCGTGTGTCTCTCACTATTGTAAGACCTCCGCGACCCCCAAATCAATGACACTGCCACCTCATATGGTGCTCCGCGGCAGGACCTCACCAAACAGTCCATACGGTTGTTTAGTGTTTTCACAATAAACTTTAAAAATCCGGCCGCTAAATTTCACGGCTCGCAGATGTATAGTGTTGTGCGTGTGTAGTTGTAATTGCAAAAACAGATTGTGGTGGTTTTACACTCGTAGATGTATAGTGTTGTGCGTGTGTAGTGGTAATCGCAAAAACAGATAAAATAGGTGGCATAAAACAGATAGAACAGTACATGCCAACACGAATGTCGTCGACGATCTCCGATGCACAGATCAACCTATGGCATTCTATGCTAACTTGTACTTCGTCGTCGCCGATCACCACCTCTCATACTCTCGTCGACATCGAAGCCGTCATCGCCGCACACTTCACGGATTAAGCCCAGGAGCTCCCGCCGCTCGGCTACTCTCAGAATGCCCATCTCCTCCATCTTCCCGACCACTCGGTCAGCGTCCTCCTTCTTCCCCGCCCTCCCCAGCTCCTCCACCACCGCCCTCCTCGTGATACCATCCACCACCGTGCCCGCACTTGCCATTTCCCACATCACCCGTTCAGCCTCCGTGGCCTCTCCGGCCACCGCGAGCGCGCTGACGAACGCGTTGCAGGACGGCTCCGTCGGCACCATCCCTTTCGCCCGCATTTCCTCGAACAGCTCCCGGGCGTTCCTCGTCCGGCCCTGCGCGCTCAGCCCGTGCACCAGGTAGCTGTAGGTGAGGGCGTCGGGCTCGCAGCCGTAGTGGGGCGCCATCTGGTGGAACACGCGCAGCGCGTCGTTGAGGTGCAGCGACTGCGCGTAGCCCTTGACGAGCACGTTGAGCGACCGGACGTCCGGCGGGATCCCCTCCTCCAGCATCTGCCGGAAGAGCGCGGAGACGGTGTCCATGTACATGTAGTGGACCATGGTGTCGTTGCCCCCGCGCGCCAGCAGCGCGGTGAAGAGCGCGTGGTAGGTGTCGGCGGCGGGGCGCGCGCCGGGGTCGGCGGAGGAGCGCATGAGGGTGTAGACGTGGAACGCCTTGCCGAGCTTGCGGAACTCGCAGTAGAAGTAGAGCGCGGCGCGGAGGAGCGGGCCCGGAGAGGGGAGGGACGGGAGGAGGGAGAAGAAGAGCGCGCAGGTGCGGTCGAATTCGTGGTAGAGGGCGGCGGTGCCGAGGCGCTTGACGGCGACGAGGAAGGGCCCGGGGTCGGGGCGGAAGGTGGGCAGGCCGAGGGAGTGGGTGAGGAGCGGGAAGAGGAGGCGGAGGTCGGAGGTGGAGGCGAGGGAGGATGCGAGGAGATTCGGGGTGAGGCGGGAGGGGAGGGAGGCGATCGCCGCGGAGACGGCGTCGGGGGAGGGCGATGAGCTCGGGGCGCGGTGGCTGCGGCGGAAGCGGTGCGGGGTGCGGCGGGAGGTGGAGAAGGGGAGGCGGTTGGAGAAGGTGGCGCGGGTGGGCGCAGGGCAGAGGACGCGGCGGAGGAGCGTGATCATCGCGGCGGCGGCGGGCGCATTTGGGCGGCGGGGATTCTGGATACAGTACAGTCACAGTGTATATATGACTCACCATGCGTCCATGCCACAACGGCAGCACAACATAATCCCATCAGGTTAAGCGACCGCCAAGCACGACAGGCTCAGTCACAGAAAGGAAAGGGGGAAGAACAGGCGGCCTGGTCGGCTCTCAGGAAGGATGGCCGCGGCCGTCGCGTTGGCGAGGCCTCTCCGGCGACTCCCCTACTTCCCTTGCCCGCGCCGTGCTCTCCCCACACCTCTCCAATTCTTCGCGCGAGGTAAGCCCTAACCCATTGCTTCGTCTGATACTCTGATTGAGCTGTGGTTCAGACTTCAGACTTGTGCCGCCCATGCGCAGGGCGGTGTGACGTGGCCCTCGCCGTCGCGGCGGCCGCAGTCAGAGATTCATCCGCTATGGGAAGCGTGCACAGGGATGTAACTGAGGAAGTCATGGACATTCTGGATATGGTTATCTCTTTTTCTAGCTCATTGTTATTTTCCATTGAACTATATGGCACATCCATCTGTGCCTAGACCGTCGCTGAAGATTTTTACCGAGTGCTCCGTTTATTGGAATTAGATGGTTGATGATAATTTACGTAGTTGGTCTGTGGGCTTCTTGTTTGATTGAATGCCTCAGCGGATTTTGAGGCTTCTTCCCACAATATAAGAAAGCATCAAGGGCTTCAGGTTGTGTCCACTAGGCTGATGCTTCCTCTATAACAGAGTATTGTTAGTACACGAAAATTAGGGGAAAAGTAGATGTGCTTCATGTTAGTTGTTCCGCTATTAGAGGATGACGAGAAGTCAATGATATTCTCTATTTTGAGTGGAAACATAACCTTCCTTCATAATAACAGAATACAAATGCTTCAACTGCTTCTTTTAAGTTATGCCAAGTGGCAGGAGTTCTACAATTGGTAAATATAGATGTTGAAGTTCAACGGAAATAAGCTCTAGTGAAGAAAAATAAACTTGATCCTGTTATCCTATAATGTTACATATGGTTGAAACAAAACATAACATAGCTCTCGTAAATATAGATGTTGAAGTTAAACGGATATAAGCTTGTAGTGAAGAAAAATAAACTTGATCCTGTTATCCTATAATGTTACATATGGTTGAAACAAAACATAACATAGCTCTGCCTTTTTGCATATTAATAGTGTACCGTCAACCTGGTACATGAATTATCAGTAACTTTGTCCCGGTACTGATATAGTTAGTCATTCAATTCATACATTTGTATTGACATCAAGCTTATGCAGACACAAAGGGCTTCCCAACGAAGAGACGTCTTCCACACCGATTTTCTTACTCCGCCTATCATAAAGGAGGCTATGCTGGCAATTGAGAAGTTAGCTGATATCAAGGCAGTAGCTCAGGGGGGTTATCCACAGGTGGAATTCAATATAATCAAAGGACTTGTTAATAGATTATATTAACCATATACCTTGTTTTTTCTCATCTTTACAGTTTATATTTATCTAGGCTGAGCGGTGCCGAATTTCAGTTGGACATCCAGACTCTATGACAAGTAACCCAGATGTAGTTGCTGCTTTGAGGTTTTCTCGAATCTATATTTTAGCTACCACTATCTGTTAAATAAGCTGACTTTGAGGCCTTTCCCAGCATCTCCGGGAATTTCGGATTCGAACCCTGTTCTCACGGTGACTTTCTCGGTGCTATTCTTGGGACAGGAATAACAAGGGAGAAAGTTGGAGATATACTTTTGCAGGTCCACACTTTCCCAAATACTCATTTCCTGGATGTTGTGTCCACCTTGTCCGTTTTCACCTTATCATCATTTGGGATATCTCTGTGCTTTTTATTAGGGGGAAAGAGGTGCTCAGGTCCTTGTTGATCCAGAACTTGTTGACTATCTGACTACCACACTAGAAAAGGTAGGTGTATCCCTAATTGTGTTGCCGCTTTCTCGTTTACCCGAGGTAGATGTGTGTATGCTCAACTATGTGCCCATGTGTATGACAGAAAAGATCTGAGATATGATTCAGTGCCATGGATTCAATGTCATGCAAAGTACCAAACCCTATATTATAGGCTGTTATATGTATTTAACTCATGTCAAGAAACAGGAGCACATTGAGATCTTAATATTTATGGTCACGTACATCACGGAAAATATTTCTTTCATTTGATGTTAGTCTCTTGTATTTATGAGTTTTGACCCAGATCTTCTCATGAATTTTGACTGATGTTCATGATTTTTTAAATATTATTTTTGTTATGTAAATAATACGGATTCTTCTGATTATGGTTACTCTGAACGGGGTTTTATTGAACAGGTGGGGAAAGTTGGTATTTCATGCACCCAGATTCCTTTGCTTGCTATAGAGTATGAGCCACCAAGGTTTGCTTGACGTACTATCTAATATACTGCATTCTTAGGAAGAATATTTTTATTATGTAATACGCTGGAAAAAGCTACTAAACACTACCATTTAACTGCAGGACCAAATCTTTTAAAACTGTAGAATCATCACTTCGGGTTGATGCTGTGGCCAGTGCAGGATTTAAAATCTCACGCACAAAGCTTGGTAGCTTGATCAGGTATGAACGTTTTCCTACTTTATGTACAGTAAGGTATTTCTTTACCATAATATCAATAGTTGGAACTCTCTTATGTATATTGGACAGTGCCGTTTGTCTGTTGCATGTTTTTCATTAGTGAGCAGAATACAATTCATTATAAGCATGCATTTCTGTTTGTTCAGTTCTGGAGATGTCCGTGTGAATTGGTCACTGGTTACGAAAAGTGGAACTACCCTCAAGGCTGGAGATGTTGTTTCTGTCAGTGGGATGGGGAGATTGAAGGTAATTACAATCACCAGTTATTGCATTTTTATATAAATGGCTTACAAGTTGATCTTTGCATCAAATGATATGCAAAAATACCTATTATAACATGCTATGGGAGATGCATGTACGCTACTAGAGATGCATAGTACTTTTCAAACTTTGTTCTACGCTCCAGTTATTTCAAGTTATATATTTTTTGTAGATTGGGGAAATCGTGACTACAAAGAGAGGCAAATATGTAGTTCAGCTGGTTCAGTATTTGTAGGCCTGTGAATTATCAATTGTTCTCTCAAGAATACCTGTCTCGGATTAATGGTATGCACTTTTGACACCTACCATGTGAAGAAAGTTTTCTTGTTCACAGTTCAAGTAGCAAAGTTTAAAATGTTGCTGAGCTTTATTATATTCTGAAGATTCATCAAATTATTACTTTATTTTGCTTAACTTGGCAGAGTTCAACAGTCTATAGAAACTTGTCAGTATATACTTAGGGTGTCTTATATTGCTGAGTCATCACTGAGGCAGTAGAAAAGGGCATAAGCTATTCTGGAAATAATTTACTTATGTTGTGCTTCACTATCAGAGTCCGCAAAGTGCTCAGTTGCTCATACGAGCATAAGGGGGGCAGCTGCCTACCTTTGCTTACCTGCAAATACTTATGAGAAAACAGATCCATATTCTTTACAATGGAAAAGGACAAGTGAACAGTACATGTGAAGTATATGTGACAGATTATCTTTGTTTCTCTTAACTTAAGTTGAAATTGAGAACGAAATTATTTAGTAGATACGTAATTCGCTTATACTTGTATGCACATGTTTTGGATGTATTTATGAAGTGATATCACATACGCAAAGCTGGGTAGCATGCTTGGAAAGAGTTCTTCATGTGTCAGGTATCACTGATATGGTCTAGTTGGATTTTTCAGGATCTAAGTTACTCTTTGAACTCCAACTCCTGCGACGGTTTGTTCTGCTTGGAGACAAGAAGTAGTATGCTTTCCAAAAAAAAAAAAAAAGTTACTCTTTGAACTCCAACTGTGACGGCTTGTTCTGCTTGGTGACAAGGAGGAAAGTAGTATGCTTTCCAAACAAAACAAAACAAAAAACAATTTCAAAACCAACACAAAATGTGTTTCTTCTATTTATTACATAAATTTTCATACCAAGCAACCTCTGTTTCATACCGTAATGACCAAGTGCCAGCAATTTCAATCAGAACACATGTGACATGATATGATAGGAAACCTTTGCACCTGGGTAAATTGATAACTACGGGTCGTAGCTTCAACCCCCCTTTTAATGCCCAAAAGGCTTTGCAAAGGGCTAAATTCCGTGCACCAGATATCTTGTTCCAACTTCCAAGTTGCAAAAGTACCTTATGTTTTGAGAACACCAAGTTGCAAAATTATCTAATGATCCAGTTTTGAAAACTGCAAACGACTCGTAGTGTTGCATAAGTTTGTTATCACAATGCTCCTTTTGGGAAGCACTCAGGCTGAGCTCAGTTTTCTGGATAAAAAATATATTCCTATGCTCATGGTATCTTGTTTGTCCAAAAATAAACCACAAGATATCTTAGGAGGACCTGCACTTTTGAAATGGTATGAAAGGACACCTGAACCTGACTGCTTAAGTTCATACCATCGGAAGTGTTTTATCTGGTTCTCCATCACGCTAGGCCCTGGGACCTATAATGCTGCATTGAAATATACAAATTTTGGATAGCCCCAGCACTGCTGGGAAGTCTCCGGTCTCCAGTTCCATCAAAATGCAATAATTCCCCCCTCTTATGCATCCTTGCACATAGATATGATATCCAATCTGAAGCAATGAGATTCTACCAGACTACAAAAAGCAGGGCATCACATGCATCTTCATAAAGGAGTGCTGTGCCTGTGTCCCAACTTTGTGGACCTTATGTTATTTGACAGCTCGTGACAAGGAGTTGTTTGATTTAGCCCACCAATTAATTGGCCGGGAAAGTGTTGCTACAGCTGCCTCCCTTGAAGGCGATGCTACAAGCTTGCTCATTCTCACATGCTCCTATCGCCATAGACCTGGCCACCTGGGAGCTATTTCACCCAAGAAAAAAAAACTGAAACTTTTCAGATTCAGAACAGTGCAAAGAAACCAACAAAATGTCGATACCCAAATGGGGTTAATCGTTTTAGTTTGTTGATCAGGTGTTGAAGAGGAGAATTTTGTATGGTGACTCTAAAGTGGACATCGGTGAAATGTTAGTGGGCTGAATGAGTGGAACAGGTAAGGGTGAGCCACCCTTTCCAAAAGAAATCATCCAAATTTGGACCCTTGCACGACAAGTTTTACTTTGTGCCGGCGTGATGTTGTTCTTTCTGGCATGTGGATACTAGTAATAACGTAGTACTCCATCCGTCCCAAAAAAGATGTCATTTCTTTGTCTAAATTTGAATGTATATGTCTAGATACATTCAAATTTAGACAAAGAAATGACATCACGGATGTAGTAGTATTAATCCTTGGAGTGTCAAGTCCCAGTTTCCTAGCTCCTGCAGGGTGCTTGCTTTCTGAAGTCCAACAACTTGTTGAAAACAGACACTCCTTCAGAAAAGACGCCCGTTCTGGATGTTTGTCATTTGTAGGGCAAGATTGGTCGCGACAGAATCGACTCTGGCGCTAAAATATGCCTAGAGTTTCCTTGGATTCTACGCTCACCATACTTTAATAAAAACACAAAAACCCAGTGTTTTACCTTTTGCTTTGTCCTAAGCCAATAATGGGCGTGCATTGCTTCCTGACTGTATTTCCAATGAAGACTTGAAGTGGAGCAGAACCAGATCCTTTTTTTTTCTCTCCTTCCACCCTCCGCTTTGAGAGTTGACCTCCGCTTCCTCCCTCTTTCTCCGGCTCGCTTCTCTCTCCTATCCGGCGGCTTTGCCAGCCGGCGTGGGTTGTAAATACTAGCTGTAGGTTTTTCTTTGCTTGCTGCTTGCCCCTTGTGGCATCTTGGAGTAGAGGGCCAGATCCCATCGGCCGGATCTGGTGCGTGCTCGTCACGGTGGTCATCGTGCTCGTCATGGTGGTCATCGTTGTGCTTCTATGGTGGCAGGAGCTGTCGCAAGCGGTGGTGCTGAGGCGTGAGATCTCCGAAAATAAGGCCGTCTTCCCCTTCTATGCGAGTGCCATCTTGGTGCTTCGGTGCGGTACCGGATGGTGGTGGCTCTGCTTCTTGATAAAGCTTCCGAGGAGGAAGATGGAGTGGAGAGGCTGGGCAACGGCTCGTTCAATAAGCGCCCATATGCCCTCTTCGGTTGTTCGATTCTTCTCTGTTTCCCCTCCTGGCCGGCCGTGGTGGCGAGGATGAGGGGTGTAGAGTGGTGGATCTTGGAGCTGGAGGGGGTCGGGATTCTTGTGGTACTGCGATTTGGAGAAGATTCTCGGTGGCTCATGCTTGGCCATCGACTCAAGGTGTTGGTGGGCAGCAACTCCAAGCCTGGACGCCGGCGTTGCGCCAGGTTCGTTTCAACCTCCATCGGAGGCCCTCTCAAGTTCTTGTGGCGGCGCTTCTCTCCCATCCTGAATCAAGTGGTTTTGTCCTCGATTCTGGTGTGGGGGGCTGTTGCTTGAGCTTGCAGTTCATCGGTGCTGGCGAAGAAGACGTTGGAGCCGATTGCGTTCCTCTTTCTTTGTCCAAGGTCTGTATTGCAAAAGTTGAGGACTTTTTTCTTATTTTGGTTTATTGTAAGGTCCTCAATGTAAATTGTATTGCACTGCTTAATATATAAATGCAGCATCCAGGCCCTTCGGGGCCTATCCCTGTTCAAAAAAAAAAATGAAGACTTGACCAATTCGAAAGATTCAAAAGATTATTTCCCGTACCACGGCCCAGCCGAAAGGGCATGCCGTCCTCCAATGATCCTGTGACTGACGTTCGATCGAACGTAGTAATATTTTCTCATGCCCAGTCTAAAAAATATATTCATGAACAAGTACTCTTGTCGTGGTCAGGCTGTTGATAGTCGCCGTTCATTCACTGCATCTAACTGGGACGTCACGCCGCACTGCAGATTTTCTTACCACACGCTGACGACGTTGATATGTTTGTTTTGCATAGGGTTCGTAGAAGTCATAGACCAAAATAAGAGTCAACTTAACACTACTCGATGACCTCAAAGGTGCGGCTAGCAAGCGATCTCTTTCTTACACGTTTCGAACTCCCATTCGCCGATGGTTAGAAACCAATCACTACCGCCAGCCATAGTGCAAGACTGCATTTTTGTCGCCGCATATTTTTAACTTATGGAATCGAATGCTATGGAGAACTGCAGATTTCCCTAGTTTACTTGAGGCAACCCGGTCGGCGCGGCGGCGGCGGGACCTTCGGTCGCCAATTTCTGGGCGCGGGGGCGGCGTCGCTCTGCTGTTCCAGGCGTTGATGTTGCGGTGGGTAGCGGGCATGTGCGGCTCGCCCTGCTTGTCGCCGCAGGTTTGGCGGCCCGCTTGGGATGGTGGCCTCGACGTCGACTCCGGTGGGCGGTGAGGAAGGTGGACAGCGGCGAGGATTTCCGGTGTCTACGCTTCGATCTGCGGCTCGGCTTGTTCTAGCTGGGGCTCGGTGCGGCACCGGCATGCTCGGCCTGGAGGTGCGGAGCTGCTTTCGGCATGGGTGGTGGTCGGCGGGCTTCGGCGCGCATGGTGGAGGTTCATGGGCGGCCGTTTCAGGTTGCAGGTTGTTGAGCTTCTCCGGGAGAAATCCTTGCTCCGGTTCTGGCCGGTGCTGACGATGGTGACTCCTGCGAGTGTCGCGGGCTTTCTTGAAAGCATCGTCGAGGTGTGCTCACTCGTCCTCCTGTGGCCTCGACTCCGGAGGGAAACCTCTGATCCGAGATCGGGCGATGGAGGCGCTTCTGCGTCTCTTTCCTTCTTGGGGGCATCGTCTCGGAGTCGCCTGCAGCCGGGGTTCAGTGAAGAGGGCTTGTTGCCGGGCAGCTGTGCTAGGTCCAAGTGTGCAGTTTTGGCAAAGATGATGCGTCAAGCTGAAGATGGGTCGCGGCTGGACTTCGATAGTCGGTCTTTCTCGGCGTGTTCGATGGGTTGTGTTCTCGGTCGGCGCAAGTCCAGCATAATTCCCTTGTGAAGCTCGTCGTCGGATTCGGAGTTGTCTGTCCTTGGCGCGTGTGGTCAATTGTTGGCATAGGCCGACATGGGGTCCGATTGTGAGGCTCTGTTTGGGAAGCTGCTGATGATGTCGGAATCGCCGCCTCGAGGAGGTGTGACGACGATGACACTTTGCGGCAACCTCGACGCGATCTCCTTGTGCGTCTGTGTTTCGTGTGGGTAGTCAGGTTGGCTGTGGTGGTGTGCCGTGTGCCCAATGTGGTCGTGTTACATGACGACATTGGTGCATTTGTACGGGTTTTCGGCCGGTTCCCCTGCAAATGAACCGGTCAATTCTTTTCGACTTTATTAAATAAAATGAGCCAAAATTGCCCGTTTTGTTAAAAAAAAAAACTCACAATGAAGTGAGGTTAAAATTTTAGTGGAAAAACAGGCCCTAGTAGCAAGCAAGAAACTCGCAATACGACTAGCCCGATTGGATCAGCTAAGACGTTGGGATCGTCGCTGTCGGGGATCACAACGTACGATGGCAGGCAGGCAGCACCACACGCTTGGTCACGGATGGACTGCAGCAGCCTTTGCTGACATTTCAATCGAGCATGACGAAGTATTTATTAAGTTGTCGTCGACCTTGTTTGTTTTCGGATGGGGCTTCACTTCACACACGAGGCAGTGTTTCTTCTATACTTGCACATTTTCGGCTAGACGTGTCCTTGGACATGATCTTCCGAGTTGCTTCACTTTGAGAGGAAATTAACGTACGTCTTCGGTTTACTCGTGAATTCACTTTGGGCCGCCGGGATAATTAGCGAGCAGAGAGATACACTATGCCGTTATATTAGAGCCGCGCACTGCAGAAATCATCAGCACCGACCGATACTTTGAAAATGAAATGAGAGTTGAAGCAGAGGCAATTAAGATGAGCAGGCATCAGGCGTCGATCTTTTTGGCTGTAGATCGGGCAGATCTAGAGTATAACTGAGCTGAGCTGCTGGGGAAAGGTATCTTTGAGTACAAGTACCGGTACGATCGAAATGGACCCTAATGGACGGCATGGCTGGCTTTGCGGAGTTAATGGCGTCACATGGCACGAAACCTAAGCCAGACTTTAGTTTACGAACAGTAACATGGGTGGTCACGTGAAAGGAACTAATGACCATGATTAGTTTACGAAACACAGTAACATGGGTGGATGAAGGAAGAAGGAAGAGAGAGAGAGAGAGCGCTAGCTAGCTAGGATCCGATCGATCACGAATTAAAAAGCAGGGGTACAGACTGTAGGGGTTTATGTTTATTTACCTGGTTGGGTTTGACTATGTCGACCACGCCCGTGAAACCCGAGCCTCCCTGTCGACGTCTGTATCTGTTTTTGTGTCTGAGAATCGCTGCCTTTGGTTTGTTGGCGACGACGGACGCGGTCGATCGCGTGCGTGGGTGAAATTCCGGCGGTTTCGTTCATGACCGAGATGGGTGGGGGTTCTTTTCCCGTTTGGTATCCCGGTGAGACGTGTCGCCGTTTGGGCTTCGCGCCTGGTCAAACTAGTCAAGCTCGACCACCGGTACGCGACGTGTGTAAAGGGCCGGACGCGACACACCACTTCCGTTCAGACACTGCACTACACATATGACACGAGTCGAGGAGCTGTGTTGTGAAAAGCGTGTGAGCAAGCGGCAAGCGGAGCAGTGGACTGCTCGACTAGTCCACTCCGTTTCTTCGGCCGACCTTTCTGCTTTCCAAGGCAAGCAGTCCAACACGCCAATCATGAACCCCGTGGGACATGGAGTGCTGCGCGGGATAAGACGAGTGCGTGCGTGAGGCAACTTGTACAACATGCTCCAACAAAGATGCACAACTAAGGAAAAATTTCAGCAGGATCTCAACACTTCTATGGAGACCCAAGTAAATTATAAATTTCGTACAAAACAAAATTCCCCGGTTCATGTGCAAATCTAACCAGAAATTTAGATTGTAATCATCTACTAACCCTATTGTTGTTATCCAGGCACCACAATCGTCCGAGAACAAAACCTAACCAAACTCTACATTTTAAACGACGAAGATGACCGAATGGGAGGAAACTGCCATAGCCAGCAACTGCACATCGAGCCTTCTGCCGAACTACAAATAATGACGCAAGAACTAAAATCACATGAACGTGCGGAACAAGGAAAAGGAGGAGACGAGGAAGCTTGCAGAAGCGCACAACTACTATGGTGTAAGACGGCAAGTTCGACCATCGTGTACATAGCTAAGGTGATCTTACGGTGCACGCCTTTTAATACATCCATTGGACGACTGCCGCTTAATCCATTTCCGCCTGGCCCGCAGGTCGCCATCGTCGTTCTCATGGAGGACGGCGACGACAGCCTCCGTAGCAGTTGGCGCTCTCTGTAACGCCCCGACCCCGAAATTATATAAAGAGTCTATATAACCCACAGGCTATACTACACAACCGAAGGGCATGGGATTACCGCTCCCAGGCAACACTCCGATCATGCCATAAACACTGGCATAGCTATCAATATATAATAAAGAGATCAAGACTTGTGGAACAACTGGCACGCCACAGACTCTACGACACAAAGTTCATATAGCAACTCATATATGAGAAAGATACAAATAGCACAACAGGGGTCACAGACCCATCATCACATCAAGCGGAAGCAAATTATATTGTCTAGCAACAAGATCCAAAATATGGCCTAACCCCTAAGAGGCCTGCATATAAACATCCCAGCCAGCTTGTTCCACGACGTCCCAAGCTGCCACCTGGAAATCCCAAACTACTCGTCGATGTCCACGAAGAACCCACCTCGGTGCTCGGTGTCGTCCTCCTCTAAAACAAGTAATAAAGTCAGCAAAGAGAGACTGAGTACGATGTACTCGCAAGTTTAGTAGGGCGATATAGGCCCAATGATGACGGAGGCTCTAAATCTGTATACTAGTTACTTTGCATAAAGCCAGTTTTCATTTAAAAAGACATAACTGACCCATGACATCGACTACTCAGAAGATTTTTCATAAAAGGGATAAGAGAGTAACTTTTTCCTTTGGTTCTCATCGAACCAAATAGTATCAAGAATCCACCTCTCATTTCCACCAAGGCACTCCCTCGAATCATCCTCATGGAAATGAACCTTTTACCACACGTTGTAATTGCAACCTCTAGCTGCCAAATTTTAATTAGGTTAAAGTTATTTATGATCCCGTAAATCCATTCCCAAGGCGTCCATAACCGTAGACACGGCTTTTCGAAAAGATTAAACCCTGCAGGCGTGTACTAATTTACCCATTGGTACCGTCCGGCTCACCTGATTGGCCCTCTTCCGGGGAAGGCCGGCGAGTGGGCGCGGTTAAACCTTTACCTCGCATGAGACTATCCAAGAGTCATCTGTGGCGACAGGACAAGTTTACCCAGCCTATTTCAGCCCCTGCCCCCATCGCCACGTCCTAAACACCACCATCCTCATCGTTTCTTTTTTCCGCTCACACACCCACGCGCAGATGGAAATAGCAAACTAGATGACCCTTGGATACGCCCGCACAAGTTATTCAGTTAGTAAGGAGCCCATACCCCCACCAGTGGCAGCACGCTCAAACCTTGAGTCCGAAGACAGGAACTCGCACCTAGGGGCAAGAGTGAGGCAAAACACCATCCCCGATGGCAACTCACCCAAGCCTTTTAAGCAATTTAATTAAGTACCACACTTCACCACCATGTCCGAAACATCCCATCAACTTCAACAATTATGGAATTTAATCAACGGACATAAAGCATTTGACTAAGCATGGCTAAGCATCACTCAGCATATCAACGGACAACAATTATATATATATATATATATATATATATATATATAGGGACGCGCTATTTGACTCCCAGGGAGTAGAATAGTTATTCTACACCCACCCTCTATCTTCACAACCGCATATGATTTTTATGTCACGTAAATTTTGCCTTATGTATTGAGTCAAGGAGAACGTAAGAAAAAATATAAATGACAAAAAAAATATTTACGTGACGTTGCAAAAATACGACAAAAATACACTTATTTATGTTGTTTTTATGACTTTTACGTCATTTTAACTCATTTTTTATGTCGATTTTTTCTATTATGGGTCAACATGACGTAAATATTTACGTATGTAACATAATTTATTGATGTAACAACGTAAAAAAATTGTGGGTGCAAAATAAGTTATTCTGCACCCTGGGTGTCAAATAGGGTTTCTATATATATATATATATATGTCAGCTATTCTCGAACTAGTTCTAGAATAGCTATTCTAGAACCAATTGTGAACTTCCGTGGCAGAGTAGATGAACTTCATTCAACCGCTTATCGGAATGAGACATGTGATATACCGTTGGATAGCTATGAAAATTACGAAACTTTTTCATTTTCACAGGTTTTCGAAATTAGTTACGGTTTTTAAAGAATTTCAAATATACTATCACTATTTTCGCGTCCGTACCGTATTTTGGTCGCCATTTTCAAACCGTTTATCGGATTGATGCATATGATACGCCGTTGGAAAGCTATGAAAAAGCCGCAACTTTGTTATCTCACGCATTTTTTCGAAATTCCTTACGGTTTAAGAGCAGTTTTAAAAATACACTATCACTATTTTCGCGACCGTACGGTATTTTGATCGCCATTTTCAAACCATTTGTCGGATTGATGCAAGTGATACGGCGTTGGAAAGCTATGAAAAATCCGCAACTTTGTTATCTCACGCAGTTTTTCGAAATTCCTTACGGTTTAAAAGCAGTTTTAAATATACAAAATTCTGTTGTTTTAGAATTCTCATTTTTCTGAACTTCCAACTTCGCATGTGTGAACTTCATCCCGACAAATATGTGAACTTCTTCCCGACACGTATGTGAACTTCTTCACGGAGCACCGGATGAACGTGGTACGTCATGTTTTCGACGTGTTTTGATTTTTTACCTGTTTGATTTTCGTACTTGGACCATTTTTGAACTTCCCTCGTCAACGAAAGTGAACTTTTATGTGAGACGTAAGTGAACTTCCTAACGGAGCATCAGATGAGCGTATTATGACACAGTTATTTGATTTTTCGTAATGTTTTGCAAAGTACACTTCATATCCTTCACACGACACGCAGAGTCCCGCGCGCAGGCGAGGAGGCCGGCGGCGGGGTCGCGCGCTCAGGCGAGGTGGCCGGCGGCGGCGTCCCGTGCGCAGGCGAGGAGGCCGGCGGCGGGGTCGCGCGCTCAGGCAACGCAGCCGGCGGCGGGTTCCCGTGCACAGGCTAGGCGGCCGGAGCTGAAGGGGGGTGGGGGTGGCGTTGGGAGGCAGCCGGCGGCGGGAATCGGTGGTGGTCGGGAGTAGGTCGAGGGTGGGGAATCGGGGTCGGGGTGGTGGGAGGTCCGGTTTTTTTCTGGGGTACGGTCCTTTCCGGGCTAAGAAGGTCATTAGTATAGGTGGTAATCGGGATAAGAAGCTAATTAGGATGGGGTGGTTCTAGAATAGCTATTCTAGAACCTCTTAAGGGGGGTTCGAGAATAGTCCTGCTCTATATAGAGCAGGACTATTCTCGAACCCCCCTTAAGAGGTTCTAGAATAGCTATTCTAGAACCACCCCATCCTAATTAGCTTCTTATCCCGATTACCACCTATACTAATGACCCCGATTCCCCCCAGAAAAAAATCGGACCTCCCACCACCCCGACCCCGATTCCCCACCCTCGACCTACTCCCGACCACCACCGATTCCCGCCGCCGGCTGCCTCCCAACGCCACCCCCACCCCCCTTCAGCTCCGGCCGCCTAGCCTGTGCACGGGAACCCGCCGCCGGCCGCCTCGCCTGAGCGCGCGACCCCGCCGCCGGCCTCCTCGCCTGCGCACGGGACGCCGCCGCCGGCCACCTCGCCTGAGCGCGCGACCCCGCCGCCGGCCTCCTCGCCTGCGCGCGGGACTCCGCCGCCGTCCGCCACGTGCAGTCTCCAAATCCCAAGCGCGCTCCTAGTCGTCGACCTGCAGGCCAAGCGCGCGGCCTCATCGGCTCCGCGCCGCCATGCTCGAGCGCCGCCTTCGGACGTCTCCCCTGCGTGCGGGCCGCCGCCATTGGAACCTCCCGCTGCCACGCCCCAACGCGAGCGCCCCCACGCCTCCAGCATGTCGCCGTCGTTGGATTCCCACCATGCCGACGAGGCCTTCGTTGGCCCAAGATGTCCTTCGCGTGAGGACACAGCCCTGGACCCGAAGCTGTGAGGATGAGGCTCCTTCTCACAGTTCACTTGATTTTTTTGTGCGGTTCAGATCTTCTCATGCATATAGTTCTCTGTCTATTCAGTACTCCAAACTCCCGTCACACTAGGCCGAATCTGGTCGGCACGTGTACTCGTCTCGATCCGGAGTGGTGGTTCCCCTGCGCCAGGAACTCCAAAATCAAAGGAGCAAAAAATTGTAAAACCAACAACGAGACGAGTGTGATAGCGAAGTTCACTTTTATTTATCGGAGAAGTTCAATTTCTCTGATGCAGAGAGTTCACATTTTTTATCAATTTTTTTAAAAAAATTCATCGGCATGGAAAAGTTCACATTTCTTTATCATGAATTTCATCCATTCTAGATATTCACTCTAGTAAAATTTGAAGTCCAATATATATAACTTCGAAGTCCATTTCGAATAATACAGACGAGAAAATAAAAAATTGGAAGTGCATCTAATGCTTCGCAAAGGAAGTTCACTTACCAGTTGGGCGTAAGTCCACTATCGTGACGGCGGAAGTTTGTGAAGTCCAATGAGAGAGGTGTGGTTGAGACGTGAAAAAATCAATGCTGTAATGTTTGCTTCTATTTGTCATGGTATTCGGTTTATTCCACAATGGAAGCCAGAAGAGAGAGGTGTGAGAGTTTTAAAAAGTTACTCATGTTTGATCTCGCTTCAAAGTTCACTATTATTCTGTGAGGAAGTTCACTTAAGAAAAACAAAAATAAAAGTCAAAACTGTGGCGTAGTACGTGCGTCTAATTCTCCGTGAGGAAGTTCACTTATGTCTCCCGTAAAAGTTCACTTTCGTGACGAGGGAAGTTCAGAAATGGTCTGAGTACGAAAATCAAACAGGTTAACAAAAATGACGTAGCACGTGCATCTGGTGCTCCATGAAGAAGGTCACATAGTGTTATGAAAAAGTCCAGTGTTGTGAAGTGGGAAGTTCAGAAAAAACGTGAATTTTAAAACAACAGAATTATGTATATTTAAAACTGCTTTTCTTTATTTGAAAGTTCACTTGTGGAATTAAAAACTATATGAAGTTCACTTACATAATCACGAGAAGTTCGGGAAAAAAGATGGTCCGCTAAAAATAACCGCTAAAAAACAGGATGTTCGTTCGCAAAAAAAAATGAAGTTCACTTGCGTGTCGTGTGAAGGATATGAAGTGTACTTTGCAAAACATTACGAAAAATCAAATAACTGTGTCATAATACGCTCATCTGATGCTCCGTTAGGAAGTTCACTTACGTCTCACATAAAAGTTCACTTTCGTTGACGAGGGAAGTTCAAAAATGGTCCAAGTACGAAAATCAAACAGGTAAAAAAATCAAAACACGTCGAAAACATGACGTACCACGTTCATCCGGTGCTCCGTGAAGAAGTTCACATACGTGTCGGGAAGAAGTTCACATATTTGTCGGGATGAAGTTCACACATGCGAAGTTGGAAGTTCAGAAAAAACGAGAATTCTAAAACCATAGAATTTTGTATATTTAAAACTGCTTTTAAACCGTAAGGAATTTCGAAAAACTGCGTGAGATAACAAAGTTGCGGATTTTTCATAGCTTTCCAACGCCGTATCACTTGCATCAATCCGACAAATGGTTTGAAAATGGCGATCAAAATACCGTACGGTCGCGAAAATAGTGATAGTGTATTTTTAAAACTGCTCTTAAACCGTAAGGAATTTCGAAAAAATGCGTGAGATAACAAAGTTGCGGCTTTTTCATAGCTTTCCAACGGCGTATCATATGCATCAATCCGATAAACGGTTTGAAAATGGCGACCAAAATACGGTACGGACGCGAAAATAGTGATAGTATATTTGAAATTCTTTAAAAACCGTAACTAATTTCGAAAACCTGTGAAAATGAAAAAGTTTCGTAATTTTCATAGCTATCCAACGGTATATCACATGTCTCATTCCGATAAGCGGTTGAATGAAGTCCATCTACTCTGCCACGGAAGTTCACAATTGGTTCTAGAATAGCTATTCTAGAACTAGTTCGAGAATAGCTGACCTATATATATATATATATATATATATATATATATATATACCACAATTCTACCTTTGTCTCAGGCCAACACCTCAAACCTAGGTTTCATAGGAAGGGAAGTCTGTGATGGTTCAGGGGAAGAACATGCATACATAGGAGACTCTAGCATTGACCCAAATTGTCATTGGAATCGCATGTAATATTATGGTGGATAAAATAAGTTTGTAAATAAATAGGATGCTAGATGCCAAGAAGGTTAGGTTATCTCTTGCCTTGCTGATAGTGCTGGTTGCGCGGATCGTCGAGGTATTGTGGTGGAACCTCGACTCCTGAATCTAACAGAACACAAACAAATAGCAGGAAACGAAATAAATAACACAAATACAAAGGTGCAATGCACACTCATGATGAGATGGTCAGATTATGCAACGAAATGATATTGGGCATGTCCCACAAGTTAGATGGAACCCCTAAAATAATTATCGCAATTAACGGGTTATAACTCCATATTTAACTTAGTGAATTAAGCATTTGCCCAAAATGTCCAGTACTAAAATATGAGTTCTATATGCATGAAAATGACATTATTTGATAGGTATTGTTCTCATGATCATTTTGGTACTTCGTTTGCAATTTTCCGATTAACGATTAAGAAATGGCGATTTAAACGGTTATGCAATTTAAATAATTTTTAACCAATTCGAAATAACATCAAAGGAAAAATTGGTTTCATGCTGTGATCTTAACATATATAGATAGCATTTGTTTTGCTGGTCATTTTGGTATATCATTTGCAATTTTTGGATCAATATTTATCAAGTTATGATATTTCCAAATATTGATTTAAATCTGCCATTTTATTTAATTTTAAATAAACAGCACCAAAATTAATTCTACAATTCTCTTAAATGACATAAGGTTGTAGTTCATTGCTTACTGAACATTTTGAGCTATTAAACATAAATTTCGAGTAAACAAAACTCAAGTTATGGATTTTCTAAATTCCAATTATATTCTACCATTTTAGTATTTATTAAATAAAGGAAATTTCATAAATTTACTTGATCATGGCAAGGATACTAATAGGTAGATATTCTTTTTCTAAGCATTTTGGTATATTGGTTGCATTTTTCTGAGATGTGGTTCAAAAGATATTGAATTTCAAAGTTTTAAACCATTTCTGGTTTTAAACTAATTTCCAAAAAAATAAATTCCAAACGTTTTTTCACCGGTCGCATCTCTTACCCGCGAGGCTGAGCCTCACTGGCAGGTGGGCCACGGCCACGGTGGCAGCCACGTCGGATGCCAAGTCAGCGGGTGACGCATGGTGACGTCATCGTCGGCGGCAGCGGGTCGACAGCGCACGGCGCGGCGGCTCCGGCGTGCGAGGGAGCAAGTGGAGGGGCGCGTTCTACTCGGCACGGGGAGGGTTACACACTAGTGGTGGCGCCGCCCTATCAGGGTCGTCGGAGCGACGGCGGCGCACGGCGACCGACGGCAACACAGAGGAAGAGGGAGAGAGAGAAGGGGTCCCGGAGGACCAGATGCTCACCAGGAGCACGATGGAGTGGCCGACAAGGGCCGGGGTGGCCGGACGGCGACGCGATGGTGCTCGGACGGCGGCGGCCGGAGGCGGGGGAGAATGGACGGCGACGGCAAATCCCGGCCTCCCGCCTCGATTCCTTGGCTGGGGAGGTAGAAGACGGCGAGGCGGAGCTCGTGGCGGCATCGGCTTGCTTCGGGGTGGCCGGAGTCGTCGGCGGCCACGACAATGGCGAGCGGCGGTCGCGGGCTCGATTTAGGGTTAGGGTTTGGGCGAGCCGAGAGGGAGAGATAAGGAGGGGGAGAGGAGAAGCAGGGGGCGTCACGGGCGGTCCTTAACCTCGCGCGGCAGGGGGGCCACGGCGCGAGGGCGCAGAGATGGCCCCGGCGGCCATGGCGCCAGTGGCAGCGCTGTTGCCACAGTGAAGAGGGGATTTTTGCAGAAACCCCCTTGGCCCATTTTTCTTTTCTTTTCTATTAATAACATGCAACCTTGGCAATTTAATTGAGGGACCAAAACATTTGTGAAAAATATGAAAATATTCAGGGATTCTCCTACTAATAGGATGAAGCTCCCCATATTTTTATCTTTGAATTTTCAAATGTTTAACTGGGTTTCAAAATTCAAAAGTGATTTGCGACTATTTGAAGTCCTCATTTTTAATTGCGGACTTTAAACCTTTTTATAAAATCTGCAAAAATTCAGGTAGCCTCCCCATGACATGTAGAATCTCCACAAAATTTGGTGTTGCAAAATAAAAAGTTTTGCATAACATTTGTTCATAGGGTTTACATAATGAAATTTTGATCAATTCCAACTATCATTTTTATAGCCTTATAAAAGCACTAAGCAAGAATATTATTTTGCACTCTTGAAACTTCTTGGACAAATATGGAAGCTCAAGAATATTTTGTTTTGCCAAGTTGAGCAATTGCATTTGGTTTGGAATTTTAGGAAGTGTTTTGCTTCCTTTTAATGTTTTCCATTTTGCTTTAATTAAATTTAGCAATTGTTATAATGGATGCTATGATGCAATGCAAAGCAAAAGTGAAAATTTGGCACAAATTTTAGGGTACCAAAACTGGGCTGTTACACTCTCCTCCATCGGGATGTCCACACCAATGTCTCCCAGCTGATCTAGCATACATGTTTGATTGGAACAGATAAAGGACAAGAAAGGGGGATTGAGAGGTAAAAATCTCAGGGCGGCTACTGAAATTATGCATTTAGGGAGGGTGGGAGAAGAGGGAGAAGGGAGACACCTAGTGTGCTACAGGGGGTCGCTTGCTCGGGGATGGTGGTCACCGACCCCGTCATGCATGCTACTTGTCAAAGCCAGAGACAGTGAGACTAAGAGAGAGGAACTGCTAGGAGGGTGAGAGAAGATGGAGAAAGGGGGGCATGTGCACCCCCAGCTTGCACAAAGCTCTGCCACTGAATTGTAAACATATTACATAAGATGTTCAGAAAGGCGATCATATCATGCCCATATGTGACCGATCCTAAGTTCAAAGTTGTGGCGACTGACGGAAATATTTTTTAATTAGATATTAGATATACAAATCCATCTTATACCTATATTTTTGAAAAATGACGTATCACAGCATCGCCTTATCTATATCCGTATCCAGTTTTCCGATCGTGTAGATGATAGCAAGGCAACCTAGGATAAACAGAATGATGAGTGCAACGCCGTAATCCTAGCCGGCGTTCGATAGAACCCCTCATGCGAGACAAGTGCCATGATAAACCCTAATGTCAGGAATGCCATAGCGTTGGACTCCTTGGACCAGATATAGATATGTGAGAACATGAACAACATTATCGGTCGACTCACGATGTGCCCACCTAGCCCTACCTTATCGTCCTGCCAGAACCTGCCCGGGGGTGAGATCGGCCTTGTACGACGTTGATGTCGCCAAGCTCGCCAGAACCATAAGCCAGCCACGCATGTCCTTAATATATTTAGACTTGGCCCGCAGGTCGCCATCGTTTTCCTCATGGAGGACGACGAACACACTTTCTGAAGCCGCTGGCGTGCCCCCTTGCACCAGTGGCCCTCTCTCCATCGGGATATTGATGCAATGTCTCCCAACAAATGTGACATACCTGTTTGATTGGAACATATAAGGGATAATAATTAGAGTTGAGAGGCAAAAAAGGCAAGCTATAGAAATTAAGCATTCCGGTATGGTGGGGGAAGAGGGAGAAGGGAGATACCTATTGTGCTGCAGGGGGTCGCTTGCTCGGGGATGGTGGTTGCCGGCCCCGTCCTGGGTGCCATCTATCAAAGCACAAGAGATTGTGAGATTGAGAGAGAGAGGAATTATTGGGAGGTTCAGAGAAAAGGGAGAAATTGGGGGGGTATGTGCCCTCCTCCTAGGCTCCACTAAGCTCCTCCACTAGATTTTAGGCCCCCTTTGATTCAAATCAGTACCATAGGATTTTTTGACGATTGAACCTATAGAAAAGTTGTAGGAGTTATGCCCTAGAGGCAAATAATAAAGGATTTTTATCAGCATAACTCATTACATGTTCATAATAAGTTTTATACCATGCTATAACTGTATTAAGCGGAAACATTTATACAGGTGTGGTATATAAACAACCAGGTCCCTAGTAGCCTCTACATTGACTAGTCCATTGGTCAACTGATGATCAAGGTTTTCTGATCATGGGCATTTATGTCAATTAACAATGGAGTCATGTCATTGGAGAATGACGTGATGGACATCCACCCAAAGTAAGTTAGACGCAATGAGATCTATCACGTTCATCGACATTGCGACAACTTAATTCATACGTAGTAGTAGCCAAGTCCTTGGACCGTAAGATCATATTTAATCACAGTTCCGGAGGGAAGCTTTGACTGCATCAACCGTCACACCGTAACAGGGTGATCATAAAGGTGTCTATCAGGTTTACTGAAGGAATATGTTGAGGCGTATGCATCAAGATCGGGATTTGTCCATCCGCATGATGGACAGATATCACTGGGCCCACTCAGTGATATTACATCAAGTCTTGCAAGCTTGTGACCAGGTCACGGAGATGTAATATCATGGAGACGAGTAAATAAGTTTGTCGAGTAACGAGATGGGATATCGGACAAACTTGATATCGTGTGACAAAAGGAACTGGTGAACAACGATAAGGCTCAAGCGACAAAGAACTTCGTGGAACGCATAAGGGCTATCATGGGTTTCCAGATCCCGTTGTTGGTCATTGATCGGAGAGGAGTCTCGATCATGTCTGGAGTTATCCCGAACCGTAGGGTGGCACACTTAAGGGTAGACGACGCTTAGGAATAGTTTCGGTACTGAAGAAATAAGAGAAACAAACTCCGGATTGGTTTCGGTAATTATCCGATGGTGATCGGAGAGGTTCCGAAGTGTTTCAGAATGAGAGAATTATCCGATGCTGATCGGAGGGGTTCCGACGGTGTGTCGGAACTAAGGGAGAAGTATCCGATGGAGATCGGAGGGCAATGAAAGGAGTTTCGATGCAAGATAAATTAAATGGTATGTATTTAATATTAATTAAGGTAATTAATAATTAAATAATATTTAATTTATATTTAAAGGGGCAGCCCACCTAAATGGGCCCTATGGGGCCCATTAGGGAAACCGCCCCAAAGGGCCAAGGAAGAGCTCGCCGGGTGGGCCACTTGGGGCCCACCAGTGGCTGGCGCACCAAGGGGGTGCGGGCTGGTGTGGGGATTAGTCCCACACCGCCCCCCAAGGGAGGTGGCCTCCTCCCTCCACCTATATATATGGGTGCCCCCTCTGCCTTTGATGGCATCCAATTTGTCTCCCAAATCTCTCTCTCTCCCTCACGTGTGGTTCCGGAATATTGGAACCGCATATGGGGTTAGGGATTTCTCCACCAAATACCACCGCCGTGATATTGGTGCTTTGGTCTAGCTATTCATCTTCCGCTGCTGCCGCTGGACCGGAGTCGGGGGATCGTCACTACACCGTATGTGTGTAGAAATACGGAGGTGCTACACTTGCGGCACTCGTCGTCAGTACGACTACACGACCTCGAGGTCGGCGTCGTCGTACGTCTTCATCATGCGTCAACACAGATCGGTTGATCGTCGACGCTTACGGTCTTCAAGGGTATAAACATCGGATCCCTCCATTACTTTATGTCTACCTAGAGATAGATCTTAGCTAGTTTATCGTTCGCGTTGCTAAGAATTTTTTTTGTTTTCTGCACACGAACCCCTTCAGTGGTATCAGAGACGATCTATGCGTAGATGTAGAGTACGGATTAGAACACATAGAAATATGTGGGCACTCGATCATATAATTGTTACCCTCTCTCGAATTTGTTCATACTGTTGAATTGCTTGATGAAGCGTCCCAGACCGACTTTACGCTAACGCGAGACTGGTTCCGCACTTGACATATGGCTTGTACCATATATGCGGCTGGCGGGTGTCTGTCTCTCTAGCACTGGTAGTATGGCATCTTCAAAGGAGGGCCCTGAAAGGGGTGTAATAGAGACAATTATTTTATCGGTGTTGTGGTTGCAGGTTCGTAAGTTAGAAGGCGGTTCTTTTTGCGAAAGCCCCTCAGCCACGTAAAATATGCAAAAGATAAAGTAGAGGCGTCTAACTTTATTTTGCAGGGGCGCATGATATGATATGGTAACGGTAAGTATTTAGTGAAATATTTAATTGTTGGCATGGAGGCACAGTGACCCGGTGCGGCGCCGGAGCGCACGATGGAGATCATGGCGCGGGATACCATATCATGTCGCACACATTTTATTAGATGATTAATAGATGTTGTGTGCTACCTATATTGTTTGTATTAGATATACGGCGGTAAAAATATAGGGATCCCTCGATTAATACCAATGTCATGTTCTCCCTTAGTATGCACCACCAAGAAAGTTCGCCGTTGTGGAGGCAGGCCGTGACGATCGGGTGTCAAACATATCTGCATTCGCATACGGTGGGTGTAAGCCATGTATGCACAGCCACATACTAAGGTTGGATTGGCGAGCCTAGCATGTACATACATAGCCTCGGAACACAAGAGACTGAAAGGTCGAGCATGAGTCACATGGATGATGTGATTGACTGGGAGATGTCTACCTTTGAAGCTATGCTATCGGCCGTGACAATCGGGGGTAGTATGGTGGATGGGGATCATGTGATCACTTAAAACAATGATGAGGGATGTTCGTTTTGAGTGGGAGTTCTTATAGTTGTATAAACATGAACTCCTGTTATGAACATAGTCTAAATTACTTTGCAAAAATCTATGTAGATAA
This sequence comes from Puccinellia tenuiflora, assembly GCA_012064385.1. Classification (NCBI taxonomy): domain Eukaryota; kingdom Viridiplantae; phylum Streptophyta; class Magnoliopsida; order Poales; family Poaceae; genus Puccinellia; species Puccinellia tenuiflora. Next base: position 281,100 of record QRDG01000361.1, read on the forward strand.
TAACCTGTTCCTCAGCCCTCCTAAGGGCCCGGCGGCTGCCCCTTAGCCCTTTTAAACTTAGACAAAATCCTGCAGTTGAGAAACTTAAAAGGTGGGTCCAACTTCATAGTTTTATACTGTAGCTTGAGGATACTCCCTGATTCAAACTTTTAGCTCTTTGTGATAGAAAACCCATTAGGAGATAAACCCGGAGATTGCGCTAACAAAGAGATAATTTGGATTATCAAGTTCGCGCGGATAATTCCATCATAGTCCAGTGTTCTAGGATCTCTCCCATAGAGAATAAAACCGCGGATGCGTTTTGATAGATCACAATCATTCGGAATGGTCGCTGAACTCGATGCACTTTGTGCACCGCAAGTCATGTTGATGAAGTTTTTCATCATTTTGGTTGTTTCCTTCTCGACGAAAATGGAAGAGAATATTTGCACTAAAAGAGCGCGTGACAGTTATGCTTGATGACATTGGGATGTCATGCTTAGCTCAAATACTGGATGACATACATTTTGCTTATGATGAGGTGCTGCACTTGCTGCCCACCCCAGTTGCAAATAGTTTGTCATAGACTATGTCATGCAAGGGGAAACGTTCACCTTCGTGAATTCTTGGTTGCATGGAAAGACCAAGAAGATGAGGCAGATCACCGGGAAGTCATCAATGATGATAGTATATTTGATATGCGCATTATGGATGTTTTACCTAAGTAAGTACTCGCAGCAATGACTGAGTTATGACACTGGTCATGTTTTATGAAACAAGATTTTCTGCTTGAGTAGCTTGAAAGGAAGATGGGACAATGTGTGTCGGTGATGGCAAACAATATGTTGTGGTGGCCATCGACACTCTCCCCCTACATCTACCATTTGAATAAGTTATTTTTATAATCGCTTGTTAGCTTGATCATTGTGGTGTGTCTTGCCTCTGGCGAGACGGTTATTCATATATGTTAGTGACAAGTCATTCTCCTATATTTATGAGTAATATCTTTTATGATCATGCATCGATTATAAATGGATTGTTCTTATCTAGGTGGTGGTAGATCACATTCATAAAGTAATGCCAAAGGATACAAACTTAGTAATGACACCGCATTTGTGTGGCACTATCGTTTGAAGTCATGTCAATGTTATATGCATGAAGAAGCTCCATTCTGATGGATCTCCAAGTCTTTAGATTTTGATCTTGTGACACATGCATGCGAATTGTCCTTTATGGATAAAGATAACTAAGACTCCGTCTTCGGCCTGAGGAAGCGGACATTTAACTTGTTGACAATCATACATGTTGATGTCTGTGGATCAATGAGTACTTCAACGAATAGTGGAAATCATTATTTCGTAAAATTTACCAATGATTTGAGTAGATAAGTGTATATCTACTTAATGAATTGCTGGTCTGAAAAGTTTGATGAGTCCAAACAAATTCAGAGTGAAGTAGGAAAATGAACTTAACAAGAAAATCAATTTCCTGCGATACTGATCGAGGAGAAAAGGATTTGAGTTATGGCTCTTTGGTATATCATCGGAAGACTTGTGAAAAGAGTTTCACGAATTACGCCGCATGGAACACCATGGTGCTATGGTATATTTACGCGTCATAGTCATACTCTATGTTGATAGTGTACGCAGAATAATATCTCTTATCAAATTATTGTTATCATTTGAGTTAGGTGTTAGAATAAAAAACATTCACTTTGGGGAAACCATCTAAATCCGTGAAGACAATACCATATGAGTTGTGGCATGGCTTTTGGCCTAGATTGTCATTTCTGAAATTTAGTGTTTCGATAAGTTCGAACCTAAAGCGGATAGATTCATCTTTGTAGAGTATCCAACCATTTGATTGGATACATCTTTCACGACAAAGGCAATTTATTGCTGGATCGTACCTTACTCATGAAGTTGTATCTTGACAAGGGTATAAGTGAGAGAAAAAGTAGATCAAGACGAAGTTAATGAACTTCCCTTCCGGACATCGGAGTGGCGCAACGGAAGTTGTTTCGGAACCATCCTCTGGAACAAGCTAGTGATAATGATCATGAAGCTCTGATCTAAGCTCATACTAAGATCATAGGTGTACAAGAATGCGTTCCGGCAATCTTGTTATGATCGTCATGTTGGTGAAACAAGACAAACCTACAGACTACAAAGAAGCGATGGTGGACCCAAGTCCGAGAAATGGCTATGAGTCATACATAATCCGAGATAGAATCCATGTATGTTTACCAAGTGGTGACTTGGGAAAATCTTCTGGATGGCATGCATGCTGTCGAAGAGCCAATGGATACTATAAAATAGACGTTAACAGAATGGCCGCCGTACTATAAATTTTGATTTGTCACGAAACAGTTTCGACAAATTCAAAGAGTTGACCACAACGAGATTCTGTCTCAGGTGGCGAAACTTAAGTCTATTTAGGATTGTCTTAGCAACTACTACAATTTCAAGATGGGAAATTGATAGATGGAAGAAACCATGCTCCCTAATGGCAACATTAAGGAAGAGTTGTAGCTGTATAGCAAGTAGTTTTTTCCTAAAGGATGCTAGACATGTATGCAAACTTCAGCTGTCCATTCATGGGCTGAACAAAGCATATCGGAACTGGAAACTTCAATTTGATAGTGTGATCAAAGGATTTTGGAGGTGTCCAAAATGGTTGAAGAGACCTGTATTTACAAGAAAGTGAGTGGGAGTTAAGTAGCTTTTGAACTCATATGTGAATGGCATATTTGAGTGGGAGCTAAGGAAAATTCCCTCGTCTTATATGCGGATGGCATATTTGAGTGGGAGTTAGGTATCATTCATAAGTTTTATATGTGGTGACATATTGGGAATGATACAGATCCTCTAGTTAAGTATAAATGATTATTTAAGTGAATAAATTATCTATGAATGAAGTTAAGAGTATTAGGCATTGGATCTATAGTGTATATAGATCAAGAAGCCTAATAACATTAGGTTGGAATATTTTCCTAGAATAGATTCTGAAGATGTCCAGAATGGAACAAGCGAAGAAGGAGTTCTTGTTTGTGTTGTTGTGTGACTAGGGAAAATATTGAGTTTATCTCAGCATGTCAGCGATAACTAGTGAAAGGATGTCTGACATCATCTATGCCTTAGCCATAGATTCTGCCATGTTTTGCTGAATGCTCGATCTGGTGTGACCCTAGTTCTTGGTTGAAGAATAGGTTCTAGAGCGATTCCTGGATGAATCGACGAACAAATGTTTAGTATATCCTTCAGTGTCTGGAGAAAACTGAAGATATGTTTTCTGGTCTGAGGTGATAGTGTAGACAACTTGCCGTAAAGAGTTACGACGCCGTAAAGAGTTGCGATGATGCAAGTTATGACACTACAACTAGAAATCTCATACAGGAGAAGTCTGTTGTTTAAGATAGAACATGGTTAGTTTGCGAAGTCGCATATGATTGCACTGTCGCATAAGATAGGAGTATATGGCTGCTTCTGAAGAGGCAGGTGTGATAGACTAAGCAGGTTTTTCCGAGCATGTATGGTTTCCCTTCATAGATCTCTTAGACTTTTAAGGTCTATGCTACGCGAAGATTAGAGTCTCACTCCATCGCCGAAACATATATTTCGCCGTTATCATAAGATACATAAAGATGTCAAACTAGGTGACATAAAGTTTTACAAAGTACATACAGATCTCAACGGGTCTGATCTGTTGACTAACGGTCTCCACGAGCAATGCGTAATCTAAGCAACAGGAGGCTAATGGTGTTAGATCAAGTGCAAACTAGATTATTTGAACTCTAGTGCAAGTGGGAGACTGTAGGAGTTATGCCCTAGAGGCAAATAATAAAGGAGTTTTATCAGCATAACTCATTACATATTCATAATAAGTTTTATACCATGCTATAACTGTATTAAGCGGAAACATTAATACATGTGTGGTATATAAACAACCAGGTCCCTAGTAGCCTCTACATTGACTAGTCCATTGGTCAACTGATGATCAAGGTTTTCTGATCATGGGCATTTATGTCAATTGACAATGGAGTCATGTCATTGGAGAATGACGTGATGGACATCCACCCAAAGTAAGTTAGATGCAATGAGATCTATCATGTTCATCGACATTGCGACAACTTAGTTCATACGTAGTAGTAACCAAGTCCTTAGACCATGAGATCATATTTAATCACTATTCCGGAGGAAAGCTTTGACTGCATCAACCGTCACACCGTAACAGGGTAATCATAAAGGCGTCTATCAGGTTTACTGAAGGAATATGTTGAGGCGTATGCATCAAGAGCGGGATTTGTCCATCCGCGTGACGGACAGATATCACTGGTCCCACTCGGTGATATTACATCAAGTCTTGCAACCTTGTGACCAGGTCACGGAGATGTAATATCATGGAGACGAGTAAATAAGTTTGTCGAGTAACGAGATGGGATCTCGGACAAACTTGATATCGTGTGACAAAAGGAACTGGTGAACAACGATAAGGTTCAAGCGACAAAGAACTTCGTGGAATGCACAGGGGCCATCATGGGTTTACAGATCCCGTTGTTGGTCATTGATCGGAGAGGAGTCTCGATCATGTCTGGAGTGATCCCGAACCGTAGGGTGGCACACTTAAGGGTAGACGACGCTTAGGAATAGTTTTGGTACTGAAGAAATAAGAGAAACAAACTCTGGAATGGTTCCGGTAATTATCCGATGGTGATCGGAGAGGTTCCGAAGTGTTTCGGAACAAGAGAGAATTATCCGATGCTGATCGGAGGGGTTCCGACGGTGTGTCGGAACTAAGGGAGAAGTATCCGATGGAGATCGAAGGGCAACGAAAGGAGTTTCGATGCAAGATAAATTAAATGGTATGCATTTAATATTAATTAAAGTAATTAATAATTAAATAATATTTAATTTATATTTAAAGGGGCAGCCCACCTAAATGGGCCCTATGGGGCCCATTAGGGAAACCGCCCCAAAGGACCAAGGAAGAGCTGGTCGGGTGGGCCACTTGGGGACCACCAGGTGGCCGGCACACCAAGGGGGTGTGGGCTGGTGTGGGGATTAGTCCCACACCGCCCCCCAAGGGAGGTGGCCTCTTCCTCCCCCTATATATATCCGAAATATTGGAGCCACATATGGGGTTAGGCCATCTCCAACGCGCCGACCCAAACGAACCTGTTTTTGGTCCATTTTTGCTCCATTTGGGTCGGGAAACAGACAGGGGTCCGTCCCCGTCCGGCCTTTTCTGGCCAGTGCACCCAACGGGCCGACCCATTTGGTTCACCCTGGACTTTTTTTTCAGGCAATGGATTTCAAGCAAATTGCAATATACATAGAGACATAGAGATATAACAAAATAACTGCCATATCGGCATCACATTGTACCCAAAAAGAGGCGCCCGAGGTCCCATTTGCCTCGGCATCACATAGTACCCAAAAAAGAGGAGCCCGAGGCCCCATTCTGCCCCATTTTCCACATAGTTCATGGACAACACATAAATTGAGATGAATCAAACATCTCTTTCCATGAAGAGCTTTTGCTTCTTCTCGATCCATGCTCTTTTCCTCGGGGTCATGGTGTTGAGATCGGCCATCATGATCCGGGACTCCTCGGCGAGCAACGCTTGCTCCGCTTCCATGGCCCTAGACCGGGAATTGGTCTCATCGATCTCGAGCTTCTTCTTTTGCAAATCGAAGAAGTTCTTCACGTTCTCCTCTCTCTCCAGCCGCTTCTTCTCTTCCCTCTCCTTCTTCTCCTCGATGGCTTTGTCCATTTGGGATATGAACCCCTTCAAGGTATCTTGCAATGCAAGTGTTGTGGCATCACACTTTGGCCTCCAACTTGGTGCTTGTCCTTCCTCTCGGCCTTTTCCCATCATTTGGGCGGATGGGCTCATCGTCGGCCACCGAGGTCCCTCCTTTCTTCATGGATGCCATGAGGTCCTTCCATTTTGGACAATCCTTGAGCTCATTCCAACAATGAGTCAAGGTAAAGGGTTTGGACCCATGTTGACTCTTGAATGTTTCCAAAGCTTGAAGTACCTATTTGATAATCAAAATACCAAACACATATTGATCCTAAACCCTTAGAAGACATATGGAAAGTATAACTCGAATGGACGGAGAAATGATCGAGAACATACCAAATCCTTCACCCCAACGCCACTCACGGGCCGTGTCGTGGGGTTGTCACGGCAAGTTCTTCCTCAGGGAAGACCTACTTCCTGCGTCGGCTTTATTGCTTGGACTAATTCTCGATTACAAGGTTTCGACTCCTATCTGGGGAGTAGATGGCTACGGGTCTCTCGATTGCTTCAGACTTGTCTAGCTTGCCTCCCGATCTAAGGTCCATGGCCCTCTTTATAAAGGCGGTCGGGTCCCTGGACTTATAAGTTTACACCGGGTCATACTTGGACACGGAGTCCTATTCTATGTCTTGGCCTTCCAAGTTAGAACTCCGGGTTGTACTTGGACTCCTCCAGGACGAGTCCTTCCTTCTTCATGGGCCTCGGTCGGCTTGTCTCCAGCCCAGCCCATGTAACTTGAAGTGTGACCCGGCTTTGGCCTTCTTGGTCTTGGCGGGTCTACTTTCCGGGTCCATGAGCCTACCTATAAAATATCCCCCCATCAGGCCGGGAAGCACATTGCTCGTAGGAGGCAACGAATTTGCTTGTCTCCGCTTGGATGAAACCCCATCTCTTTTGGAGAGAGCACTCATTGCATTTGCTCTCGAATGGCCGGCCAAGATCCCGGGTTGTAGCAAACTTGCGGTGTTCATGGAAGTAGCCATGGCATCTCTTCCAAAATACTTGCCCATTTTGCTCGGCCCCCGTGATTGCATCTTGCCCGATTTACATCCATGCTTCGCAAAGCAATATGTCTTCCGGTTGGGAGTAGGCCAAAGTCCGCTGGGATATGGCCCTGGGCTGCACGGCAGCTTGTCGAGCTAGCTCGTCCGCGAACAATGGCTCATCGTCGATGGTAACGACCTCGTCGGTGGCCTCCTGGGTCTCGGTCTGGCCATCTCCATTGATCATGTCGGTCATTAAAGCCTCCCCGTAGCCATGGCCGTGCTCATCATAGTATGCCGGGTCATCCAGGGCGGGCGCGGTCATTTCGTCGAACATGTTCCGCGTGGGGAGATCGCCCACAGGGACGGCACGCGGACGCTTCACTCCAACCTCGGGCGAGTCGACGGCGAGAGGGTCCATGTTCAAATCGATGGAATCACCCATGTCCGGCGACATGGACAAGCGCGACCCTCCGACTGGGCCGCGGCCGGGGAGATAGCCATACGGTGGCGTGCCTGACGCTGACGCAGACGGTGAATAGGACTTTGGCGGCCGTGCTGAGGAAGCTGAGCTCGCCGCGGCCACGACACCGCCCATCGGCGGCGGCGGCGGTTGGACGAACCCTCGCATGAGGAGTGCCACGGTCTACTGGGCGATGACATCTGTGTCCGTGGCGGCCGCGGCAGCCATGGCAACGGCGGCCGCGTTCGCGACCGCGGCGGCCTGCACCTGCACCTGCGCGGCCGCCGTCTTCTGTCTATTCCTCCCTGTGGCCCCTCTTCTCCGTCTCCCTCGCTCGCTCCTCGTCGGTGAGCTCTTTCTTCGGCCTCTTCGGCTTCGTGGTGGGCGGTGGGACTGTGGTGGGGTTCGCGGCGTCGAGCACGACGGTGGTTTCGTCGACGTCTCCGCCGGTCGCCATGGGTGTTTTCGCGGGAGAGGGCGGGAGACGGAGGGAAAGGGAGGGGAGATGGCGCCAAATAAGGGTTATGTGGCTGCTGGGCGGGCCAGGGAGTGGGATGGGGTGGACTCTGCGCGGCGTCCAGACGCGTCCGCGCCGACGCAAACCCGGCTCAAATTTGGGCCGGATTTGGGTCGAAACGGACGAAAAACGGACCTCGGTCCGTTTGCGTCGGCGCGTTGGGCCCTGGTTTTTATCCATCCGGAGCGAAACGGACCGTTTCGGACGAAATGGGTCAGCGCGTTGGAGATGGCCTTAGGGATTTCTCCACCAAATACCACCGCCGTGATATTGGTGCTTCGGTCGAGCTATTCATCTTCCGCTGCTGCCACTGGACCGGAGCCGCGGGATCGTCGCTACACCATATGTGTGTAGAACTACGGAGGTGCTGCACTTGCGGCACTCGTCGTCGGTACGACTACACGACCTCGAGGTCGGCGTCTTCGTACGTCTTCATCATGCATTGATACAGATCGGTTGATCATCGACGCTTACGGTCTTCAAGGGTATGAACACAGGATCCCTCCATTACTTTATGTCTTCCTAGAGATAGATCTTGGCTAGTTTATCGTTCGTGTTGCTAAGAATTTTTTATTTTCTGCACACGAACCCCTTCAAAAGTTATATAGAAATTGTTTGATTCATAGGATCATATCTCATACGAATTAATATCACAGGAATATTGTAGTGTAAATCCCATAGGAAAAAACCATGAGGTCTAACCTAATGAAAAATTTATTCGCCTTAATCAGAAGGAATCACTCCTCCCATGGGATTCAATTAGACATGCCATCCCAATCCTACATGTTTTCTATTCCTACACTTTTCCTATCCCATGAATCAAACGAGTCCTTAACTATATTTTCTCAAAATATTCAGAAAGGGGATCATATCATCCTAGATGTGACCGATCCTATGTTGGGTTGGGAACGCGATCCAATGACTTTGAGTACCCTGACTTTCCCTGGCTTTGGGTCACTGACATGTGGGTCATGCTTATGGTGGGCCTGTCGTGGTGGTGCACGGACATATGCCTAGGGGTAGGCTTGAGTTTGGGGGCCGATGGATGCTAGAGGATTCGGGGAGGGATTATGCACTGAAAAGTGCACATGAGAAGACGAACACACACATACACACACACGATTTACCCAGGTTCGGGGCCCTCGTGAGGAGGTAAAACCCCTACTCCTGCTTGTCTGATCTATATATGTGGAATACAACGGTGTTACAAAAGCGCTCCTTGAGCTGTATCTCTAAACTACTAAGCTCCTAGGGAGAAGGGAGCTAGCAGAGCTTGCGGGGGAAGATGAGCCAATGGGGCTGCCTGCGTCCCCTTCATCCCCTCCCCCTGGTGCTCTTTAAATAGAGAGCCCAGGGGACAAGCAGGGGACAAGGGGACAGGAAGTACTATTCACTGATGTGACTACTGGGGTCTCGTCACACTATTGGCGCGTCATGCGCACACTGTAGCCACGCCGGTCTGTCCTTGTCCTCGTCATTTGATCTTATCTACTGGGAGGCAGTAGTTGATATTTATATATGTCGGTGCAGCACACTTGTCTCGGAGCAATCCTGGAAGCCGACCTGCTGCTTGACTCGGCAGGGGAGTCTAATGTGCTGACCTGCTGCTTGACTCGGCAGGGAGGGATCGATCAGAGCCGGCCTGTAGCTCACTCGGCAGGGGAGCTAGCCACTGATCGATGCCGGCAGGGAGCTCACTTGGCAGGAGAGCTAGCAATCGATCGTAACTGGCTTGGAATTGATTCGGTCAGGGGAGCGCTCGACCGATGCTGGTCTGGAAACATCGGCCCGTCCGGGTTACAAGGAAATGGCCCAGCCGAGTCTCAGGAATTGGCCCAACCGGGATAGGGGTGACTCGGTTCAGGAGTTGGCCCAACCGGGTTGGGGGAAACTCGGCCCAGCCGAGTGTTGGGGAGCTCCAGCCCAGCCGAGTGCGCGGGACTCGGCCCATCCGAGGTCGGAGAGAGCACGGCCCAGCCGAGCCTGGGCATCCCGGCAGAGGGAATTTAGGCCCAACCGGGTCAGGGAACACCCGGCCCACCCGGGATAATCACTCGGTTCGGCCTGTGTAGTACCAAACTCGACCCGTAGAGCATTTCTTCTGTTTTTTCCTTTGTCCTGCATCTATTTACTTCCTTTTTATCTCCTTTAACACCGCAACCAACTCATGATTTTGGATACCGGGGATTACATCCCCGACATTAGTCCCCGAGGCTACGGGGGACTCGCAGAGTCACGCGTAGTCTGTCAAAATCAAATATCCAATACCAAAATCTCCGTATAAAGAATATCTTGCCTGTACTGACATCACTATATGTTGGCTAGCCATGCCCCCTAGACCAAACGCGCCATCCGGTTGACCGAGCTCACCCGAATCAACAACAAGATGGACAGTTTGCACTGGAAATATGTCAAATGCGTGGGCAAGGCCACACATAGATGTCTCTGTCGACATTGGGCAATTTGGCATACTGCCTGCACGAGCATGCATCATATGTCGGATGTCAACAGCTTTTTGCTGGATTGACATTGTGCCTGCCTGGGCATATTTTATATGTCGGTTTACCGACATCCGATGTCTCCAGCATTAGCTGGTTCGACATTTTGACCCCTTGGGCATATTTCTTATGTCGGTTTACCGACATGAAATGTCTCCAGCATAAGCTGGTTTGACACATTGGCCTCTTGGGCATATTTCTTATGCGTCGGTTTACTGACATGAAATGTCTCCAGCATAAGCTGGTTTGACACATTGGCCTCTTGGGCATATTTCTTATGCGTCGGTTTACCGACATGAAATGTCTCCAGCATAAGCTGGTTTGACACATTGGCCTCTTGGGCATATTTCTTATGTCGGTTTACCGACATGAAATGTCTCCAGCATAAGCTGGTTTGACACATTGGCCTCTTGGGCATATTTCTTATGCGTCAGTTTCTACCACTTTGGGCTTTTACCTCATAGACATGTCGGCAGCATGTGCTGGACCGACATGTAGCCTGCTTGGGCATCATTATACACCGGTTTCTAGCCTTCTTGGGCATTACCGAAATTGTATGTCGGTAGCAAGTGCTGGACCGACATACAGCCGTCCTCGGCTGAAATTGACGCTCTGCCTTCATGGGCACTTGTCATATGACGAGTTGAGATTTTTCTCAACGCGTAACACTCGGTAGGATTAGATACTTTTCAACTCGACGCATCGAGATATTGATGCTATGATACTCTGCAAACTCGGATAATTGAAGAATTCGGATAGTCGGTAAGGCCGGTAAAGATAACGATTCGTGAGATGTCTGATGATGTGAGATAAAATGCCGTGATATTTTGGGCAAGCCGAAATAAACGGCGATTCGAGATCTTGTAGGATGCCCTGATATTTTGGCGAACCGACATAAATGGTGATCTGGAGATATTGCGCTGTTGATACTCTGATTTGCCGACATAGGGAATGTCAGGATGATATGCCATTCATAACTCGGCCAGCCGATATTAAAGATCATACATGATTTGCTTCTGGCACCATAATGAATCCAAGATGAATCCGAGTCGACCATGTCTCGGTAATGGACGTTTCCATTGATAAAACCGATTCCACCTTTTAGTATTAGCTCAAGCATATATATATGTGAAGAATATTTGATAGGAACAATAATTCCACAAACCGAAGTACATTAGTTCCAGTACCCGACGGAAATTAACTCTAACAACAGACTCTAAGCATCAAGAACTAGACTCGGTTTCAACCGAGTCCCCGAGTAACTTTTAACATTTTAAGAAAAAGACAAGCTCCGGAGTGAACGGGGCAGTCCCCGGGTCGAAAAACCTGATCCCGGGGAAAATAAAATAAGCGCCGGGCAGTTGCCGAGTTACCTTCTATCATTTTTAGGGATATTACCAACCGACTAGACAAGCCAGTCCCCGGGTCAAAGTAACTCGGTCCCGGGAAAAACGGCTAAGCAAGATAGAAAAGGGGGCAGTCCCCGAGCCATTTTTGAGACCGACCGACTTTGCACGATATCAAGGAAAATACTCACAGCACACCGTAGACGCATGCTGGATCGCTAGAGCCGGCACGACCCGGGTAGCCAACGGGCAGTTGTCAGGGATTAGTTGATGATGTCTGTCGATGGAGGCAGCGCTAGCCTCTGCTCACACCGGCAAGCTTAAGCGCGGGGAACAATAGCGATGTCGAGTCCCCGCGCTAATGACGAAGGCCCCGTCCGAATTGAGGACGCCTGGGAGGCCTACGAGCGCGGCGGCAGTGTTGACGTAGAGCCGCTGGGCAAGCCAGAGGCACGGCTAGCCGACCGTGCCGCCCCTGGGACTCGTTGATGACGTTGGCGCCGGTGATGAACGACTTGATGGGCGAGCAGAAACCCCGCGACACCACGCGTGGTGCTCGCCGGAGTCGATGAAGAAGGTCCCATCCGAAATTAGCCCAGCAAGCGCCACTACCAGCCCCACGGTGGGCGCCAACTGTCGTGGTGGTGCACGGACAGATGCCTAGGGGTAGGCTTGAGTCTGGGGGCCGATGGACGCTAGTGGATTCGGGGAGGGATTATGCACTGAAAAGTGCACACGAGAAGACGAACACACACATACACACACACGATTTACCCAGGTTCGGGGCCCTCGTGAGGAGATAACACCCCTACTCCTGCCTGTCTGATCTATATATGTGGAATACAACGGTGTTACAAAAGCGCTCCTTGAGCTGTATCTCTAAACTACTAAGCTCCTAGGGAGAAGGGAGCTAGCAGAGCATGCGGGGGAAGATGAGCCAATGGGGCTGCCTGCGTCCCCTTCATCCCCTCCCCCTGGTGCTCTTTAAATAGAGAGCCCAGGGGACAAGCAGGGGACAAGGGGACAGGAAGCACTATTCACTGATGTGACTACTGGGGTCTCGTCACACTATTGGCGCGTCATGCGCACACTGTAGCCACGCCGGTCTGTCCTTGTCCTCGTCATTTGATCTTATCTACTGGGAGGCAGTAGTTGATATTTATATATGTCGGTGCAGCACACTTGTCTCGGAGCAATCCTGGAAGCCGTCCTGCTGCTTGACTCGGCAGGGGAGTCTAATGTGCTGACCTGCTGCTTGACTCGACAGGGAGGGATCGATCAGAGCCGGCCTGTAGCTCACTCGGCAGGGGAGCTAGCCACTGATCGATGCCGATAGGGAGCTCACTTGGCAGGAGAGCTAGCAATCGATCGTAACCGGCTTGGAATTGATTCGGTCAGGGGAGCGCTCGACCGACACTGGTCTGGAAACATCGGCCCGTCCGGGTTACAAGGAAATGGCCCAGCCGAGTCTCAGGAATTGGCCCAACCGGGATAGGGGTGACTCGGTTCAGGAGTTGGCCCAACCGGGTTGGGGGAAACTCGGCCCAGCCGAGTGCTGGGGAGCTCCAGCCCAGCCGAGTGCGCGGGACTCGGCCCATCCGAGGTCGGAGAGAGCATGGCCCAGCCGAGTCTGGGCATCCCGGCAGAGGGAATTTAGGCCCAACCGGGTCAGGGAACACCCGGCCCACCCGGGATAATCACTCGGTTCGGCCTGTGTAGTACCAAACTCGGCCCGTAGAGCATTTCTTCTGTTTTTTCCTTTGTCCTGCATCTATTTACTTCCTTTTTATCTCCTTTAACACCGCAACCAACTCATGATTTTGGATACCGGGGATTATATCCCCGACACTAGTCCCCGAGACTACGGGGGACTCGCAGAGTCGCGCGTAGTCTGAGAAAATCAAATATCCAATACCAAAATCTCCATATAAAGAATATCTTGCCTGCACCGACATCACTATATGTTGTCTAGCCATGCCCCCTAGACCAAACGCGCCATCCGGTTGACCGAGCTCACCCGAATCAACAACAAGATGGACAGTTTGTATTGGAAATATGTTAAATGCGTGGGCAAGGCCATACACAGATGTCTCTGTCGACATTGGGCAATTTGGCATACTGCCTGCACGAGCATGCATCATATGTCGGATGTCAACAGCTTTTTGCTGGATTGACATTGTGCCTACCTGGGCATATTTCTGCCTGCACGAGCATGCATCATATGTCGGATGTCAACAGGTTTTTGCTGGATTGACATTGTGCCTACCTGGGCATATTTTATATGTCGGTTTACCGACATCCGATGTCTCCAGCATTAGCTGGTTCGGCATTTTGACCCCTTGGGCATATTTCTTATGTCGGTTTACCGACATGAAATGTCTCCAGCATAAGCTGGTTTGACACATTGGCCTCTTGGGCATATTTCTTATGCGTCGGTTTACCGACATGAAATGTCTCCAGCATAAGCTGGTTTGACACATTGGCCTCTTGGGCATATTTCTTATGCGTCGGTTTACCGACATGAAATGTCTCCAGCATAAGCTGGTTTGACACATTGGCCTCTTGGGCATATTTCTTATGTCGGTTTACCGACATCAAATGTCTCCAGCATAGCTGGTTTGACAAATTGGCCTGCATGGGCATATTTCTTATATGTCGGTTTCTACCACTTTGGGCTTTTACCTCATAGACATGTCAGCAGCATGTGCTGGACCGACATGCGGCCTGCTTGGGCATCATTATATACCGGTTTCTAGCCTTCTTGGGCATTACCGAAATTGTATGTCGGCAGCAAGAGCTGGACCGCCATACAGCCATCCTCGGCTGAATCTGACATTCTGCCTTCATGGGCACTTGTCATATGACGAGTTGAGATTTTTCTCAACGCGTAACACTCGGTAGGATTAGATACTTTTCAACTCGACGCATCGAGATATTGATGCTATGATACTCTGCAAACTCGGATAATTGAAGAATTCGGATAGTCGGTAAGGCCGGTAAAGATAACGATTCGTGAGATGTCTGATGATGTGAGATAAAATGCCGTGATATTTTGGGCAAGCCGAAATAAACGGCGATTCGAGATCTTGTAGGATGCCCTGATATTTTGGCGAACCGACATAAACGGTGATCTGGAGATATTGCGCTGTTGATACTCTGATTTGCCGACATAGGGAATGTCAGGATGATATGCCATTCATAACTCGGCCAGCCGATATTAAAGATCATACATGATTTGCTTCTGGCACCATAATGAATCCAAGATGAATCCGAGTCGACCATGTCTCGGTAATGGACGTTTCCATTGATAAAACCGATTCCACCTTTTAGTATTAGCTCAAGCATACATATATATGAAGAATATTTGATAGGAACAGTAATTTCCAAACCGAAGTACACTAGTTCTAGTACACGACGGAAATTAACTCTAACCACAGATTCTAAGCATCAAGAACTAGACTCGGTTTTAACCGAGTCCCCGAGTAACTTTTAACATTTTAAGAAAAGACAAGCTCCAGAGTGAACGGGGCAGTCCCCGGGTCGAAAAACCTGATCCCGGGGAAAATAAAATAAGCGCCGGGCAGTTGCCGAGTTACCTTCTATCATTTTTAGGGATATTACCAACCGACTAGACAAGCCAGTCCCCGGGTCGAAGTAACTCGGTCCCGGGAAAAACGGCTAAGCAAGATAGAAAAGGGGGCAGTCCCCGAGCCATTTTTGAGACCGACCGACTTTGCACGATATCAAGGAAAATACTCACAGCACACCGTAGACGCATGCTGGATCGCTAGAGCCGGCACGACCCGGGTAGCCGACGGGCAGTTGTCAGGGATTAGTTGATGATGTCTGTCGGTGGAGGCAGCGCTAGCCTCTGCTCACACCGGCAAGCTTAAGCGCGGGGAACAATAGCGATGTCGAGTCCCCGCGCTGATGACGAAGGCCCCGTCCGAATTGAGGATGCCTGGGAGGCCTACGAGCGCGGCGGCAGTGTTGACGTAGAGCCGCCGGGCAAGCCAGAGGCACGGCTAGCCGACCGTGCCGCCCCTGGGATTCGTTGATGGCGTTGGCGCCGGTGATGAACGACTTGATGGGCGAGCGGAAACCCCGCGACACCACGCGAGGTGCTCGCCGGAGTCGATGAAGAAGGTCCCGTCCGAAATTAGCCCAGCAAGCGCCACTACCAGCCCCACGGTGGGCGCCAACTGTCGTGGTGGTGCACGGACAGATGCCTAGGGGTAGGCTTGAGTTTGGGGGCCGATGGACGCTAGAGGATTCGGGGAGGGATTATGCACTGAAAAGTGCACACGAGAAGACGAACACACACATACACACACACGATTTACCCAGGTTCGGGGCCCTCGTGAGGAGGTAAAACCCCTACTCCTGCTTGTCTGATCTATATATGTGGAATACAACGGTGTTACAAAAGCGCTCCTTGAGCTGTATCTCTAAACTACTAAGCTCCTAGGGAGAAGGGAGCTAGCAGAGCATGCGGGGGAAGATGAGCCAATGGGGCTGCCTGCGTCCTCTTCATCTCCTCCCCCTGGTGCTCTTTAAATAGAGAGCCCAGGGGACAAGCAGGGGACAAGGGGACAGGAAGCACTATTCACGGATGTGACTACTGGGGTCTCGTCACACTATTGGCGTGTCATGCGCACAATGTAGCCACGCCGGTCTGTCCTTGTCCTCGTCATTTGATCTTATCTACTGGGAGGCAGTAGTTGATATTTATATATGTCGGTGCAGCACACTTGTCTCGGAGCAATCCTGGAAGCCGTCCTGCTGCTTGACTCGGTAGGGGAGTCTAATGTGCTGACCTGCTGCTTGACTCGGCAGGGAGGGATCGATCAGAGCCGGCCTGTAGCTCACTCGGCAGAGGAGCTGGCCTCTGATCGATGCCGACAGGGAGCTCACTTGGCAGGAGAGATAGCAATCGATCGTAACCGGCTTGGAATTGATTCGGCCAGGGGAGCGCTCGACCGACGCTGGTCTGGAAACGTCGGCCCGTCCGGGTTACAAGGAAATGGCCCAGCCGAGTCACAGAAATTGGCCCAGCCGGGATAGGGGTGACTCGGTTCAGGAGTTGGCCCAACCGGGTTGGGGGAAACTCGGCCCGGCCGAGTGCTGGGGAGCTCCAGCCCAGCCGAGTTCGCGGGACTCGGCCCATTCGAGGTCGGAGAGAGCACGGCCCAGCCGAGCCTGGGCATCCCGGCAGAGGGAATTTAGGCCCAACCGGTTCAGGGAACACCCGTCCCACCTGGGATAATCACTCGGTTCGGCCTGTGTAGTACCAAAATCGGCCCGTAGAGCATTTCTTCTGTTTTTTCCTTTGTCCTGCATCTATTTACTTCCTTTTTATCTCCTTTAACACCACAACCAACTCATGATTTTGGATACCGGGGATTACATTCCCGACAGGGCCCCACACGTCAGTGACCCTAAGTCTGGGTACTCAAAGTCAGAGGATCCGCCTCTGTTGGGCTGCTTCATATCAAAGTTGTGGTGACCGAAGAAAATATTTTTAATTAAATATTATATATACAAATGTATCCTCATATCTATATTTTTGAAAATTGACATATCACTGTGTATCCGTATCTATCATTTTGATGGAGAGACCGGGGTGTTATCCACTTTTTTGGAAAAAAAAGGTATGCGTATCTGTGTCGACGTATCTGGGTATGCCAAGGCGTGTTTGATTGCTCACATGGATTTTGGGCCTTTTGCATCCGTGGCTCGCCAGGGCCTGGCTCAGGAGAAACACGGGCTGGGACATGTTCTGCAGCCCGTTTGGTTGCTAACAATCTCCTGGCCTGCATATGAGCACCAAAAAACTAGTGTTTGCTTTCTTGCTGATGCCCGTTTCAGACTTTTTCATGCAACTGCATGGCGTTTGGTTGTGTGCAAAGCCCGTGGTACGGTAACCTTCTCGAATGAGTGGTGAATATACCCATTGCTAGACCAGCAGTTGCACCAAATCAGAATTCAGCAAGCTGAATGACTTATACTAAACACGCCTAAAAAGTTCAAAAAATATGGTACTAGTGCAGCACTAATTCAGCAACAACTGCTGGTATGCTCCACAAGTACCATAAGTTCATCATCTAAGGGGTTTAGTATGTACGACCTCGCAAAATATAAAGACCTCAAATAGGTTTTACTAAGATCGGCAATAGCATCATCAGCTCATCATAGGCAATGCTTGAAGTAATGCTGCAAACCACTGCTTCTGCTCATGAGTGGTCATCGCAAGAAAGTTGATACCTTCCCCTTTGTTCTCCATTAGGTAGCTTAGAGAGAAACGCGGCGTCTCAAACCCGACAGTGCTGCTGGGAAACCCGTTGTGACCAGAGATGATCTTAATCTAATCAATAGTTCTCGAATGGCATGTTGATGAAAAAAGCGTCCCTAGGGTGCATCTGCAATGACGGTAGAGTTAGTCCCGGGACACTAGAAGTAATGAAACAATTGAACAATCGGAGTAAAGAAGCTTACCGCGACATGTGTTAAGAACACATCCTCCTCCATGAAAAACGAAGTTGACTTCTCCTGCCATTCTAGTCCTTTCACAAGTGCGAGCTTGCTAAGCATCTATCACCTATATCTCCACTTCCTGAGGTGGTTGTACACATGAGTATTGCTGACCTTAGTGCCGCAGAAGTGAAGAACATTGTCTGCAATCCGGTCCATTTGCTTCTCTTTGATCCCCTTCTCAATATCTAGCCCCTTCTAGACGGCTCACCCATCCTAATTAGGACGAAGGTTGACAGAGCATGTGGCCATTGCAAAGGCTTGCCACTACCTTTGCACAGTGCGAGGTGCTTATCAGGCGCCGATATGTATCGAAGTGGCTTCTAAGGAAGCACTGACGTTGCCGACAGATCTGGGTCGGTTGGCATGTCTAGAGCTTAGCATGCATCGTGAGGGCAACTACAAAGCTAAGCATGAATGAGCACGGGAACTACAGAGCTTAGCATGCATCAACAGGGGAACTACACTGGTAAGCATGAATCAACAGGGGAACTACAGAGCTAAGCATGCATCAACAGGGAAACTACACTGATAATATTCCGTGCATGCTGCCATGTAGAAGCGCAACAGTGGTACAAGCATGAGAACTACGCAATGTAGACCAACCATCGAACCACAATTGCTCTTATACACGGACTCGCATCAGTTAAGATTCTTGACTGCCGATCTACTCAGATCTACCACAGTTTCACAGATCTAGGATACAAGATCTGGGATTGCATGTTACTTACCGCCATGAAAGCCACGGGGGAGGAACGGGGCATCTTGAACAAAAGCATGACAAAGGGTAGCCGCCGACGACCACTGGTGACCGAAGGAGAGGTGCCGCTGACAACCTGCTCCTCGATCAAAAATTCTGCAAAGAAGAAGAGCTCGAAGGGAGCGGGGAATGGTGGCGGGAGTTCTTGGGGGTGAGGCGGAGGTGTGAAATAGTGGAGCGAAAATGGCGGGCGGTGATCTTGCGCCATCCCCTCCCTCGCACGAGCTGGTACGAGCTCGTCTCCGCGATCCCCATATTTGCATGCGAAGAGGGTGGCTCAGCGAAAACGGTTGATTCCGACATTCCTCCTGGATCTGACCGAGGGGTGCTTTGAGATTCGTGCGGACCAACAACACGGAACGGGCCATGCAACCAAAAGGGTCATTTTCTCGTCCCCAAGCCATGATTGGGTCTCTCCGGGCAACCAAACATGCCCCTAATCCCACTGCTCACGCCAATCGTCAACAAAATGTCAGCTGGACTGTGGTACGTTTGAGTTTACCACAAGTGTGCACGCACCAACCCTGAGCTGCTCGCGCTGCTCGCGCGGCCGGTGGCTGCCATGCACGGTCTTGAAGCAGACAAAAGATGAGACGACGGGTCACCGGCGTCCGTGCATCAGTGAGAGAGACGACCGCCGATCGACCATGACCGGTGGGTGCGTGCGTCGCGCCGAAATGGCCCGGCAACGATCAGCCAGAGACGAAGGCACCTGCCATGTTCCCTTCTTGAGATCTCCCTCCCTCCCGCTCAATGGAGAGAGAGCTCGTGTGCAGTGCAGATGGCCCACGCCGCGCGCCACATGACAAGATTCACTCAGGGCTGGATCGAAAAGTACTACGCTTTGAAACGCGGACGGAGCAGATAGATGCTCGGATTCTTCCTTCCGTATATCTCTTATCACAACAAAAATATATATCACAGTTTTTTTTGCTGCTGCTGCCAACTGGTCTAGACTGTCCTACCACCAAGTGGGCGCTACCACTCCACTCCAGCCCAAGGTCTTCTTGCACACTCAGCACTACTGTTCCGCACTTGCTATCTCAGTTTCACCAATCCTTCCTTGGAATATACTCCTCCTAGCAGTTTCGTTCAACATCTTTCTCGGTCACATGATGTCAAGATCTGGTAGTATGTGGACTGAGTCACACTGAAAAACATGGTTGGTATTCGTACTCTGGTGCAGATCATCCAGGCCAGCAGGTTCGGCTCAAGTACTACTGTGCTGGCTGAAGAGTGTCAGCAGAATTTGAGCTTTTGCAGGGAACAATCCCATGCTAATTTCTGCACTGCTACTGTGTGATGATGTGAGCATACTAGAGAAGAAGAAGACTCCGCGCATGCTTCCAACTGCTTGGATCGCAATAGCAAACACCGGATTTTGGACAATTATGGCTTCAGATTACAGGCGGTAGTACTAGGCAAAATTACAAAGCTAGTACTCCAGTTTTTATGACTTATGAGAGCGGACGCAACAGACATACGAAGGAATCAATCCGAACACAGCAACGGTAGAAAAGACCAAGCGGAGTGACATCACATGAAGAACAGTCTAAGCTGCGACAAAGGATCTTAATTCTAACTAGCACAGCAAGTTCAGGATTAAGCTTACTCAATTGATTAATCGATCAATTCGTTCGGAGTTCCGGGCGACCGATCAGGATATATCATAGCCCGGATCTGAAGCTCGGATTATACAGTCGCTCCTGAACTCAAAAAAATAACCCCCCTCTTCCTTTCAAGAAGGGAGCAAAAATTACAAGATCGAGCAGCAGCACAGGCGAAGAACAATAGCCAACACCTCACAAGACTAAACTGCGAAGAAACAACACGGTAGTAGTGGTACAAGTAGTCGTCGTAGACTACTTCTTAATCGAGAGAGGTCGAGTCACTCGGCCGGCGTCGCCGTCGCGGACGCCGCCATCCTGGGAGAGCTGACGGGGAAGAGCGGGAGGAGTCGCGGCGGCTCGGAGCCGCGCGGCGAAGGGTGGAAGAAGAACCCCTTGTCGGCGATGGCGGCGCGCTCGGCGTCCCCTGAGGACGACGACGCCGGCGAGGGGTTGAAGGCGTCGCCGGTGAGCGGCGTGACCGGGCTGAGCTTGAGGGACGGGAAGTCCAGGACGCTCGGCGAGAGGATCTCGGGCGTGGCGGCGGCCTTCCTGGGCGACGGCGGCGCCCCCATCGCCAGCGGGGCGATCATCTTCAGGTTCTTGAGGCTGCTCCGGCGTTCGTAGAGCTTGAAAGACGGCTTCTTGGGCCGGCACGGCCCGTTCGCCGCCGCCTGGCTGCCGCCAGTTCCGGCACCGCTGTTTCCTGCGCCGGTGGGTGTCGCCGCGGCGTTCTTGGAGGACTGCTCGGAGCCGGTGAGCATCTGGACGACCTGCTTGAAGGAGGTGGTGTCGGCCTGGACGAAGGTCGTCGGGAAAGGGGTGGTCTCGATGGTCCGAGGAACGGGTCTGGGGGAGGGTGGAAGGTTGTGATGCGGTTGGGCTGCGCGGTGGTAGGGGTGAGACGGCGAGGCGGAGGACGACGAAGTGGAGGAGGTGGAAGACGACGGGGAGTTGGGATCCTGTGGAGGCATGGGAAGGAACTGCTTGGTACACGGTTCCATTGAAGCGAAGCCTTGATTGAGGCTGCTGTGTATGAGAGCCTCTGGAGGGTCGAGTCGAGGAGGAAGAGGAGAAGAGGATTTGGAGCGGAGGAAGAGGGTGGGGAGGTTAAGAAGGGAGGAGGGAGGAAGTTAGAGATGCATTGTCGTTGGTGTGAATGAGACTTTGGATGGATGCTTTCTCTCTCTCTCACCCTCCCTAGGGTCCGTTTCTTCAGCTTTTGTTCCCTTTCTTGCTAGGATTTCTCAAATTTCCCTCGTCTTTTTCCTCCTTTTTATTTACTTGGCTGTGTTGGCTAGTGTGGGTCTATTTGTAGACACCACCTCGGTGTTTCTATTATTTTTATTTTGCTACTATATGGATGTTCAATCGAGTAACAACAAATCGTGTTTTTGTAAGACCTGCGTAGAATTTCTGCTTTGTAAAAGGGCTACCTCACTATCTTATATCTTTGACTATGTTGGCTTTGTTTATAAAGTGGGCCGACAACCTGTTTCGAGACAATCAGACCATATAGATTACCACATAATTTGAAAGGAAATTACATTCACTCTTCTAGTTTTTTCTAAAGAAATATTCAAGAGCAGTTTTATATGATGGTTCTTAATTCACTAAGTAAGAGTACATTGACATTATGCGTCCTCAAGTGTCAAAAAATTGACACAATTACCCCATTTAAAAAGTTTAACCAAACCACCTTGTACCCTCTAGTGTTATCTTTCCGCTTTTCTATCTGATTTGTCAATTGTGTTGAATCTAATAGATAGAAAAGCCGTTTTGGAGCTCGTCCTTCATGTAGCCCCCTTTTTTTTCTGAATTTCTTAAAATCGACATTTTAAAGTTTCACAAGATTCTGAAAAAAATTCCTAGATGTTCACCAATTCAGATCCAGAAATCTGTAAAATTTTCACCGTTCAAAATACAGAATATCTCGTGTTGGTTTTTAGCACATAGATAGAAATAATCATTGTCTACATCTTGGAATTTTTATTCAATTTTTTTGAAACTTTGTAATATAATTTATATTTTTTCAAAAAAGGGGCTCCATGGATCCGTGCTCCAAAACGCCGCACTCTTCCCTACCCTTCTCCGCTCTTGCATGTAGCATCTAATAATTGGCTAGCTCAGCTAGACGAGTGAACTCCACTACCGAAAATAACCACAATGTCGAGCGCTTTTTATCGGGCATTTAGGAAACATGTGACTTGCCAAGTGTCACGATCAAACACTTGGCCAAAAAGCACTCAGTATACTCGTGGTTTTGACTCGGTAAACAAACACACTCGACATCCTCATTGGTCTTCATTTAAACCTCGGTTAACGATAGACTCAGATTCTATGTACTCGTAACCGGCAGGCTCCAATTCCGTATTTGTATCCGCACACTATCCGCTCCGACTCCGAATCAGTAAAAAAATATGATTACATACATGGTTTCACTATTATTCGACCCTATCCGCTCCGTTTTCACGCTCACCCAAAATCTCCTGCGTCGCCTAGCTCGACTCCTCAATTTAGCCACTCCGATGGATAGTGTCGTGACAGTACCATGACAGAAGTACCCTTTGACCTTGTAGGACATAGGAAATTATGATAATAAGTTTACCTGGCCAACTCAACCCATGCCACTATGATAGATTGGACTTATTGTAAAACTTATGTAGCCTTTTGTATAAATTCAATGTTGTGTTGTATGACTCTGTATCGCCAGTTTCGATGTGAAATGACATTGAGCTCCATTTTTTTTTTTTTGGAAAAGGTGCTTGAAAAGATAACTACATTAAGGTCCATAATTCGTAGAAAGAGAACATGGAACCAAATACATAATCCTTGATTGTGGTGCCAAGGAAAATGGAGAGCTGGTATGCTGTTGAAAAAAAAAAGTCAGAAAAGATTCAATTCACCCGAAGACGCAGCAACAATTGCACTGATTCATGCTCAAAGCAAAACGGGACGAGTACAACTTCCGTCGATCTTTCGTTTCTTTCCCTTTCTGAGTTTCCGGGAGACACCGCCGTTGAAAGCCGAAAATGTAATATCAACCACGTGCTTTTTCCGCAAGGGTCCAGACTCCAAAGATGCTTTGGAGCCGGAAAAGGGCTGCAGACACGGACTTGGATAAAGCCCCCTGTGACTTCACTTCACCACCTGCCGTCCCTGCATCGACGAACCTCCTTTTTCTTGGGCGCTGCACTGCACCTCGCCGGAATTCAGAGTCAGTTCAGTTCAGTTCAGGGCTTCAGGTAGTTGGTTAGACGGACCTTGGTACACTGGCTGTGGTTGTTACTGCAAATGGTTGGGGAAGACCGTAAAAGCGGCTGGTTTTGGGCGAGCTTTCCATTTTCCGTTTTGAGGTTTATGCGGACTATTCAATCAAAGCCATCACGACGAGCTGTCGTTGGGGAATCGTATTCACTAAATTACGTTGGCAGTATATATGAACTTGGTACTCCTACCATGTCCACCATGAAAAAGAGGAGGGAGGGGGAGCATCAAATTCCCGTTTCTCAACGGCCAGGAGAGACGCGATTGACTATTCTAGATTGGTTTGGTTGAGTGCGTGGGCGCCAGATTCGGAGGCGGACATGAAACGGACAAGCGCAGATTGCATGCATGCCACATAATAAATCACATGGTCTCATGAGATGCCGCCGCTGCTGCTGGTGGTGTTGGCTACAAAAGCATGATCAAGGTTTCTTCTTCTTCTTCGAGCTAGGTGAGCGCATAGTCAAGTAAGAGTTCCGGCCATGGGTGTCTTACTGTCTTTCCCCAGGGATCATATGAGAGCGTCAGGTCGCCGCGGGGGCGAGCAAATGCTGTGGCGCTGCNTTTAGCCATGGGTACGAGTACGTATGGGAGGGTATGTGTATATTTTTATACCCATAGATAGTACCCATACCATACCCGTCAACTCGTGGGTAGGCCATGGGTACAATCCGGTATCCACGAGTATACCCATATCCTACCCGTTTATACTGACATATGAACCCTACACAGTTAATTTACTAGATATGACCATGAGATTGTGATTTTCGAAGTTAGATAAGTGTCCTGTATTCATCTACCTATTATTGAGTTGAGATAATTGTTATTTTTGTCAAATGTGCTGCCAACGAATGTGACACTGTGAAAAATTTGTCTACTATTTGATCTACCCAACGGGTACCCAATGGGTATGGATACCCGCCGGGTATGGGTATGGATATATTTTTATCCCCGTGGGTAAGGGTATGGGTATAATTTTATACCCATGAACTATATGGGTATGGGTATGGTATTGCTCTACCCTGCCCATACCCTGCCCAGTGCCATCCTTAATCACACAATATGTAGTTGTATAAGAAAAAATGATCGCATCTTTTAGTGATCTTTGTTCATATATTACTATTTTAACACAAATAAACTGCTCGGTTGAAAAAACTTGAGTGTAGCAAGTGTATTTTTTTTTAAAGATTGCAGATGTGACTAGGGGTGGGCAAAAATGGATCCATGGTTTAACTGGTTTGTGCTAGCTCAATTTTTTGTACTGATCTGAGAAGATAGACACCACAACAAAACTGGGAGTTTAAATATTAATTCAAAGAATGGTAGATAGACCCAAAACATGATATTGTGGAGATAAATAAACAGTGGTTTATATATCAAAATAATGAGCATATAACATCCAAAGCAGATAAGGAAAAAGATCACGAAATCTTGCTTGCTTACCAATGCAAGAAGGCGGCCGATTGATGAGAGAATGGAAGCTAGGGTTTTCGAGATCGAGATGACCTGGCAATAAGGGGCAATCGATCAAGAAAATAAACCGATTATCGCTAGTAACAAATTGATCTGCCATTCATCAAGAAGTTAGGGCTTGTAAGCTAGGATTGCGGTATCACTTGCCGGCCGGCAGAGTATCCGCTACCAGATCGATATGCCATTCATCTGTCGCTTTGTAGCCGGCAGGGTACTTACCATGGGCCGCGCTACTACCGAAGCGAGCAGGGGTGGTCATCGCGGCTCCCTTGGACTCCTGGAGGAGAACAAAAACTCCCATTTCTAACGGCGGTGGTGCCATTAGCGTTTTATGAGCAGCCCCATTCTAGCGATTCCTGTTTTTTCAGAAGAACAGGGGGCAAATTTGACTTGGTTGTCAAATGAATTGTACTCCCTCCGATCTGAATTATAAATGCATTAGCCATTTCAATATGGATTAGATACCGACTAAAATAAGCAAATATATATACTACAACACATCTACATACATGCGATTCAGAAAAAGGTAAAATATCTTATACTTTGAAATGGAGTAAGTATTTTTATTTGAAATGAAGTGGTCCCATTTTTTGATAAAGGGATTTTATTATTTAAAGAGTATTAAGCATTACACCCGGCCTCTGCATAACTAAGATGCACACAGCCCAAAAACCGTCTCAAAAATCCAAAGCAACAGAAAAAATAAAAGGCGGATTACATATCAGCATGAGAAATTGTAAAGCCGCCTAAGGCGATGAAGTGCCGATCCGGAGGTTATGCGACCATCCATGGCGGGAGAATAACTCCCTGGCCGCCGCCTCCAAACGCGACGAAACCTCCAAGAACAGCTCCCGGTGCTCCACACGCTGCAGGACCGACCATAATCGGAGTGTAGCTGTACATCGGTAGATAACCTGCAGAATAGAAGAATTTTTATCATTAAAAACCTTGTCATTTCTACACAGCCAAAGCGACCATATAACGGCAATCGCTCCCACCCTAATAAGTAGTTTAAACCTAGGATCCACCCCGTTTAGCCAGTTGCCGAAAATATTTGCAACGCTACGCGGTGGATATAAGGTAGAACCTATTTGGACAGCTGACCATATAGACCTAGCAAACTCGCACTGGAAGAAAAGGTGTTTAATAGACTCATCTTGAGTACAGAAAACACACTTTTTACTCCCATGCCAATTGCGTTTGGCAAGGTTGTCTTTTGTAAGAATTACTCCACGACGGAGATACCACGCAAACACTTTCGTTTTGAGCGGTATCTTCATCTTCCAAATTTTCTTATTTGAATCGACCGGGACAATAGACTGGATAAGAACTCTATACATGGAATCAACCGAGAAAATACCATTCTTAGTTGGGATCCATCGAATTTCATCAGGGCCTTCCAAGAGCTGGACAGAGTCCAACCGGAGAAGCAAAGCATTCCAAGATGCTTCTCGAGGCCCTAATAGCGTTCTTCTGAACGATACATTTGGTGGGGAAGTACCCAACACCTTAGCCAGTGTATCACCTTTGTAACGCACAACATCATATAGAGCCGGATACTGTTCACGAAGAGAGGTTTGGCCAAGCCACCTATCTTCCCAGAACCGAATTTCTGATCCATTCTTAATGGAGAAAGAAGCACGTGGGAAGAAAAACTTCTTTGTGGCCATGAGACCAGCCCAGAAGTGTGAATCACCAGGCTTCCAAACAACCTGGGATACAGCTTTGTCCCCCACATACTTCCTCCTTATGAGTGTCTGCCAAATTCCTTCTTCAGAAAGAAGTTTGAATAACCATTTACCAAGCAAGGCTCTATTCTTGACTTCAAGATCATGAACACCAAGCCCTCCTTGGTCTTTTGGCCGACATACCACACTCCATTTAGTCAGTCGATACTTCTTCTTTTCACTATCACCTTGCCAAAAGAATCTTGAACGGAAATAATCCAATCTTTTCAAGACCCCTTTGGGTGGATGGAAGAAGGAAATCATATACAGCACCATGTTTGTCAGTACTGAATTGATGAGAACCAGTCTTCCTCCGAGGGATAGGAGTTTACCTTTCCAACTATTTAATCGTAACTGAAGTCTTTCCTCCACCAACTTCCATTCAGCATTTGTGAGCCTCCGATAATGAATCGGGATCCCCAAATAGTTGATAGGAAATTGACCTTGTGCACACCCAAAAAGCTCGGCATACACAGCGGCTTCATCCTGGGCCTCGCCAAAACAAAACAATTCACTTTTATGGAAATTTATTTTTAGACCCGATACTTGCTCAAACGCCGAGAGAATTAACTTTAGGTTACGAGCTTTTTCGATGTCATGTTCCATAAAAAGGATTGTATCGTCGGCATATTGAAGTATCGATAATCCACCATCAACCAAATGGGGAATCACACCTTCAATTTGACCCTCAGACTTAGCACGCTCAATCAAGATGGCCAACATATCAGCCACTATATTAAATAGTATTGGCGATAGTGGGTCTCCTTGTCTGAGACCTTTTTTTGTTTGAAAGTATCTACCAGTGTCATCATTGACTTTAATGGCCACACTTCCACCCAAAACAAAGGAATCAATAAGCGCACGCCACTCAGAAGAAAAGCCTTTCATTCTGAGCGTCTGCTGAAGGAAAGACCAATTAACTTTATCATAAGCCTTTTCGAAATCAATTTTTAAAATTACCCCATTCAATTTCTTCCGGTGTAGTTCGTGAACCGTTTCATGCAAGATTGCCACCCCATCAAGGATATTGCGGCCTTGCATAAAAGCAGTCTGAGAAGGCCGAACTACATGATCCGCCACACTATTCAACCGAATCGTTGCAACCTTAGTGAAGATTTTGAAACTAACATTAAGGAGGCAGAAAGGTTTGTACTGTTGTATCCTCTCTGCATTCTTAATCTTAGGTAACAAAATAATCTCACCAAAGTTGAGCCGAAATAATTCCAGTTGACCAGCGTGGAGGGAAGCAAACATATTAAGCAAATCAGACTTGATGACATTCCAGAAATTCTGATAAAACTCCGCTGGGAAACCATCCGGTCCAGGTGCTTTATTATGTTCCATTAGGAAAACTGCCTTACGCACTTCTTCCTCCGAATAGGATTTAGTGAGCAGATTATTCTCCTGAACTGAAACCTGGGGGATATCAGCTGTTCGAGACTCGTCCAGAGTGAAGTTCCCCTCCTCTGGGGCTCCGAACAACCCCTTGTAATAATTAGTAACATACGCCTTAAGTTGCTCCTGGCCCTCAATCGTTCCCTCTTCCTGTATTAGGGAATGAATGCGCTTTTTCCTGTGTCTGCCATTGGCAATACTATGGAAATAGCGAGTATTCGAGTCCCCTTGAAGGATGAATTGTGCTTTGGAACGTTGATACCATTTCAACTCCTCCTCGCGCAAAAGTTTAGCTATTTCCGCATTGGATTGGCTTTTCAGCTCAATTTCCTGTGGGGACAATAGACGCACTTCTGCCAATGCCTCCAAAGCATCGATAATCGAGGATAGACGTAACTTTTCTTTTTTAAGCAAACCAGTAGTATGACGTGCCCACCCAACAAGATAAGTGCGCAGAGCCCGTATCTTGTTATTCCATATCTGGATTGGAGAGGCACCCGCAACTGGTCTGTCCCAAATCATTTTGACCATCTCATGGAATCCCTCCCGCAACAGCCAGCCAAGTTCAAACTTGAACCGCGGTTTGCTTGGAGGTGTAACCATACCAGTGGTCAAAAGAATAGGGGCATGATCCGACAGACCCTCAATACGCTCTAGAGCCCGTACCGATACCAATGGGAACTTGGATTCCCAATCGGTGTCCATCAGCACACGGTCCAGTTTTTCGTATGTGGGTTCAGGAAGAGAATTAGCCCAAGTGAACTGTCTCCCAACCATTGAAATCTCTCTCAAATCCAAGCTGTCAATGACCGCATTGAACAAGAGAGGCCAACGGTTGTCAAAACGTCCCCTGCTTTTCTCGAAAGGAAAACGAAGAAGATTAAAATCCCCACCGATGATGAGCGGATGCGGATTGTCTTTTGCCAAGTTTACCATTTCTCGAAGAAAATCAGACTTATGCTCCACCTGGGCAGGCCCATACACGGCAACAAGACTCCAAATGAAGTTGTCTGCCTTATTTCGAATGTGCATTTTTATGTGAAAATCACCATCCGAAACGGCCAACAACTCCATGGTATCAGTCCTGACGCCTAGTAAAATGCCACCCGAACGACCCCGCGTGAAGTGGTCCCATAGCTAAGTTATCTTGTATTTTGAAATGGAGTAAGTATTTTTATTTGAAATGAAGTGGTCCCATATGGATTAGATACCAAGTAAAATGATAAAATATATACTACAATACATCTACATACATGCAACAAGAAAGAGAGTCATCCCATAGCTAAGTTTTTATAGTTTTTTATTACAAAGTTTTGACAGGGATCCAAACACACAAAACTATTGCAGCACAAGCTACTCCAACCCAAAATAGTTGATGTTGTCAATCACAGACCGTCAACATGCTGCATCATCTTTCGGTCCACCACCACCAACCTGACTCACTGCTTTCCTGAAAAACACATGTCATTTCGAATTATCCATAAGTGCCACTGAAAAGCAGCATATATTATACATCTAGGGATTTATTTGACAACCAAAGGCTATGCATAGCCTCGAGATCATTCAAATGAACACAGGGGAAAACCTCATTGATCATCCAAGGGGGGTTTCATACATAGTCACGTTGAATCTGTATCCTCTACTATATTCCTGTTTCGTGGTTGTAAGGTTAACAGTTGTCACATGTGCAACCACTCGAGGAAGTGGAATGTGGATGTTGTGCAAGCTCAAGAAACTTGAATGTCAGGAGGACACATGTCCATTATCATGGAGGATGAGCAGCACCAGCTCCATTACAGATAGATTATATTTCCACGGTTTCATTAGATTCACTTATCCATATGTCCCATATTAACAAACTCTATTGTCATTTCAGGAGTATTCGTTGAAATATTGGTTCGTTTGCTAGTGCGTTCTGTCTTTCCTTCCTTCGCTTCGGTGACCAGTATGTGGGGGACTTCATGCCTTTGATTTTTGTTACTATCATCTTGTTTCTATTGAATTGGACAACTCTCTTCTCCTATATGAATCAACGTAAAAATTGCATGCTAAGAGAAATAGCAGCGGGATCCTCCAAATGCTACGCCCATTATAGCGTGCTAATAAAGTAGTATATTTCAATAGCTTTAAAAAAACCCAGATATAGCCTTAAAATAAAGGATTTTAACAAGAATGAAGGATGTAGTACAAAATTTCTAAAACAATATGCATAACCACATACGCAAATTGTTCTCTCCAATTGTTTAGAACACTAACATCAACATCCCACAGGGCAACAACATATCATAAATTACTTATACAAAATCATCAACATTAACAATGTCATCTTCCGACCCAAAAGAGGAACCAACATATTGTGATTAATTACCACGATAAACAAGAAACACACTTTTCTTCTTCCTAAGTTGGAGAACTTGGGCCTGGTCTGATAGGCTAGAAGAAATATAACACACAACCTCTATGACGTTTTGCCGCGATAAAGCGTGTTATTTTGCAAATAGCACCATGACTAGCAAAATTAGTAAAATTTAACGTGGAATCTTCGGATATGCTATAGCGCAGCGTGCGATTGTTTTTCCATGATATGAATATAAGCTCGTGCTTGTCTCTGAATCCACGAGGACGCAGAGGAGCACATCGTGCGAGTGTGGCCTTTGCACTGAACCAGTGTGCGCAGCTAGTACTACTACGACAAGGTTGCGTGCATGCATGCATGTTGGGAACGGGTCAAAGAGAAATGGATATAGGAGTAGTATGCTGGGTTTTCATGAATTTAAATCGGATTTCTGGAAACAGATGGAAGTAAATCACTGCCGCCTCCTCGTTACCCTCACCGTCATTACGCTTGGAAGAAATGCATGCACGGGGACTAGAAGTCGAAACAAAAGTCTCCTTGGCTTCCAGCCTTCCACTGCCACACATCACTACTATAAACACCGGGAACTGCAAAGATGAGCACAGCAGAAGAGGTAGCTTTTTTTTTTTTTTTGATAAAGGGATTTTATTACTTAAAAGATTTAAGCATTACACCCGGCCTCTGCATAGCTAAGATACACACAGCCCCAAAGTCACTCAGTACAAGTTCACAATATAAAAAAAGACGAAATACATATCATAATGAGAAATTGTATATCCGCCTATAGCATAGGAAGGTCAATCCGGAGCCTATGTTGCCACCCATGCCGGGATAGCAACTCTCTGGCCGCAACCTCCAGTCTCGACGCTACCTCCAAAAACAAGTATCGGTGCTCCATTCGCTGCAGGGCCGACCATGATCGTAGCGTCGCCGTGCACCGGTAAATAACCTACATAATAGAAGCAATTTTATCATTAAAAACCTTGTCATTTCTATATAGCCAGAGCGACCAAATAACGGCAATCGCACCCATCCTACAGAAGAGTTTAAACCTAGGATCGACACCATTCAACCAGTTGCCAAAAATGTTTGCAACCGAACGTGGTGGATGTAAGGTAGAACCTATCTGGACAGCTGACCATATAGACCTAGCGACCTCGCAGTGGAAAAATAAATGTGCAATGGACTCGTCATTTTGACAGAACTCACATTTTTGCTTCTTTGCCAATTACGCTTAGCAAGGTTATCCTTTGTAAAAATTATACCCCGACGAAGATACCACGCAAAAACTTTAGTTTTAAGCGGGATCTTCATCTTCCAAATTTTATTACTTTCTTTAGTATCGACTGGCACATCGGGAAGAATTAAAGCTCTATACATCGAATCCATAGAGAATTTACCATTCTTCGTAAGATTCCATCGAAATCTATCTGGACCTTCCGACAATTCGACAGAGTCCAAACGGAGAAGCAAGTCATTCCAGGATGCCTGCCTTGTTCCAAGTAAACTTCTTCTGAACGACACATCTGGTGGGGAGGAACCCAGCACCTTCGCAAGCGTATCGCTTTTGTGACGAACAATCGAGTAAAGAGCCGGATATTGTTCTTTGAGGGTAGACGGGCCCAGCCATTTATCCTCCCAGAAACGAATTTCCGAACCATCCCTAATTGAGAAAGATCCATGTGGGAAAAAATACTTCTTTGTAGCCATTAGGCCAGCCCAGAAGTGTGAATCACCAGGTTTCCAAATGACCTGCGAGACAGCTTGATCCCCCACATATTTCCTCCTAAGGAGGGTCTGCCAAACTCCATCCTCAGATAGAAGTTTGAAAAGCCATTTACCAAGTAAGGCTCTGTTCTTGACCTCAAGGTCATGAATTTCGAGCCCTCCTTGGTCTTTAGGGCTACAGACCACACTCCATTTAGCCAACCGATATTTCTTCTTCTCACAATCCCCTTGCCAAAAGAATTTAGACCGAAAATAATCCAGTCTTCTTAAAATTCCTTTGGGTAATTGGAAGAATGAAATCATGTACAGTACCATGTTGGTTTGTACCGAATTTATGAGAACCAATCTTCCTCCTAGAGATAGGAGTTTGCCTTTCCAGCTATTTAAACGTAATTGCAGTCGTTCTTCCACCTTTTTCCATCAGTATTTGTAAGTTTCCGAAAATGAATCGGAATACCCAAATAGTTGATAGGAAATTGACCTTGCACACAGCCAAAAATATCCGCATACAAGGCAGCGTCATCACGAGCATCACCAAAACAAAACAATTCAATTTTATGAAAATTAATCTTAGCTAGCACGGGGAGTGAGTGAGACCGAAGAGCTCCAAAGATGAGCAGACGGGTGCCCGGGAAACAAGAGGCTAGCAAAGCCACGGTGGATCTGGTGGCCTTCAACTGCCCCAGATGCTCGCTTCCTCTCAAGCCGCCGGTGTACCAGGTACGTAGACCAATCCTACATCTTTCTCACCCGTTTCCGTCTTTGTTGATCGCCTTTGCTGTTTTTCTTTGTTTCGGTTTGCTGCAGTGCGAAGCCGGGAAGCTTGTATGTTCTTCCTGCTACGACAGGAGCAACGAGGATTATTTGTCCTCCGTCTGGGGCTGCAGCAGCGGCACCGCCGACGGCTACACCCGCTGCTACACGGTGGAGCGCATGCTGGAATCGGTGCGGATTCCATGCTCCAACGCCTCGCGTGGGTGCGATGCCATGACGCCCTACCACCGGTGGGCGGATCACGACGACAGCTGCCCACACTCAGACTAAACCACCGCCGATGAACTCCGAATTCATCCTTCGAGATGACGGCGGCGGCCGAATCTACTTCTGAGTTCTGAACCACCTTGTGTATCGCCGCGCGGCCCTAGGCTAAGCTAGAGGGTCCGATCTATCTACCCACTAGCTAGGACTTTCACGATTGTGTGTCCCTCTACCTACTCATCACTCTCATCGTGTGTAATAATTAATGACTAAATAGCTTGCAATCGCTCAGGTGGGCAATCGCCCCCCGTTGAGCTTTCAAAAAAAAAAAACTAAATAGCTTGCACGTTCAATTGAATTACGGTAAATCTACGTTTAGAACGGTCGGTACCGTTTCTTATCTCCAGAACGTGGTGCACACCGTCCGATCGTGCGGCAGAAGAGGAACGGCGGCGATGCGATTGAAGGAGCACGGCCATGCCTCGAGTCTCCACCCGTGCCCGCAACCAGGCGACCCGAGCACGCGCCGCCGCCAGAGCTCGCCTCCGCCCTCGCGCCCGACCGCCTCCGCTGCTCCTCGTACTCAAGCACGCAGGCCAAAGAGCTGAGCTCCTCCACCGCGACAACTTTCCCGCGCGCGTCCGCCCTAGCTCTGCCTTGACGCCGGTAGCCTCGCCCGCCAGCTCTTCTTTGGCCTCCTCTTCTTCTGGCCGCGGTCTGGCGGGCATGTCGCTGCCCATTGCGGCGGTCGTGGCGGCGCGCCAACAGTCCACCACTGCACGCTGCGAGCTGCTGCACTTCACGTACCCAGCGCCAATGACAAAGACAACGGCGACCTGAAGCTCTTCCACCCTACACCCCTGCTGCTCCTCCTCTTCAACAACGAACCAACAGTGACGACGACGGCGGCTGCTCTCTTCCTCACTTAGCTGCTGCTCTGGCTTGTATCCCTCTGCTGATCCTCTTCACCAATCCAGCACCGCACCAACGTCCTTCTCCTTACCGATTCCAGGACGGCGACAAGGTGTTCGACAAATTTCCCACAAGGCGATTCAGTGGGGTGACGGCCCCTTTTTACTTTGTCCCCGTATTCTTCTCTGCTAATCTTCTCTAGACACTGAATTATGCAAAAATCTGTGTTGATTTTGTGTGAGATACTTGTAATAATTTGTGCCTATGAGCGTGATATATTTTGTACATGTACTCCTTCGATGTTATTCTATCCCTGTCACAAAAACTTTCTTCTTCTCTGTTTTCTATGTTTGCTAGTGAAAACTACTTTCTTAACTAGTCAATGTTATGTATGTGTCGTGAGAATTTTGTCCCTATATCTCAAATTTTGCTTCTATCCCATTCTTCTTTGCCGCATGCTAGTGATTCGTGTTTATTTAAGCATTAGTTCGGTTTGCTGTTAATTTTTTAAACGA
This sequence comes from Puccinellia tenuiflora, assembly GCA_012064385.1. Taxonomy (NCBI): domain Eukaryota; kingdom Viridiplantae; phylum Streptophyta; class Magnoliopsida; order Poales; family Poaceae; genus Puccinellia; species Puccinellia tenuiflora. Next base: position 315,941 of record QRDG01000361.1, read on the forward strand.
AAATAATAAAGATGTATTTAGTTCCAGTGTAAATCTTTGTCTCATTCTTAAATATGAGCTTGTTCTTAATATTTGTGATTGCTCGTATTTGTTAGCTTAGATTCAATTTTTTGCATTTTAACATGTCTAGCTTTTGCCGAGTACACTAGTCGTTGCCTAGTCCATGTGGAAAGAACGACACCCGCTATTTGTGGGCGAATTATTACGTTACATTTACAGTTGATCATTTTGGCATCTTACTCTTTAGTAATAGCTACCCACCTTGTATTGATATAGTTACCCACACAATACTGATAGAGTTACCCATGTGTTCATTATATAGTTATCACTACAAAATTGATGTAGTTACCCAACTCTTTAGCTAATAATTACCCATCCAGTACTTAAAGAGTTACATATGTGTTCATGATATAGTTATCACCATAAAATCGATGTAGCTACCCTACTCTCACTGTAAAAGTTACCCACCATGTACTGATAAGGTTACCCATGTGTTTATGATATAGGTATCCACCACGACATCGATATAGTTACTATACTCTCTCGGTAATAGTTACCCACCCTATACTGATGGAGTTACCCACCCAGTACTGATGAAGTTACCGGTCATGTATTGATGCAGTTATCCACCCAGAATTGATGGAGTTACCCATGTATTCATGATATAGTTATTCACCATAAAATTAATATAGTTACCCTACACTCTCGGTAATAGTTACCCACCCAAAACTGATGAAGTTACCCATGTGTTCATGAATGGCTTTTCAATCTCGAGATACAGATAGCTCAGGGCATAGTTATCCACCACGAAATCGATATAGTTACCCTACTCTCTTGGTAATAGTTACCCACTTAGTACTGGTGAAGTTACCCACCCATCATTGATAGAATTATCCACCACGAAATTAATGTAGTTACCATATTATCTAAATAATAGTTACCAATCCAATACTTATGCAGTTGTATACCCATATGTTATAGTGTGTAGGTGTCACCATAAAATCAAAATAGTCATCACCCTAATATTTATGGAGTTGCACATGTGTTTTAGTGTATAGTTACCCACTTGTCCATGATACATTTACCATCCGAAAGTGATATCCCGTTTATAAAACCGGATGGTAACTTCAAAACTCAAAAAATTAAAAATAACAACCAAAAATGGGAAGCCAAAACTGCTCGTCCATAAGGTGGGTAATTTACATGCTACCGTCTGGGTAACTCACGTGTTATGGGGTGGATAACTTTTAGGTCCGAAATAAAATTCATCGAAACATATCAACACGAGATCTAGTTTCGAAGATCTCGTCGTGACTAATCCAACGGTGAAACGAAACTTAAAATGGATGAACGGTTTGGGCTACAAATCTATTTGAATTTTCAGATTTCGTATTTAATGCGGATGACGTCGTCACTTTTGTCTTGTTTTGCATGCAGCCAAAAAAGGCTCCACACATAGCGTTTTAAGGGTGGGTAAATTACTTACTAAAGCATGGATAACTTGCATACTAAAGTCTGGGTAACTCATGTGTAATGGGTGGGTAACTTCTGGCTCTAGAAAAAAAGTCGTCGAAACATATTAATATGGGATCTAGTTTTGAAGATCTCGTCGTGACTAGTCTGACTGGTGAAAACAAAACCTTAATCGGATAAACGGTTTGAGCTACAAAAATGTTTAAATTTTCAAATTTTACATTTAATGCGGATGATGTTATCAATTTTGTCTTTTTTGCATGCATGCAAGAGAGCGCACCGCATGTTTTTGACTATTTCAAAGCGTGGTTTCCTAATGTTCTATGATTAAGCTTAACCGTAGAACATTCTAAATGTAGTAGCGTCCTTGAATTATCTCTCTCCTTGATGGGTTGATCTGAAATGTGCGCCGGTACGAAAACGGCCATGCATGTGCGGAAATTGACTATTTTGTATTCCTTCGTTTAGGAAATCAACGATTTTGGATGCACTCCGGAGTCTGGCAGAATAGTGGGGATGCACATGTTGAGTTATCTAGGTTACCTTTGGATTTAGAGTTATAGTTACTAATTAGTGTAGCTCATGTTCGTGGTAATTGTTATATTTTGGCTCCTGATCTAATGATCTTATATCATTGTAGAAAATTCAACTTTTAGAGAAATAACCTTTACAAAATAAAAATAGTTGGACCTACGAGCTTACAGAAAATATTGGTTGCAACTTTGGTAGTGCATATATCACACCAACAGCTGCCCTAAAATAGTGCATCGCCAACACACACAAAAAAAAACATATCAAATTCAAATGCAAACCACACACATAATCAACAACATATCTAATTTAAATGGAAACCACAAACATAGTGCATGACCAACACAAGCAGAAGTGCACATAGACATAAAACATGGCCTCTCAACTTTATACGTCCCCATTGGTAGAGAGAAGCAACTGATCGGTCATAGCCACTAGTGTTGTGTTCATCAAAGAACAGTTTGATCGGTAACCAAATATGCGCTCGTTGGTTGCTCGCTTCCGATAGCCTCATCAGTAGTAATTCTCTTCCAAGTTGTATATAACAACAAGTCTTCATCATTTGAGTACTTTGAGGTTCTTTTTTTCACATTAAAATGCACACATTACATCATCACTACATTCAACATTACAAAAAGAACAATTAAAATATACCTTCACGACATATCGTTGAACATGTTATGGATGTCGGCGGCGGGTGTCAATGGATCTTCCTTACAATGGCGAGAAGGAGGCAACACTGTAGCAGCCGATGAAGTAGGGGACGTAAAGCCGCTGCACCGAGCAGGGGTACTCACGACAGCTACATGAGGGGAGGTGCCAGCAATGGCGAGAAGCACGGGAGCAACGGTGGGGGAGGCGGACATGGAAGCATGGTGGCAGGCGGTCTCTAGCGGGAAACTTTTTATGCGGGTGGTTGGGGCTGCGCATGCCACACAAGTTGTTTTGTGGCAGCAGCCCAAGTGTTGTATATTGGCAGCACTGAGTGTTGTGTTTTCGGGCTGCCCTAAAAATGTGGAGCAAAATATACAACAAGGCTTGGAGAAGTGTTTTTGACCCCAAGTGCCCCAAAAAGCGGCTTTGCCAGATTATTGGGCAGCTATTGGAGATGCTCTAATTTAGTAGTGTTTTTTTGGTAGGTATTCCTTTTTTGAACATTATTAATATTTCTTCTCTCGAGCATTGTTTGTTCTTTGGGAAAACCATTGCCTGAAACCGTCGAAATGAGAAACACAAACTACATGGGTTTTTTTTTTGTCATTTGTGCCATCTTATTGTAACACTGACGAGGAGTGGACTCGGCAAATCCCAAGGTTGTGTACCCCGGGTTGATTGAGGGGGAGAGAGTATGAACGTTGGTGGCTGTGACGGCTAACAGGGGGCGAGTTTACCCAGGTTCGGCCCCTCGAGGTGAGGTAAAGACCTACTCCTGCTTGTCTGGTATTATCGAGGTGGCTACAATGGCGAGATGGAAATCTCGCTAGGGTTTGTGTGCTGCTTGCTTGACCTAGATGACGCACCCTCCTGGCCTTTATATCACAGGCCAGGTCTCAGGTGGACGGTGCGGATTGCACATTACAGAATAAGGAAAATCATCACCGGCCTAACCAGCTACTTGGGCCACATGGTTTACTTCATGGGCCTCTCTTGGCGTGACCCAGGTACCACCACCGTGGGGTACCCGAAAGGTAGCCCCACGACAGTAGCCCCCGAGTGCTTAGTCGAATCGCAGAGTCGAGTAAAGGACTCCTTCCTCCGGGCACGCCACCTGACTCCTTCACGAGCCAACCTTCGGCTGCTACTGTCTTGAATAATCGAGTGCGCTTCATGATCTTCTTGATTCGCCAGCTTTCGACTGTCATTGTCCTTAGTCATCGGGTGCGCGAACAGCGCTCCCGATGGGAGTAGCCCCCGAGATTAAGCTGAATTGCTTGCAATTGAGGTTAAACTCAATTTTTCTTCAGTCGAAAAGTCCGCTCCCGATGGGAGTAGCCCCCGAAGATGTGTGCGACTAGAATAGTCGGGCACAGATTGATATCTTGTTCTGTGCACAGCCGTTTTGTCGCCAACTGCTGGAGGGAGCCAAGGCCTTTCTGGGAATGGAGAAGGAGAAGAACCGACTCCACGCTGCTTTGGAGCAGGCTAACAGTAAGTACTAACCCTTGTGTTCGAGTGGTGCTGCAACTGTCTTCCTTATTGACTGCTCCGGTGATCCACAGGCGAGAAGGAGAGCCTGGCGAAGCGGGTCGCGGAGCTGGAGAGATCCCTGGGTGCAGCTCAAAAGCGTGAGCAAACCCGGGGTGATCTAGAGAAGACCCAGGTTGAGCGCTTGCTCACACTCGCCAAGGCCATTGGAGGTAAATATCTCGGCTCATTGCCTACTTTGTCTTGCATCGCTTTCTGGTTTCTTACAAGTTTGGTCCTCTCTTCGTTGGTCAGAGCCGTGCGGAGGCACTCCTCCGGAAGACACTTCCAGTGAGAATCTCGACCTGGAGAAAGCTGTTGGCTTTGTTGACCGCGCCTACGCGTATGCATCGGCTGCGCTGCAGCAATCGTCGACGGCGCTGCAGAAGTCGAAGGATGCCCTGGCGAGTGTGCACCGGAGCATCTTCCCCGGGCAGCCGTCGCCGGTCGGTGTCGATGCGCTTGCGGCTCCGTTTGAAGCCGAAGCGACCACCCTGGCGGACTTCACGCGTGCTCAGACGGTACGCGGCTCAGAGCTCACTTTCCAGCTCCTACTTGGTCACCAAGTCGCAGGTGACTTTGAGAAGGTTGTCAGCAACTTCCCTCGGAGGCCTGACGGCAAGACCGCGTCCCTCAGCGGTGTGAAGGTGCAGGCGAGTCAGCTGGCTGAGAAGTTGATAGCCACCTTCGAGAGGAAGATCGCCAAGGCTAAGGAGTTGGCTGCTAGGAAGAAACGCTCCCAGTCAGAGTCTGCCATGTAGTTTCCTTTGTCTTAGGGTTCTTCTTTTGGTCATAGCCTGTAATGAACTCTACAGTTTGCGGGTCTTCTGGCCGCGGACAAACTGATTCTGAAATGTGAATATGTGCCTTCGAGTCTTTTGTCATACTTTCTTCTAGGATGTGATATTTTCCTTGCTTGACACTGTCGAACTTGGCAGCCTGAGATGGGTGAGACTCCCGAGGTTGCTGTGGCCGCTGGTGTGGGTGAGGACGAGGATACTTCTTCGGCTGCACCCACTCGCCCTCGTCGTCAAGCTCCTCCAGCCCACGCGCGGAGCGCCAATGACCAACGAGTGTTCACCTATATGAGGAACAAGATTGTTGAACTTGAGTCGAAGGTGAGGACCACCGAGTTGGAGTTGGAGCGCTTGAAGTCACGGCCTGCTGCGCCGTTCTCACAGCGTGAGGAATTCCTTCTTGGCCAGATAGACCTGATCAGTCGACAACTGCAAGGTTGGTCTTCTGACGCTTTGCTCTTGTTTCTTTATGCTTGCTCTGTTCTAAGTGTTGGGTCTTCACGCAGATGTGAATGCTGACCGGAAGGCCGAGCAGGGTCGAGTGGACGAGCGAGTGGATAGAGAAGCCGCCGGTGACTCACTCGAAGCTCGTCAATTTTGGTCGGACAAGTCCAAGGGCAGTATACTTGCAAGAATGCTGGATCGCACCTGGCGGGCTGCTTTGCTCTTGGAAGGTTGCAGAAACACTCTCCTGCAGGTCAACAAGGTGTTCTTTCCGCACAACGAGCAACCTAGCGGACTGGCTGCGCTGCTGGAGAGGTACCGTGAGGGTAAAGTCAAGGCGTTGAAGGAAGTCGTGCACACCCAGCTTGTTGCCGGGGCGAACGTGGCGCTGGCGTACGTTCGAATGCATCGGCCCCATCTTCCCTTGGACAAGGTGCTTGACGGCTTGCCTGGAGCGGGTGATTACGCCGATACTCTTGAGGCTGCGCGTCAGATGATTCAGCAGGTCCAGGCCTTCAGCGAACAGCTTGTGGGGCCGCTTGATGCGCCAAAGGAGGAACCTGTAGAGTAAGAATAGCAATCTGTTGTATGATGTTAGCTTGTAACATAAATATGCATGTATGTATGCCCATGTGATGTTGTTCACTGAATGTATAATGTGTGATTTTGCACTTGTAGACCTGTATGGCACGAGCCCCCGAGTGAATCGAGTGGTGGCCTAGGGTTTTTGAGTTATGCCTGTGCGGCGCAGCCCCCGATTGATTCGAGTGGCGGCCTAGGCTTGACTTAGACCTGTATGGCGCGAGCCCCCGAGTGATTCGAGTGGCGGCCTAGGATTTTCAGGTTACGCCTGTGCGGCGCAGCCCCCGAGTGATTCGAGTGGCGGCCTAGGCTGGATTTAGACCTGTATGGCGCGAGCCCCCGAGTGAATCGAGTGGCGGCCTAGGGTTTTTGAGTTATGCCTGTGCGGCGCAGCCCCCGAGTGATTCGAGTGGCGGCCTAGGCTTGACTTAGACCTGTATGGCGCGAGCCCCCGAGTGATTCGAGTGGCGGCCTAGGATTTTCAGGTTACGCCTGTGCGGCGCAGCCCCCGAGTGATTCGAGTGGCGGCCTAGGCTGGACTTAGACCTGTATGGCGCGAGCCCCCGAGTGGTTCGAGTGGCGGCCTAGGATTTTCGAGTTATGCCTGTGTGGCGCAGCCCCCGAGTGATTCGAGTGGCGGCCTAGGCTGGACTTAGACCTGTATGGCGCGAGCCCCCGAGTGGTTCGAGTGGCGGCCTAGGATTTTCGAGTTATGCCTATGTGGCGCAGCCCCCGAGTGATTCGAGTGGCGGCCTAGGCTGGACTTAGACCTGTATGGCGCGAGCCCCCGAGTGATTCGAGTGGCGGCCTAGGATTTTCGAGTTATGCCTGTGTGGCGCAGCCCCCGAGTGATTCGAGTGGCGGCCTAGGCTGGACTTAGACCTGTATGGCGCGAGCCCCCGAGTGGTTCGAGTGGCGGCCTAGGATTTTCGAGTTATGCCTGTGTGGCGTAGCCCCCGAGTGATTCGAGTGGCGGCCTAGGCTGGACTTAGACCTGTATGGCGCGAGCCCCCGAGTGATTCGAGTGGCGGCCTAGGATTTTCGAGTTATGCCTGTGTGGCGCAGCCCCCGAGTGATTCGAGTGGCGGCCTAGGCTGGACTTAGACCTGTATGGCGCGAGCCCCCGAGTGGTTCGAGTGGCGGCCTAGGATTTTTCGAGTTATGCCTGTGTGGCGCAGCCCCCGAGTGATTCGAGTGGCGGCCTAGGCTGGACTTAGACCTGTATGGCGCGAGCCCCCGAGTGATTCGAGTGGCGGCCTAGGATTTTCGAGTTATGCCTGTGTGGCGCAGCCCCCGAGTGATTCGAGTGGCGGCCTAGGCTGGACTTAGACCTGTATGGCGTGAGCCCCCGAGTGGTTCGAGTGGCGGCCTAGGATTTAGGTTGATTGCTCGCAAAGGAAGAAATGACAAGTCTTTTCCTTCAAATATCTTTATTGATTCTCGCAAACAGGCCGCCTCGTTAAAACCCTTCCAGTCCCCTTAGGTACCCTGGCGAGGGAAAGAGTGCGTAAGAAACCTGCTGCTACTTAACAAGGTGAAGCTTACAAGCTGGGGTCGATCAGGCGTAGAAGCGGCGTAACTGTGCCACGTTCCACGGATTGCTGCAGACTGTCCCTGTCTTCGAGTCCTTCAGGCGGTAAGCTCCGTTGCCGATTGCCTCTGTCACAATGTATGGCCCCTCCCATGGGGAGGTGAGTTTGTGCACCTTCTTCTGCTTGAGCCGGAGAACCAGGTCCCCTGGGACGAATGCTCTAGGCCGCAGTCGCCGACCGTGGTAGTTGCGCAGGTCTTGCTGGTAGACAGCTGTGCGGCTGAGGGCGATGTCGCGTGCTTCATCCAGGACGTCCACATCATCTTCAAGTGCTTCTTCCGCATCAGACTCGTCGTATGCCACCACTCGTGGAGCGTCAAATTTGATGTCGCAGGGCAGGACTGCTTCGGCGCCGTACACCATGAAGAATGGTGTATACTGGGTAGATCTGTTTGGCGTGGTGCGTAGGCTCCACAGCACACTTGGTAACTCCTCCACCCAGGCTCCTGCGGCTCGCTTCAATGGTACTCGCAGACGCTTCTTGATGCCTTTGCTGACTAGGCCGTTGGCCTTCTCGACTTGCCCATTGGACTGCGGGTGCGAGACGGATGCATAACTGAGCTTGACACCTTGTTCAGAGCAGAAATCCCTGAACTCTTCGGCTGTGAAGTTCGTCCCGTTGTCGGTGATGATGCCGTGCGGCACACCGAACCTGAAGATGATTGACCTGATGAAGTTGACCGCTGAGGTTGCGGTTGAGCTTGTGATTGGGACCGCCTCGATCCACTTCGTGAACTTGTCGACTGCCACCAGGAGGTGAGTGTGCCCGCCTGGGGAGGATTTCTTGAAGGGACCTACCATGTCGAGTCCCCATTGCGCGAAGGGCCACGCGAGTGGTATTGTCTTCAGTGCCGACGCTGGTGCATGCGGCTTGTTGGCGAACTCCTGACAGCCAACGCATTTTTTGACCAGTTCTTCTGCGTCTTGCATTGCGGTGGGCCAGTAGAACCCTGCTCGCAAGGCCTTGGCCACCAGTGCTCGACTGCTTGCGTGGTGCCCGCATATGCCGGCGTGGATGTCGAGTAAGATTGCTTGGCCGTCGGCTGGATCGATGCACCTTTGGAGGACTCCTGAGATGCTTCTCTTGTAGAGCTCGCCATTGATGATGGTGAAGCCTTTGGAACGGCGGACGATGCGCTTGGCTTCGACTGGGTTCTCCGGCAGCCGCTGGTGCAGCATGTAGGCCAGATACGGGCTTGTCCACGTGGGCTCGACCAGCATTATCTCCATGACCTCCTTCTCCGTGCTTGGCGGGTTGGCGGTGCTTGTTGTCGATGTAGAGGGTCCTGGCGGGGGCCGGACCTTGATCGAGCGCTGTGTGATGCACTCGAGGAAGACTCCGGGTGGCACCGGAGCTCGATCTGAACCTAGGTTGGCTAGGACGTCAGCTTCTTCGTTGCTTTCGCGGCCGATGTGCCGCAGTTCGCAGCCGTCGAAGAGGCCTTCCAGTTGATTGTACAGCTCCCTGTAGGCTATCATGTTGTCAGCGATGGCATCGCACTGCTTCATGGTTTGCTGCACAACCAAGTAGGAGTCGCCGTAGATCATGAGGCGAGTGGGGCCGCAGTTCTGGGCCATCCGCATGCCGTGGATCAGGGCTTCGTACTCTGCTTCGTTGTTGGAAGGAGTTGAGAACTTCATCTGCAGCACGTACTTCAGCTTGTCGCCTTTAGGTGAAATGAGCACGACTCCTGCTCCGGCTGAGTTGAATTTTTTGGATCCATCGAAATACATTGTCCATGCATTGGACAAGTCGGGCTCGTCAGGCAGTTGTGCTTCTATCCACTCTGTGGTGAACTCTGGGAGGACCTGGGCCTTGATTGCCTTCGGGTGTGCGTACTTCAGCCCCCATGGCCCTAACTCGACAACCCACTTGGCGACTCTTCCTGTCGCGGCTGGGTTAGTGAGGATGTCGGATAGGGCAGAGGAGCTTACCACCGTGATCGGGTGCTCGGAGAAATAGTGGACCACCTTCCTGGACGTCATGAAGACTCCGTATGCCAGCTTCTGGTAGTGCGGGTATCGCTGCTTGGAATCAGTTAGCACCTCGCTGAGGTAATACACAGGTCGCTGAATAGGGTGACTCTTTCCTTCTTCCTCCCGCTCGACTACGAGTACGGTACTGACCACCCTGTTCGTGGCTGCCACATATAGGTACAGTGGCTCGTTCTCATGTGGTGCCACCAGCACTGGAGGGGTTGTGAGGGTCTGCTTCAGTTTGTCGAATGCATCTTGTGCCTCCTCTGTCCACTCGAATTTGTCTGCCTTTTTCATCAGTTGGTAGAAGGGCAGGGCCTTTTCTCCCAACTTACTAATAAACCGACTGAGCGCTGCGACTCTGCCGGCTAGGCGTTGTACTTCGTGAAGCTTGGTCGGTGCAGGCATGTCGAGTATGTTCTGCACCTTCTCAGGGTTGGCTTCGATTCCTCTCGCAGAGACAAGATACCCCAGTAATTCTCCGGCTGGGACGCCGAAGACGCACTTCTCTGGGTTTAACTTGATCTGGTACTTGTTGAGCGCATCGAAGACCTTGCGGAGGTCGTCGATTAGGCTGTCCTCTGTGCGGGTGGTGACGACTATGTCATCGACGTAGACCTGGACGATCTGTCCTATGAGCTCCTTCAAGCAGGCCTGCATCGTGCGCTGGTATGTGGCTCCAGCGTTCTTCAACCCGAAGGGCATCATCTGGTAACAGAATACACCGTGTGGTGTGATGAACGCCGTCTTCTCCTGATCCTCGACTTTCATCCTGATCTGCTGGTACCCAGAGTAGGCATCCAGGAAGGATAAGCGTGCACAGCCTGCAGTCGAATCGACGATCTGATCAATCCGCGGGAGCGGAAAGTGATCCTTGGGGCAGCATTTGTTGATGGCGGTGAAGTCGACGCACATGCGGAGTTTCTTCGTCTTCTTCTTTTCCACCAGTACCGGGTTTGCTACCCACTCTGATTCTTTATCTCTCGAATAAATCCGGCGTGAAGCAGCCGGTCAATCTCCTTGCTGATGGCATCTCTCTTGGGACCCGCGAAGCGCCTCATGGTCTGCTTGACTGGTCTGGCATCTTTGCGGACGCGTAAGGAGTGCTCGGTGAGTTCCCTTGGTATGCCTGGCATGTCAGAGGGTTGCCAGGCGAATATCTTCCAATTCTCGCACAGGAACTCGACGAGCGCGCTTTCCTATGCGCTAGTCAGGCTTGATGACACCCTGACTGTCTTATCGGCATCCGTCGGGTGCACCTGATGGGCCCTTGTGTCGTCGCTTGGGTTGAATGCCGCGTCCTTGGATGATTTCTTCCGTGGTGGGAACAGGGTCTTGTCGTTGTCGACTGCCATCATCTCCAGGTGCTCGTCCATCCCAAAGAACTCAGAAATCCTGCTGAACTCGCGGTCGCAGCTGTCAGACCGGTCGAAGTCGCCTTTCACCTGTGATGACACCCTTTGGTCCCGGCATCTTAAGCAGGAGGTAGGCGTAGTGGGGCACTGCCATGAATCTGGCAAAGGCCGGACGACCCAATATGGCGTGATATTGTGATTTCCAGTCGACTACCTCAAAGTCGATCGCCTCTCGCTGGAAGTTTTCGGGTGTGCCGAATATAACATCGAGTGTAATGGTTCCCATGGGCGTGACTGCTTGCCCTGGTACTATACCGTGGAAGGTATTTGCTGATGGCGTTAGGTTGGATGTTGACCTGTTCATCCTTCTCAGGGTGTCGGCGAAGATGATATTGATACCGCTGCCTCCATCCATGAACACCTTCTTCAAGGTGTACTCCCCGATCTGAGCTTCGACTACCAGAGCAGCGTGCCCGGGTCGTGGTATCGCCGGCGGGTGGTCCGCTCTGGAGAAAGTGATCGCTGTTTCTGAGCCTCTCAGGTAGTCGGGTACTGCAGGTGGATTGGTGAGTGCTTGGTAGACCTGGCGGGTGATGATTTTCTGGGTCCTGTTGGAAGGACGTCCCTTCTGTATCATGTTGATCTGCCCACGTGCTGCCGGGAACACGTTAGCAGGATCCTGCGGCTGTGGCTGTGGTTGTTGTTGCTGTTGCGGGTAGAAGGCCAGCGCTGCTTGCGCTGGGTTGGCGACTGGAGGAGGAGGTGGCGCCTGGAGGGCCAGCTGTGCGGTTGGCTGTGCCACGGGTGCCGCTTGATTATCACGCTGTCCGTTCTGAGGGACTATCCGCGCAAACGCCCTGTATATCTTACGCGCCTTTCTGCAATCCTTCAATAGGTGGCGGGATCCCCACTTGCCTGTTTCTGGGTCCCTAAACATATGATGCTTGCAGGGTTGTTCTAACTCTTCTTCTTCGGTCAGTGGGCGTCTCCGCCACTCGCGCTTGCGACTTCCGTCTCCATGGTAGCCGCTGCCTCCAGTCCTGGTTGTACTGCCTTTCACTCTCACGGGGGGTTTCGAATCCCGCCGCTACTAACTCGATCGAGTCGTTGCCGACGTAACGCGGCTTCTTCTTCAGGCGCCCTTCTCGCCAGTTGCTAGGTCCTGCTTCTTGCCTCGGAGATCGTGGTGCATCACGAACAGAGTCTTCTCCATCTGCCCACTGGTTGGCTATCTGCATGAGCTCGATCATGTTCCTCGGCCTAAGCCTACCAAACTCCTCACGGAGGTCGCGGCGGTAAACGCCGTGCATGAATGCATCCATTACCCTGTCCTCTGAGGTGGCTCCATCCATGGTGTTGCGAAGTAAGGTCCACCGCTGGATGTACGAACGGAGTGGCTCGTCTCGACCTTGCTTGCACGCCTGGAGCTCAATGAGGGTTGTTGGCCTTGCGTATGTCCCCAGAAAGCTCTTCACGAAGGCGTTCCTGAACTCGTCCCAGGTGCTGAAAGCGTCCCTGGGCTGAGTGTTGAGCCACCCGCGAGCAGATCCCGTGAGCATCAACTGGATGTACTGCATGGCAGTAGTCGAAGTACCACCTTGACAGCTGCACGCGATGAGGTAGTCTTCCAGCCAGTCCCTTGGGTCTTGCTTCCCGTCATACTTGGGTGTCTCCGCTGTTAGCTTGAAGCCTTTGGGCATCTTCGTGTCACGGATGTTGAAGCTGAAACATGCGGCTCCGCGTGGCTCGAAGTCGTCGTCGTCGTAGTCGTTGGCTTGTGCACTCGCCACTCGCATCCGTCGACTGCGGTCCACCCTTCTCTGTGCGACGACGTTACGGACATCTTCGCCTGGCTGCGGCTGTCGCAGTCGAATTGGGGCTGGGTCTGCAAGTGGTGCGGGTTCACGATCGCGGCGGCCTCGATTTTCGTGCACCCTTTCTGCTGGTGCTGACTTTGCCAGGACTTCCTCGACTTCCCTGAGGGATTGAATTTGTCGCCTATGAAGGCGGGCGTGGGCGTCACCCTCCGGCGGCTGTGTTAGTCGCAGGTAGGTTTCGACCGCCATGAGGGCCGAAGCGGGTGTCTTGGGGACGGGGATTCCGTCCGCATCCTCTGTCATGAATGACGACTCCAGATTGCGAGTGAGGTGGACGCGATCAGCTTCTGGCACCCGTGGCATGCGAGCCCTGTGACGTCCTCCTTGCGAGACTTCCTCCAATCCGGCCAAGAACGAGTGTGCTGCCCTCCTGGCACTCGACGCGTCGGCTAATTCTTTGCGCCGAATCAGATCGGCCTTCTCTTGGCGGACTCGCTCGGACTCCTTCCAAAGCAAGTATTGGACCTGCCAGTTGGTCTTCTCGGGGTTCATCTGGTGAAGGGAACGTGCCTTCGTCCACATGCTTCATGGCCTGGATCGCCATCTCCCGAGTGATGGTGAGTCTTGTCACCCTGTCCGGCATGGTCACCTCCAGCGGGTATACGGGTTCCCCGCCATTGGATCTTGCTGGGCTGGCCATATAGACTTGCGCGGGGTAAACCCGTCGAGTGGGGCTGATGCTCCCAGTCCTGCTTCCTTCGTCCGAGCTATGCTCAGAGTCGAAGATCACAGCGACGTGGCGGGTGCCACGGCCACTGCTACTGGCGACTCCGCGATGCGGAGGCGCGATTGGCGTAGATTTTGGCTTCATCCGGGGCGCGGACAAGAAGGTCGGGGTAGACTTGTTTCGCGCCGGGGATGCAGTAGATGCGATTTTTCTGGTGACCGCGGGTGTGGTCACCGCAGTCGCCGTTGATGCGGTCGTAGATGGTGCTGACGCAGTCGAAGTGGACGCGATCTTCATGGCAGTCGATGACGCAATTGCCGTGGCCGCAGTAGATGCGATCTTCGCGGCGGGTGAAGCCGCGGTCGGCGCAGTCGATGTAGATGCTGGCGCGTCCGTCGCGCGCAACGTGGCCAGCGTGGGCCGGAGCGTTCCGCGACTGTCCACCAGATAGCGCAGACTACCGAAGGTAATCCACGTGCTCTGCTGCACCTCAGCGTATGCCGGGAGATCCGCCGGCGAGTGGTGGACAAACTCGAGGAAGCCGGTGTAGATCGACTCCCTGGCGCTGATGCCGTTCTTCATTGCAGATGAGGCCGGCGCAACCATGACTCCAACGATCTGTTCTTCCCACAGACGGCGCCAATTGACGAGGAGTGGACTCGGCAAATCCCAAGGTTGTGTACCCCGGGTTGATTGAGGGGGAGAGAGTATGAACGTTGGTGGCTGTGACGGCTAACAGGGGGCGAGTTTACCCAGGTTCGGCCCCTCGAGGTGAGGTAAAGACCTACTCCTGCTTGTCTGGTATTATCGAGGTGGCTACAATGGCGAGATGGAAATCTCGCTAGGGTTTGTGTGCTGCTTGCTTGACCTAGATGACGCACCCTCCTGGCCTTTATATCACAGGCCAGGTCTCAGGTGGACGGTGCGGATTGCACATTACAGAATAAGGAAAATCATCACCGGCCTAACCAGCTACTTGGGCCACATGGTTTACTTCATGGGCCTCTCTTGGCGTGACCCAGGTACCACCACCGTGGGGTACCCGAAAGGTAGCCCCACGACAAACACCGTAAAATTTACTCAATAAAAATAATAAGATGTGATGATAGACTAAGTTTTATCAAAAATTTCACATGCTACTCTGAAAATGAAAATTTGGATGATAGACTAAGTTTATCAAAGATAAGATGTGATGATAGACTAAGTTTTATCAAATTCTTCTTCTGGCTGCTCCTGCATGACAGGCTTAATACAAGGGACTTGCTAACCAGAAAGAATATGCAGCTTGATGACACTTCATGTGTGTTATGTCAAACAACCTCACTTGAAACTGTTCAACATCTCTTTTTTGGTTGCACATTCAGTCAAGAATTTTGGAGCCGGCTCTTTCAGACTTGGAATATCTCATTGGAGCCAATTCAACTTCTTATTGATGGAAAGTCCAGACAAAACGTTTCATGTTTTAAGTAATATCTATTCATGAGCTGCTGGAGTTTATGGAATCACAGAAATAAAATTATCTTTGATGGTGTCCAACTCGACATTGTTACATGTATTTATTTCTTTAAAGAATGCTTCACTCTTACTATGCATAGAGCTAAACCATCTCTTAAGGAAGGGATGCAGCAGTGGCTTGACACTTTGTAATTTTCTTTCATCAGACATTGTTTGACTCTTATACATATTTTATAAAAATTAATAACTGATGCAGTAGGGGCCTTCCCTACCGTTGATCCGTAAAAAAAACTCTGAAAATGAAATATGGCAGTTCATGCCGATCGAGATGCGATGAAATCCGGAAAAACAATTGTATGGTCCCATCATGTCGGCATGCCAATTACCCTATAGAGCTGCTTGATCACATCTTTGATCGTGTCCCGACGGTGGCGGAGTTAATCATTTGTAGCTTCGCCGTATCATTAGATAATCTAATTGCATGTGGCATGGACGTGTGTGAAGGTTTCGTCGGCCTTGGAGCAGCACCAGGCGTCCAGGCTGATGGTGCTTTGTTGTAGCGGTGAATGGGGTTTTGGCTGTGGCGATGCTGGAGAGGCTTACATCCTCTCATGTTGCAGCCTCTCGTGAAGTGTCATCTTGGTATACCACCTTCCAACTACTCCCTCCGTCCCGGTTTAAAGGACCACTTTCGAAAATCATGAATTCCCAAAATCCCCCCACCTCCTAGGCGCATTTGCATTATTTCCTTTCAGTTAGTGGGTGGTTTTCTCTCTCCACCAATGCATGCAAAATTTCATCCCAATCAGCAAATACCTAGGGCCTAGAGAATTTTCATGCACACACTTTAAACCGGGACGGAGGGAGTACTGAAAATCACATTATCCAAAGGTACCGCTATCACAGCACATCTCATCGTACAAAAACAAATATTTGTAAATTATTGTTATGGATTTCCATCTATTACATTGTCAAAAGTGTTGGAGATATGCCCTGGAGGCAATTAATAAAGAGTTTTTATTATCATATCTCCAAGTGTTCATAATAAGTTTTGTGTCATGCTATAACTGTATTAAGCAGAAACATTAATACACGTGTGATATAAAACAACCAGGTCCCTAGTAGCCTCTACTTGACTAGTCCATTGGTCAACGGATGATCAAGGTTTCCTGATCATGGGCATTTATGTCAATTGACGATGGAGTTGTGTCATTGGAGAATGACATGATGGACATCCACCCAAAGTAAGTTAGCGCAATAAGATCTGTCATGAATATCGGTATTGCGATAACTTAAATAGAAACATAGTAATAACTGAATCCTTAGACCGTGAGATCATATTTAATCATTGTTCCGGAAGGAGGCTTTGACTGCATCAACCATCACAAGGGGAGCCAAAGAATATTTATAAGCCTTAGCAGTTGAGTTGTCAATTCAACCACACCTAAAAAGGATTTCTCTCGAAGCAATTTATCAGTAGTGACAGTAATTTGATGGCAGCAGTAATAAAATAAAGGCAGCAATGGTGACAGCTGAAATATTAATTGTAAACACCAGGATTAAAAACACCGTAGGCATAGGGACAGATAGACGGGCGTTGCATGAATAAGATAGCTCATGAAATAAATATAACTAGGCACGAAGCAAATAAATGTAGCATCCAAGTATTAAACAATCATAGGCATGTATTCCTAATTTAGCCGTACGTGCTTGCAATAAGAACTTGCACAGCATCTTTTGTCCTGCCATCCTTTTTCAGCCGGGCCAATTAAGGAACAAATAGCAATTAAGGTGTTCCTTTTAATAGAACACCGGAGCAAAGCATTAACACACAATGAATACATGTAACCCTCGAGTTACCAACCATTCCCATCGATGTCCCCGTTTCTGTCACTCGGGGTCTCCGGTTCCGGTTGACAACAAGTGCATACAACTAGTAGATAGGACCCAAAACATCAATTATATTCATGAAAACATAAAGTGTTCAGATCTGAAATCATGGCACCTGAGCCTAAAGTGACAAGCATTAAGCATAACTAATTGTACCAACGATGATTAACACAAATAGGGGATACTAGGCATCATGCCCTAACAATTTGGCAACGAATTACATGAGCAATCTTATTCAATCCCTTCCATCCCCTTGCCTACAGCAGGGAACTACTCACACATGGAGGGGCATGTCATGGATGGTTGATGGAGAGGCGTTGGCGGTGACGATGGCGGCGATCTTCACACCGGCAGAGTGCCGGAACAGCGATCCTGGACCCCGAATTTAGGTTTCGTGATGGAGGCGGAGCTCCGTAAGGTTTCTAGAAAAAGTGATCGGGGGTCGTCGTTTTTACGTCAAACTCAGCTTATATGCGAAGGGGGCCGAGAGGCAACGCTCCAGGGGCAGGGGCGGCCCCCGGCCGCGGCCTAGGGCCCACCCGCGGGTGGGACCCGCCCCTGCTCCTGGGGTGGCCCCCCCTCGGGGTCTTCTGGCTCCGTGGCTATTTCTTCTCAAAAATCCTTTTTATAATTTTTCTGGAATTTTCCACGAACTTTTCAACCCTGCACAAAAGAAAGACACCAAATGCAATTCTGCTGAAAACAGTGTAAGTTCGGGTTAGTTCCAAATAATTCAATAAAAATCAGAGGCAAAACAATAGCAAAGTGTTTGGAAAAGTAGATACGTTTGCGACGTATCAACTCCCCCAAGCTTAGCTTATTGCTTGTCCTCAAGCAATTCAGTTGACAAACTGGATGCGATAAAAGAAACTTTGACAAACACATTTGCGCCATTTAAAGCATAGAAGTTTAAACCATGATCAGTATTTTAATAAGCATACGAAAGAGGTTGCAAAAATAATAGAACTTGAGCAATTATGGAGACTCATGCAAAACACACAAAATGCTAACAAGTAATAATTTAAACATGCAACCAATAGCACCGATGCAATGCTTATAACTAGGCATGGTATAGTGATCTCTCGCTTGCCCCTTTTGTAGGGCAAAACATAAATGCCGGGCACCTCTTGAGATATTAGACGGAGACTAGATGTAAAGTTTTCAGAACTGAGAGGGTATCTCAAACATGCTCCAATCATTAAAACTTTGGGACAAAGCACATTATACTCAGAATGACAGCAATGCTCTATAAGATGGTGCTCAAAGAAGGGTGACGACTCAACATAAATATAAAAGAAAGACCCTTCGCCGAGGGAAGCAGGGATTAGTCATGTGCTAGAGCTTTTTATTTTTATAAAACATAAGTAAAACAATTTTGAGAGATGCATGCTTTCGTCAACGACTTCACAACAGAGAAGCTATCTAGTCCCCCATAACAAGCAAGGCTTTTAGACTTGTGAGAGCAGCTGGTTTTAGAGAAGCGAGTACGCTCCTCTTTCTCCTTGGTTTCACCACTGTCCAATGTTTAGAGCTGATTTTTCAGATTTTCTTTGCGCGGAGGAGAATGGTGAGTTGTATTTATATTGTGCTTAAGTTGCTCTCGGGTTGATTCAAGTGAAGACGTAATCCATCGACACCGGGTGAAAGGGAAGGAAGTGACCTTGCTTGCCACAAGTTATATCTAGCTCTCTGCTGCTTCCTCATGAGCTAAAAACAGAGACACAATAAGGAGCATTTTGAATATTTTAAAGGTAGCACATGACAAATTTACTTGGAGTGGCAAGGAAATACCACATATAGGAAGATATAGTGGACTCTCATGGAATACTTTTGGCTCAGGGTATTGGATGCACGAGTAGAGTTCCCACTCAGTACATGTGAAGGCTAGCAAAAGACTGGGAAGCGACCAATCGAGAGCACTACTGTCATAATCATGCTTTGCGACAAAATTAATCAATGAATGGAGCATAAGAGTGATACTACAATTCTAAGCACAATAAACCGTCAAGGCATAATAGACTGTATTTTTAGTCTTTTGACATGTGTGAACATGTGCCAAGTCAATCGAAATAAATCTTTCGGAGGAGGATCTCACTTCACCATACCATGTTATAAACAATGCAAAACATGCTCATATCTACATGACAAATTACTCACTCTTAACAAGTTGAGGCTAAGCAGAAGAATCCATAAGGGATAAGCAATATCATCTACGCAACATTCTATCATGGCAAATTAAAACATGAGCACGAGGATAAACATCTGTACAAAAATGAAAGAAAATAGAGTTCATACCAGGTTCCCTCATCATATCCATGCTGCCAAATATCATCATTATTGCATAGACACTCGCACATCCGAAAGATATAGAGATAATAAAAGCGTGCAAGTGTCGTCTCAAACACAGGTTGAACTCTAAAACAACTGTACAAAATAAAGAAGAAGAGAAAATATTTTTGTGTTTTTCAAATAGTAAAAAGGGAAAACGCAAAAGCTAAAAGATAAATCTTTTTGTTGTTTTCGATTTTGGAAGGAAGCAACTTAAAGCGAAGGAAGAAATGATCGAATAAGAAACAAAAGAAAAATATTTTTGGTCTTTTTGATTATAAGAAAGAAAAGCAAACAGAGAGAAAATCCTTTTGGGTTTTCAAGTAGTAAACAAAAAGAGCAACAAAAGCAACTGAGCAAACCGAAAAGAACAAAAAGAAAACAAAGAGCAAACTCATGGATATACAAAGGAATGACGAACACACCAACATATAATAATTGAGTGAATGAAATAAAGAGATGTCGGTGAGAGATACGTACTCCCCCAAGCTTAGGCTTTTGGCCTAAGTGGGACTCATCTACCACGGTGGCGGCACGCCCCAGTTGGCGCCCGGCTGTGGCTGCCACTGCAAGTCCTGTGGCTCCTCCTCGGGAACTAGTGATGCGAGGTACTCATCCAGCACCTCCTCAGGAAACGAATATCCGTCCCTAGCAATAGCGTTAAACAAAATAGGAGCAGGTAATCTCACAAAGCGAGGGTTATCCAAATCAAAACCAAATAATAATCTATACTGCAAGTTCTCTAAAGTGGAGTCAAAAGTAACAAAGTGATGAGATTTCATTGCAGCAAGATCAAGCCTAATAAAGTCTAACTCTAAATCATCCTCTCTAGGAGGAAGCATGGCAGTAGCAAGCATGATTGAGGCAATAATACCTCCATAAATAGTTCCTCTAACTTTGTTAGTGCTAAGGCGACGAGAAATAAGAGCGCCAATGTTATAGGTCTCATCATGATTAATTGCGGCGGCAAGAATAGCAAGATCAGGACTAGACATGTTACTCGTGTTATCCCGGGGAAGGATACAATGAGCAATGACATAGCCCAAATACCTCACAGCCGGAAACTGAATGCTCCCAAATTTTGCACGAGTAGAATCCCTCCAATCATCATGACAGATGCCGGCATAAAGCTCCTTGAGGTACTGGGGCTGCGTGTTCATCTTGCTCGTGAGCCTCGTGTTCCTCACACCCAAAGCACTGCAAAACTCAGATAAAGGCATTCTCCAAGGTTGTTCATATAACATGAACTCCACACTTGGGTGATATTTATCATCAATGAAATTAAAGCTTTGCACAAAGATATTAGTGAGCTTAAGATATTGGGGCCTCTCGACTAATACAATATTCGTCAAACATGCATTAGTAACAAGACTAGTAAATTCATCGCGTATACCTGCGGCTTGTAGAAATTCATAACATAGGTATACCGATGAACGTACGTCCGACTCTCGGGCAAGCACAATAACACCCAATGGCTCCAAATCTTCATTGTATGAGGGCCTCATTGGTGTGTTAGAACTTGAGCCTCTTGTTTCTTGATGAGAAGAGGGCTCCTTCTTCTTAAAAATCCCACCTAAATTGAACTTAGGCATATTCTTCCTTTTCTGAAATTTTTCAACAAACCTCACAAAACTTGAAATAAAATATAGGAAGTGCATTAAACTACTCTCATAACTTAATACCAACTAATACATGCATCAAAACCATCTAACAAGTTGCAAATCAAGCATGCAAGTTCATATCAAAGGTCACATACAGTAGCAAAATACTCATCTTACACAAAACCATTCAAGATTCTAATTGGAGGAGTGAAGGAGTCACATACCGGAGAAGATTTGCACCAAATTTCAGCAAGAATAATGGGCTGAACAAAGAGATCGAAAATCCCAGCACCAAAGAGCAAGAACTCGGGTTTGAGCAATGGGGGAGGTGTTTTTCGAGTGAGAGAGAGAGAGTGGGAGGAGACTCACCTGGTGGGGCCCTCCATAGGGCAGGGGCGGCCCCTGGCCGCGGCCAGGTCCTCACCCGCGAGTGGGACCCGCCTCTTCCCCTGGGGGGTCCCCCAGGTCAGCCCCAACCACTTCTGTGGCTCTTTTGAAAAATAAAAAATTGTGAAATTTTTCTGAAATGTTTTGACAAATTTTCCCGAGGAACTTAAATGAGATTAGAATAAGCTAATAAAACAGGATATTGATATTTAAAATGGATAAACTGAATAAGGAATAAAAATTACAAAAAAGTAAAAGATAATTAACAGAGGAAAAACTAGTGGTTATTAAAGTCTTTATGTTGTTAAAATTGATTTGTTAGCAAGGTTGATCCAGTCTTGCTACCACACCAAATTTATTTGACATAAAGAATTCAATTTCCAAATGACAATTATGTTACCTCATATTGTATAGCAATTGTCCCAATCATAAGAGTTCCATATTTTCTATGATGCATAAGAATAGGACAATCAATAGCTCCAACCTTGATGGCTTCAATATTTTCAATGAAATTCAAACCAATTTTAGTATTAACCTACTTTGGGAAATATACCGTGTGCTCTTTATCATCAACATTAAAAGTAACTTTTCCTTTATTGCAATCAATAACAGCCCCTGCAGTATTAAGAAAAGGTCTTCCCAGAATAATAGACATATTATCATCTTCAGGCATTTCCAACACCACAAAATCAGTTAGGATTAAACAATTAGCAACTTTAACAGGAACATCCTCACAGATACCAATAGGCACAGCAGTAGATTTATCAGCCATTTGTAGGGAAATATCAGTAGGAATAAGCTTGTCTAATAAAAGTCTCTTATAAAGAGAGAAAGGCATAACACTAACTCCTGCACCAAGATCACATAAAGCAGTTCTAACATAATTATTTTTAATGGAGCAAGGAATAGTGGGTATACCTGGATCACCAAGCTTTTTAGGAATCTTGCCATTGAAAGAATAATTAGCAAGCATAGTAGAAATCTCTTCATTAGGAATCTTTCTCTTATTGGAAACAATATCTTTCATATATTTTGAATAAGGAGGTAATTTAATAGCATCAATCAAAGAGATTTGCAAAAAGAGAGGCTTCATCCATTCGCTTAATTTATTATAGTGTTCCTCCTCTTCAGTTTTCTGAGATTTTGATGGAAAAGGCATGGGCTTTTGCACCCATGGCTCTCTTTCCCTACCATGCTTTTTAGCAACAGGAGGTGCAGTCTCTTCCTCCTGTTCTTCAGGTTTATTGATATCATTCTCATGCTCATTACCACTTTCAGTTTCAGCGTCAGAAATAGAAACATCATTAGGATTATTAACTACAGGTTCTTTATCAAGTTCCATATTACTAGTTTCTCCTAATTCTTTATGTTTCTTCTTTTTCTTTTTTTCATTTAGGGGAGCTAGCAATATTATTTTCAGCCAATTGTGACTCTTGTTCAATTCTTTTAGGATGTACTTCAGGATAAAAAGGATCTTGAGTAGTGATGCCACTTCTAGTTAAAACACCACAAGCTTGTTTATTACTTTGTATAGGAATACCAGCAAGCAAATCTTTTTGTACTTTAGTAATTTGTTCAAGTTGAGTTTGAACCATGTGAAAATGCTTAACAAGTCCCTTAACATCATTAGCAGTTTTCTCCAAGACAGAATACAAATTTTTAATAACCAGGGTGTTATCATTTAATTGTTCTTGAATTTGCATATTAAAATGAGTTTGTTTAACAATAAAGTTATCAAATTCATCCAAACAATGACTAGGAGGCTTGCTATAGGGAATATCATTGATAGTAAAATCATAAAGAGAATGTACCTCTACCATAGGTGGGTGAGTGGTAGGCTCACATAAAGTTTCAATTGGAGGTAAATTCTTCACATCTTCAGCTCTAATACCTTTCTCCTTGATAGATTTCTTGTCTTCTTGCATATCTTCTGGGTTCAAGAAAAGCACTCCCCTTTTCTTCGGGGTTGGTAAGGGAGGAGGCTCAGGATTACTCCATTCATCATGATTTTGGGCGATTTTGGCCATTAATTCTTCAGCTTCAGCTACAGTGTCACATCCCGAATTTTGGTCCTATAAAATTTCCTTTGTCAAACCAAAAAGTTGGATTTGAATTTGGATCTTATAATCTTGGCACCTCCTTTTCTTCCTACATTTCCAAAACCCCCAAGAATCTCAAGGGATTTGTCTTTTCCTTAAATACAAAAAGGCCTAACCTTAGTTGTCCAAAGGAAGCATGTCAATACCATCTTCAAAAATTCTGGGAGGACCCCTACCCAATGTGTAACCCAAATATGCAAAAACATTCCCTACCTTGCTAGAGAATTTTTGGAGATTTTCTCCACTTTACTTTCTGCCCCAAACTTGTTATTTTTGGAAACCCTACTGAATCTTTTAATTCAAAAATTACAGGGTAGATGCTCTGGACCCATACCTACCTCCATGAATTTTTCTGGCCAATTATCTTTTATTTTAGTTGCCCAAAATACCTTCTCTTTTTCTGGACAGAAGTGTTTGTTGAAAATTTAGTATAGCCCAAGTTGCAAACCAGCCAAATCTCACATCTACAAAGTGATAGGGTTTTGAATTTGGCACCAAGTGACACGATTGGTTTTGTTTGAAGGGCCCTAGGATGAGAGAAACATCCTGATGCCGATATCGGCATGGGCAGGCCAGTGAGCACGACGGCGCCGCCAGTCCTTGGTCGCCGCCGGTGACATGCCCTCGTGTCCCTCGACTTCCCCACCTCCTGCACGACCACCACGGCACACCCCTCCGCCTCACCCCCCTCCCGTGCACCGCGGCCGCAAGGCGACGCGCCGCTCGAACAGCGCCGCCGCGGGGCCCCCCCTCCATGCCACTGTGCCCTCCACAGCACCGCGCCGCGAATCCCGTCGACCAGCATCCGCACAGGGCCGCACTGCCACCACACCATCACCGCGCCGTCCGTCGTCTCCTCTGCACCGCCCTCCCCGTGTCGCCGCCCCATCATGGCCGCCCGGACCCCGCACCGCCCGCAGATGCCACGCCACCCCAAGCTTATCCACGGGCGCGAGAACCCGTCGTCCACGACGTCCTGCCACTACACCATCGATGCGCCGTCCATCGTCAAGCCCCCTGCCCGCCCACCGCACCTTGACACCTCTCCGCGGACCTCGACCGGACCCCCACCGTGGGGAGCTATAAAAGGAGCCCGCCGGCCGCTCCGATGAAGCACCACCACCCACCATCCCTCTCCACCCCTCCTCCTCCCGGATTGGCAACCGGGAGCCCCCAATCGTCGGCGACTCCCCCCCCCCCCCCTCCGTTCTTTTTCAGGCGTGTACCGATTCGGGTTTTAAAGGGCGGGCCCCACCCGTCAGGTTTCTAACATTTTTCCCGGACATTTTCTTTTCTGAATTTTTCCTCTGTTTTGGAAAACAGATTTTAGGGGTCAACTTTGAAAGTCATAACTCTCTCAAAAAATTCAAAAATATGAATCTTTTTGCAGTAGGTTGGTTATGAAAAGATCTCCCAATGCCACTGGTTTCAATGGATTTGAAGTTCATTTGCCCACTGAACCTTGAAATGCTTTGCGGAGGGTTTTAACCATGTTTTTCAATTTATTTGATAGATCCAAACCCTACCTTTGAAGTGGAGGTGGAACCTATCCCTGAAGGCAAGCCATCAGCCCCCAACCACCTGTTTCCAAGTTGCCGATACCTTGTTTGCTATGAATATCATTTGTTTGCGCGATAGTTGCATCCCGCATGTCTTATTTCATGCCTATTATTTCATGTGACCTAAAGCTACTTTTACTTTCTGCAATACGATAAACTCATGTCCCGTGAGTTGAGTTCCGGTACCCCGTCTAAATACACGTTGGGTCCTGCCCATGTGAATTGAAGCGGCTACTTTTCTGTAGAGTTGTGGCGTTGTGTTGGACGGAACCATGCACCACTCCCCATTCCGGCGACGATGGACTGGGGGAACCGCCGCAGTCAATGGAATGGAGGAACGGGATCGCGTGGACGCCTCCACTAACTTATGTAGTCGACCCGTGGCTGCTACTGGCCGGAGACACCTCCGCCCTCGCCCGGTTGACGCTAACCGATTCTTTTATTTTATTTTCTTACTCGACCAGTGGCTGCTACTGGCCGGAGACACCTCCGTCCTCGCCCGGTCGATTCTGTTATTTATCTTTACACAGCCTGTGGCTGTCACTGGTCGGAGGAGACTCCACCATCGCCCGGTTGACTTTACTTTACATTGCTGAACTTCTATGTGGTTATATTATGCTCTTATATATCTTGTGGACTAACGTTCCTTGCTGTCTTATGGCTGAGAATAAAACTGACAAAAGATAACCACCTCCGTCGACTAGATTGAGTCTTATAGTGCCACTCGCCAAACACACCCGCACAACCATGCGTCATTGAAATGGGCAAACCGTAGTTGAGTAGCCTATCGAGCCTCTTTTGATGCTACCCACTTGGCAAGTCTAGTCGGATACTGCATAGTTGTGGTCGGGGCTAGTCTTGTGAAGGTTCCGGAGCTAGGCGTTTCTCATGAGTTGGGGACGTGCCGGATTCACTTCGTCATAAGACTTAGCCCGAGTGGTAAGTCGGTAGCTATACAAGGAGTGTCTTGGTAGAGCGGAAGACTATGGGGGAATAGGTTTGTGTTGTCGCCATGATGGGTATAGTACTTCGGTACCGGCGGTACAAGCTTGGTCCCCAGCGTGTGGACAAAAGTTGCAACCTCTCGAGAGTGTCAATCTAGAATCTAGTATTGTTCCTACCTAAGGAACGGTGTTGGGTCCAGTCACACTTGAGTCAGTCCAGTCGAACACGGAGACAGGGATGAACTAAATGACCAGAGTTGGTTAAAGTTGAATGAGCTGAAAGGTGGACTATAGTTGGTTGAAAGGTGAACAGCCTTGTAACGAAACCCTTGTAAAATATCGTCGGTTCCCGACCCCCTTGAATAAAGTGGTTATGTTCTGTTATCAAGTTGTCATATATTCAGTGCTCCTGGGACTGATATATGAGATGTCTCGGTCTCCGGATCGGGGTGTCACAAAGCTTGGTATCAGAGCCTAACTGCCCATAGGATACCCTAGTTCTGAGCGAGAACCCTAGACAACGAACGTTGCCTTGTTGTTTCAATTGTTTCTCTACCTGTTTTGTGTTTATTTGACCTTGTCACTCACCCTCTTATCTATGGTACAGATGACGTTCGAACTCCTCGTAGAGACCACCGCGGTGCACGAGCTTGGCATGGTCAAGTACCTCCGTGAGACTTGGGGCCACCTCTACCCATCCGCGCCACCTCCAAAATTCCGTGTGCTACTCCCGCTCTCATGGGCCTCGCACCGAGTTCACCGCCACGGTCTACCTAGAAGCCAGGCCGGATGAAGATGGACCCTCCTACGTCCTCTCCTCCGGCATCACCAACCAGGTGACCCGCGCCCTCCAGCAGGTCTCCGGAGACGCCCTCGTCTTCCTTCGCACCCATGACCCCGCCATGAAGGTGTGCACCTGCTACGTCTATTTCCCGAGGTTAGACCTGAGCAACGGGGATGTTCTCTTCCCCAACCCCGGAGGCACCACCCCCGCGCTCACCTCACTTCTCCGGTACACGTCCCACCTCCACCAGTACCTGCAGGACACCCTTTTCCAGATGTCTGTCCTCCGTGCCAACCTCACTGCCGCCGAGGCCGCTAGGGCGCCGGGAGTTGTTCCCCCTCGTCCCATTCCTCACCCCCGTAGTACTCTTGATCAGCTTAGGGCGAGGCTCGTTGTCGCACCTGCCCGAGCCGCCCCGTTCCGTAGTTCCACCTCCGCTCCTCGCTTCAGGCCCCGCACCTCCACCGAGCTTCCACCGGCACTCTCCACTCAGCGCCGCCGCACCACCGCCGCCCCGCCGACTCCCACGTACACCCCCGGGGCGCCTTCTTTGACCAACGCCAACGTCAAGGAAGAGAGCGATGACAACCTCGACATCATCGCACCGGCCACTCCCCTCGAGATGGAGTTTTAGGCGCTAGCCGAGGAGCGAAAGCGCGTGTATCTTAGTTATGCATCTTAGTGGAGGACCGCGTAGTCCAACGCGTTATAGAATAAAGGGTGGTTACGGCTTGTATCCTGTATTATATCATGTAATGTATGCCATGTAACCCAATTCTCCACTGTATAATGATGCCTTTGTTTTATCTCTTGCTCTTGTTTGGATTTTATGGGATGTTGCACTTCTTCTTCCCCATATGGATGCTCATGGTACGCCCCGCCTTCAGGATGAGGCCCCGCACAGGTACAAGTGGCAGCCGAGGGATTCCAATCCGCCGTTCAGCCCGACAAGCCGGCGTGGACCCAATGCCTCCACCGCCGTCAGCTCCTCCCCAGGAACCAACTCCAAGCCAGCTTTTGTTAATGATGGATGAGCGTCACCAGCAGAACATGACTCAAATCATGAGGGAGTTTGGAAGCTACATGCAAGCACAAAACACGTCCCGCCCCTCTCGCTCCAAGCTCCAGGACTTCCAGCGCACTCAGCCACCTAAGTTCTCTCAGGCCACCAACCCACTCGAAGCTGATGATTGGCTCCGTACTATGGAGAAAAAGTTAGAGATTGCTCGTGTTGACGAGCAGGACAAGGTGCCCTTCGTCACTCACTATCTTGAAGGACCAGCCGATGTATGGTGGGACAGCCGGTTTATTATGAGAGAAGATGAGGCAGCCATCACTTGGGCCGAATTCCGGGAGATTTTCCGCAAAACCTACATACCCTCGAGTCTTATGAAGATGAAGCAGCAGGAACTTTTAGCGCTCACTCAAGGCAACTCAACCATAAGCGAGTACCTAGCCAAGTTCAACGATCTTGCCCGATATGCCCCAGATGATGTCAACACAGACGAGAAGAAGAAAGACAGGTTCCTCCATGGAATGCACCAAGCCATCAAGACCCAGCTCAGCGTCCTGCAGTTTCCAGATTTTCAAGCCATGGTCAACACTGCCCTGATCTCCGAAAGGGAGCATCGCACCATTTATGATTCCCACAAAAGGAAGTTTGAACCTCGCAAGCATCAACCGGAAGGGACCCACTCTAGGCCACGCACATGGCCCCCAAACCCGCAAGCCCCAGCTCGTCCAAATACGTGGAACCCTCCCAAGCGAGAGGGATACAACCGGACTGAATTCTACCACAAGCGTCCCCTGGTGGACGACTGCAAGAGGGACAACTCATGCTTCAAGTGTGGAAAGACTGGACATTACATCGCCGACTGCCCCCTGACTCACAACAGCAATGGCGCCAACAACCACCGCACCCCCAACGAAACCTCCGTCGGCGCCACCAAACCACCTCAAGTTGCCCGAGTTCATCACATGTCCGCCGAGGAGGCATACGAGGCTTCAGAAGTGGTGCTTGGTATGTGTACTATCAACACTAAACCCGCGCTAATTTTATTTGACTCTGGAGCTTCCCACTCTTTCATCTCCAAGGATTTTGTTGCCAAACACCATTTTCCCATTTTTCCGTTGGACCATCTTTTGGTGATACAAACCCCCGCCTCCAAGATGAAGACTAATACGGGTTGCCAGCAGTTAACCATCAACATCAATCAAGTGGAATTTCCAGCTCAGCTCAACACCCTTGACACCCCCGGCCTAGACGCCATCCTCGGGATGGACTGGCTAGCGCAGCATGCAGCCCAGATTGACTGTGCTTCCAGGTCAATCACCCTTACCAACCCAGAAGGCATCCGCACCACTTATTTGCCACATAAGCCACACCAAGTGAAGGCCAGGGTGTTCTCAATCCAAGCACCGGAAATAGGTGAAATCTATGTGGTCAGCGAATACCCCGATTCGAGTTGCCAGGAATGCCTCCCGACCGAGACGTGGAATTTGCCATTGAAGTAGTACCTGGAACTAATCCCATCTTCAAGAAGCATTATCGAATGACAAGTCCTGAGTTGGTGGAACTAAAAAGGCAACTGGATGAACTAATTGAGAAGAAGTTTATCCACCCCAGTGTCTCCCCTTGGGGTTCTCGCGTTCTGTTCGCCAAGAAGAGTGATGGTACGCTCAGATTGTGCATCGACTATCGAGCTCTCAACCAGGTCACCATCAAGAACAACTAACCCCTGCCCCGGATTAATGATTTGTTTGAACAACTTCGTGGGGCACGGGTTTTCTCGAAAATTGATCTCCGCACGGGATATTACCAACTGAAGATTCGGGAAAGTGATATACCCAAGACCGCCTTTACCACCAGATACGGGCTTTATGAGTGTACGGTCATGTCATTTGGCCTAACCAATGCCCCCGCATACTTTATGGGCATGATGAATAAAATATTCATGGAATATCTTGACAAATTCGTTGTGGTATTCATCGATGACATTCTTATCTACTCCAAAAATGAGGAGGAACACGGCCAACATCTTAGACTGGTCCTCCAGCATCTACGGGACCAACAACTCTACGCCAAGTTCAGCAAATGTCAGTTCTGGTTGAAGGAAGTTGAATTCTTGGGGCACGTACTGTCAGGAGCCGGCGTAGCTGTGAACCCTAGCAAGATTACCGACGTGTTAGAGTGGAAGACCCCCACCAATGCGTCCGAAATTAGAAGCTTCTTGGGACTGGCAGGATATTATCGGAGGTTCATCGAGAATTTCTCGAAGATAGCTAAACCCATGACCGACTTATTGAAGAAGAACCGGAAGTACCTCTGGACCACGGAATGTCAGTCGAGCTTCGAGAAGTTGAAAACCCGGTTGACCACAGCCCCGATACTCGTGTTACCAGACGACACCAAGGACTTCACCGTTTACTGTGACGCCTCCAGGAGTGGACTGGGAGCCGTACTCATGCAAGAGGGGAAGGTTATAGCTTACACGTCCAAGCAACTCAAGACCCACAAGTCAAACTACCCCACCCATGACTTGGAATTAGCAGCTGTCGTCCATGCCCTGAAAACATGGAGACACCACCTGGTCGGCCGAAGATGTGAAATCTACACGGACCACAAAAGCTTGAAGTACATCTTCACCCAACCCGACCTCAACCTAAGGCAGAGGAGGTGGTTGGAATTGATTAAGGATTATGATCTCGGGATACACTACCACCCCGGAAAGGCCAACGTGGTAGCCGATGCATTAAGCCGGAAATCCACTTCTTTACCCCCGAGTCTGGAGGGTGAGTTCGCCAAACTTAACCTGTGCGTAGGAAACCGGGCCTACTTGAGCACCTTAGAAGTGAAGCCCGATCTTGAGGAAGAAATAAAACTTGGACAAGCCAACAATCCCGGCATAGCAGAAATCAAGGCCAAGATTCCTTTGGGAAAGGCTAAGGAGTTCTCAGTAGACGACCACGGCATACTCCGTTATGGGGAGCGCCTTTGTGTACCCGATGACATGGCGCTAAAACAGAAGATTCTCAAGGAGGCCCACGAGTCCGCCTATTCCATTCACCCCGGGAGTACCAAGATGTACCAAGATCTGAAGCAAATATTTTGGTGGGCGGGCATGAAGAAGGAAATCGCGTACCATGTCGCCTGCTGCAACACCTGCAACATAGTCAAGGCCGAACACCAGAAACCAGCGGGACTCCTCCAACCTCTCAAGGTACCCGAGTGGAAGTGGGACAATATATGCATGGACTTCATCGTCGGACTTCCCAAATACAGCAAGGGGAATGACTCCATATGGGTCATTGTCGATCGCCTCACCAAAGTGGCCCACTTTATCCCTGTCAAGACCACTCACCGATCCGACCAGCTCGCCCAACTTTACGTAAACAAGATTGTTAAGCTTCACGGTGTGCCAAAGACCATCGTGTCAGATAGAGGTACCCAATTCACCTCCAAGTTCTGGACAAGCTTGCACCGTGCCATGGGGACAGAACTATCCTTTAGCACGGCTTATCACCCCCAAACAGATGGACAAACTGAACGAGTTAACCAAATCCTAGAGGATATGCTCCGCTCGTGTGTACTCTCCTATGGAGCTGGTTGGGAAGACAGCTTACCCTACGCAGAATTCTCCTACAACAATAGCCATCAGAGTAGTTTGAAGATGTCACCGTTCGAGGCCCTGTATGGAAGGAAGTGCCGGACTCCACTCAACTGGTCCGAAACCGGGGACAACCGAATCTTCGGGCCCGACACGTTGCAAGAGGCCGAGAAACAGGTACGCCTAATCCAAGACCGACTCAGGGCAGCTCAGTCCCGACAAAAGAGTTATTACGACCGCAAACACCGACAGATCAGTTTCGAAGTGGACGAGTATGCCTATCTCCGGGTCACACCTCTCAAAGGCCTAAAAAGGTTTCAGGTAAAGGGAAAACTCGCCCCTAGGTTCATTGGACCCTTTAGGGTAATAGCAAAAAGGGGAGCAGTAGCCTACCAGCTGGAATTGCCAGAAAAACTAGCCGGAGTTCATGACGTATTCCACGTCTCCCAGCTAAGGAAATGCCTATCACCACCAACCAAACAAGCAGATTATCTGGACCTGGAATTAAGCCCTGAACTGACTTATGAGGAAAGCCCCGTCAGAATTTTGGATGAGTCAGAACGCCGCACCCGCAACAAGGTCACTAGGTTTTATAAAGTGCAGTGGGGAAGACACACCGAGGAAGAAGCTACCTGGGAACGAGAGGACCTGTTGAGGACAGAATACCCGTACCTGTTCCATGAGCAACCCGAATCTCGAGGACGAGATTCATTTTAAGGGGGGAAGGTTTGTCACATCCCGAATTTTGGTCCTATACAATTTCCTTTGTCAAACCAAAAAGTTGGATTTTAATTTGGATCTTATAATCTTGGCACCTCCTTTTCTTCCTACATTTCCAAAACCCCCAAGAATCTCAAGGGATTTGTCTTTTCCTTAAATACAAAAAGGCCTAACCTTAGTTGTCCAAAGGAAGCATGTCAATACCATCTTCAAAAATTCTCCAAAAATTCTGGGAGGACCCCTACCCAATGTGTAACCCAAATATGCAAAAACATTCCCTACCTTGCTAGAGAATTTTTGGAGATTTTCTCCACTTTACTTTCTGCCCCAAACTTGTTATTTTTGGAAACCCTACTGAATCTTTTTCAAAAATTACAAAAATTACAGGGTAGATGCTCTGGACCCATACCTACCTCCATGAATTTTTATGGCCAATTATCTTTTATTTTAGTTGCCCAAAATACCTTCTCTTTTTCTGGACAGAAGTGTTTGTTGAAAATTTAGTATAGCCCAAGTTGCAAACCAGCCAAATCTCACATCTACAAAGTGATAGGGTTTTGAATTTGGCACCAAGTGACACGATTGGTTTTGTTTGAAGGGCCCTAGGATGAGAGAAACATCCTGATGCCGATATCGGCATGGGCAGGCCAGTGAGCACGACGGCGCCGCCAGTCCTTGGTCGCCGCCGGTGACATCCCCATCGCCTCCCCTCGTGTCCCTCGACTTCCCCACCTCCTGCACGACCACCACAGCACACCCCTCCGCCTCACCCCCCTCTCGTGCACCGCGGCCGCAAGGCGACGCGCCGCTCGAACAGCGCCGCCGCGGGCCCCCCTCCACGCCACTGTGCCCTCCACAGCACCGCGCCGCGAATCCCGTCGACCAGCATCCGCACAGGGCCGCACTGCCGCCACACCATCACCGCGCCGTCCGTCATCTCCTCTGCACCGCCCTCCCCGTGTCGCCGCCCCGTCATGGCCGCCCGGACCCCGCACCGCCCGCAGATGCCACGCCACCCCAAGCTTATCCACGGGCGCGAGAACCCGTCGTCCACGACGCCCTGCCACTACACCATCGACGCGCCATCCGTCGTCAAGCCCCCTGCCCGGCCACCGCACCTTGACACCTCACCGCGGACCTCGACCGGACCCCCACCGTGGGGAGCTATAAAAGGAGCCCCCCGGCCGCTCCGAGGAAGCACCACCACCCACCATCCCTCTCCACCCCTCCTCCTCCCGGATTGGCAACCAGGGAGCCCCCAATCGTCGGCGACCCCCCTCCGTTCTTTTTTCAGGCGCGTACCGATACGGGTTTTAAAGGGCGGGCCCCACCCGTCAGGTTTCTAACATTTTTCCCGGATCATTTTCTTTTCTGAATTTTTCCTCTGTTTTGGAAAAACAGATTTTAGGGGTCAACTTTGGAAAGTCATAACTCTCTCAAAAAAATTCAAAAAAAATATGAATCTTTTTGCAGTAGCTTGGTTTTGAAAAGATCTCCCCAATGCCACTAGTTTCAATGGATTTGAAGTTCATTTGCCCACTGAACCTTGAAATGCTTTGCGGAGGGTTTTAACCATGTTTTTCAATTTATTTGATAGATCCAAACCCTACCTTTGAAGTGGAGGTGGAACCTATCCCTGAAGGCAAGCCATCAGCCCCCAACCACCTGTTTCCAAGTTGCCGATACCTTGTTTGCTATGAATATCATTTGTTTGCGTGATAGTTGCATCCCACATGTCTTATTTCATGCCTATTATTTCATGTGACCTAAAGCTACTTTTACTTTCTGCAATACGATAAACTCATGTCCCGTGAGTTGAGTTCCGGTACCCCGTCTAAATACACGTTGGGTCCTGCCCACGTGGATTGAAGCGGCTACTTTTCTGTAGAGTTGTGGCGTTGTGTTGGACGGAACCATGCACCACTCCCCATTCCGGCGATGATGGACTGGGGGAACCGCCGCAGTCAATGGAATGGAGGAACGGGATCGCGTGGACGCCTCCACTAACTTATGTAGTCGACCCGTGGCTGCTACTGGCCGGATACACCTCCGCCCTCGCCCAGTTGACGCTAACCGATTGTTTTATTTTATTTTCTTACTCGACCCGTGGCTGCTACTGGCCGGAGACACCTCCGTCCTCGCCCGGTCGATTCTGTTATTTATCTTTACAAAACCTGTGGCTGTCACTGGTCGGAGGAGACTCCACCATCGCCCGGTTGACTTTACTTTACATTGCTAAACTTCTATGTGGTCATATTATGCTCTTATATATCTTGTGGACTAACGTTCGTTGCTGTCTTATGGCTGAGAATAAAACTGACAAAAGATAACCACCTCCATCGACTAGATTGAGTCTTATAGTGCCACTCGCCAAACACACCCGCACAACCATGCGTCGTTGAAATGGGCAAACCGTAGTTGAGTAGCCTATCGAGCCTCTTTTGATGCTACCCACTTGGCAAGTCTAGTCGGATACTGCATAGTTGTGGTCGGGGCTAGTCTTGTGAAGGTTCCGGAGCTAGGCGTTGCTCATGAGTTGGGGACGTGCCGGATTCACTTCGTCATAAGACTTAGCCCGAGTGGTAAGTCGGTAGCTATAAAAGGAGTGTCTTGGTAGAGCGGAAGACTACGGGGGAATAGGTTTGTGCTGTCGCCATGATGGGTATAGTACTTCGGTACCGGCGGTACAAGCTTGGTCCCCAGCGTGTGGATAAAAGTTGCAACCTCTCGAGAGTGTCAATCTAGAATCTAGTATTGTTCCTACCTAAGGAACGGTGTTGGGTCCAATCACACTTGAGTCAGTCCAGTCAAACACGGAGACAGGGATGAACTAAATGACCAGAGTTGGTTAAAGTTGAATGAGCTGAAAGGTGGACTATAGTTGGTTGAATGCTGGTTCTCGAGATTGGCCAGAGTTGGTCAAGGCTTGAGATCGTAATTGTCGTAAGTATGGTTGTGTGGATGTGAGACATGTTCTCATAAGTCACGACGTTCGTCACAGGTAAGTAGGTAAGTTAAGTCCAACCGTTAAGCTTGGACTCGCTCTTGCACATGACATGCCATATAGGATCGTTGGATGCGGTTGATTGTGGATTGATGTCTTGCGAGTACATCCCACGTACTCACCTGGCTTTTCATGTGGCCAGATCCTCCTACCCCAGTCGCCGAGTATCCCTTGTACGAGAACTAGGTCCGGTATCCAGGCAGAGCCCCGTGGAGTTAGGCCCTCTTCGTCACCCGCTTCCGTCACCCCGCTGACGCCCTCTGATGAAGTTATGTTCAATAAATAATGTACAAACTGTTGTGTGCGCTAGGGCGCAGCCTTGTAACGAAACCCTTGTAAAATATCGTCGGTTCCCGACCCCCTTGAATAAAGTGGTTATGTTCTGTTATCAAGTTGTCATATATTCAGTGCTCCTGGGACTGATATATGAGATGTCTCGGTCTCCGGATCGGGGTGTCACATACAGTCCTTTTCCTGAAAACACAACCAGCACAGCTATCTAGGTATGTCCTAGATTCATCAGTTAGTCCATTATAGAATATATCAAGAAGTTCATTCTTCGGTATATCATGCCCTGGCCGAGCCCTGAGTAATGAGCCAAATCTCCCCCAAGCTTTAGGGAGATGCTCATCCTCCAGTTGTCTGAAATTGAAAATTCTCTGCAAAGCCTCATGCTGCATGTGAGCGGGAAAATATTTTGCAAAGAAAACATCAAGAAATTCATGAGGACTTTTAATGGAACCATAAGGCAGAGCATTATACCACACTTTAGCATCACCTTTTAATGAAAAAGGAAACAACTTTACTAAATAGTAATGCTGTATCTTCTTGTCATCAGAGAATAGTAAGCTAAGCGAAGCTAATTTATTCATGTGTTCTATAGCATCATCATTCTCAGTTCCACAAAAAGGATCAGATTCAGCATTAGATATAAGTGAAAGATCAACAGAGAAATCAAAATCATCATCTTTAATGCACATAGGAGAAGTAGCAAACTCAGGATCAGGTGTGAAATGATTTTTAACAGCATGTTTTCAAGCAATTTTCTCAAAGCATTAGGGTCTTTTGAAGCTTCACAATTCATATATTGTCTAATAAACTCATCATTAAGATCAATATAAGAATCATCAGGATACCTACTCTCATAATTATATAATTCAGGAGAGCTAGCAGGTGTAATAAGCCTTTCATCAAGATTTATAATTTTCTCAGAATTAGCAATAAGAGTGTCCAGAAAAGGACCTAAAGAACCAGAATCATCAAGCACAACAGAAGCATCATCAAATTCATCAGAAGCAGTAGCAGACTCAGAAAGTGACGCATCAACAGCAGGACGAGTGTTTGCAGGTGGTGTAACAAGTCGATTTAAAACAGTAGGTGAATCAAGAATAGTTTTAGAATTCAGAGTAGTACCTTTCCTTGTGGTGGATGGTAGCATCAGAAACTTAGGATCACGCTTACCCTTCATGATGAAGAATAAATTACGGCAGACAGGAAAACTCCCAGGTGGACTTATAAATAGAGCTATGTTCCCCGGCAACGGCGCCAGAAAATAGTCTTGATAACCCACAAGTGTAGGGGATCGCAACAGTCTTCGCGGGTAGTATAACCCTAATTTATTGATTCGACACAAGGGAAGCCAAAGAATATTTATAAGCCTTAGCAGTTGAGTTGTCAATTCAACCACACCTGAAAAGGATTTCTCTCAAAGCAATTTATCAGTAGTGACAGTAATTTGATGGCAGCAGTAGAACAGTAACAACAGTGATAAAATAAAGGCAGCAATGGTGACAGCAGAAATATTGATTGTAAACAGCAGGATTAAAAACACCGTAGGTATAGGGACAGATAGACGGGCGTTGCATGAATAAGATAGCTCATGAAATAAACATAACTAGGCACGAAGCAAATAAATGTAGCATCCAAGTATTAAACAATCGTAGGCATGTATTCCTAATTTGGCCGTACGTGCTTGCAATAAGAACTTGCACGGCATCTTTTGTCCTGCCATTCGGTTTCAACCGGGCCAATTAAGGAACAAATGGCAATTAAGGTGTTCCTTTTAATAGAACACCGGAGCAAAGCATTAACACACAATGAATACATGTAACCCTCGAGTTACCAACCATTCCCATCGATGTCCCCGTTTCTATCACTCGGGGTCTCCGGTTCCGGTTGACAACAAGTGCATACAACTAGTAGATAGGACCCAAAACATCAATTATATTCATGAAAACATAAAGTGTTCAGATCTGAAATCATGGCACCCGAGCCCAAAGTGACAAGAATTAAGCATAACTAATTTTACCAATGATGATTAACACAAATAGGGGATACTAGGCATCATGCCCTAACAATTTGGCAACGAATTACATGAGCAATCTTATTCAATCCCTTCCATCCCCTTGCCTACAGCAGGGAACTACTCACACATGGAGGGGGATGTCATGGATGGTTGATGGAGAGGTGTTGGCGGTGACGATGGCGGCGATCTCCACACCGGCAGAGTGCCAGAACAGCGATCCTGGACCCCGAATTTAGGTTTCGCGATGGCGGCGGAGCTCCGTAAGGTTTCTGGAAAAAGTGATTGGGGGCCGTCGTTTTTAGGTCAAACTCAGCTTATATGCGAAGTGGGGGCCGAGAGGCGACGCTCCAGGGGCAGGGGCAGCCCCCGGCCGCGGCCTAGGGCCCACCCGCGGGTGGAATCCACCGTGCTCCTGGGGTGCCCCCCCCCCCTCGGGTCTTCGGCTCCGTGGCATTTCTTCGCAAAAATCCTTTTTTAGAATTTTCTGGAATTGTCCACGAACTTTTCAACCGCCGGGCCAAAAGAAAGACACCAAATGCAATTCTGTTGAAAACAGCGTCAGTTCGGGTTAGTTCCAAACAATTCAATAAAAATCAGAGGCAAAACAATAGCAAAGTGTTTGGAAAAGTAGATACGTTTGCGACGTATCAAACGCGCAGGGGCCATCATGGGTTTCCAGATCCCGCTGTTGGTCATTGATCGGAGAGGAGTCTCGATCATGTCTGGAGTGATCCCGAACCGAGGGGTGGCACACTTAAGGGTAGACGACGCTTAGGAATAGATTTGGCACCGAAGAAATTAGAGAGACCATTTTCGAAATCGTTCCGAGATTTATCCGATGGAGATCAGAGGTTCCGAAGGAGTATCGGAATAAGGGAGAAGTATCCGATGGAGATCAGAGGGCAACAAAAGGAGTTTCGATGCAAGAGATATTAAATTATATGTATTTAATATTAATTAAGGTAATTAATAATTAAATAATATATAATTTAATATTAAAAGGGCAGCCCACCTAAATGGGCCTCACCCACGAGGGGAGGCCCAAGTGGGGGCCGCACCCCAAAGGAGGAGGAGGCCGGCCAAGCCACTAGTGGGCTCCACCATGGGGCCCATCTAGGGCCGGCGGCTGCCCCCTTGGCCGGCCAAGCCATGTGGGGTTTAGTCCCACATGGCTTAGCCAAGGAGGGTGGCCTCCTCCCTCCACCTATATATAGAGGGGCACCCCACTCCCTTTTGGCATCCCCAATTTCTCTCTTTAATGTGTGGTTCTGGAATATTGGAGCTGCATATTTTAGAGGGGTCTCTCCACTAAAATCCACCGTCGTGATTTTGGTGCTTCGGTCAAGCTCTTCGTCTTCCGCTGCAGCCGCTAGAGCGGAGCTGGGGGATCGTCGCTACACCGTACGTGTGTAGAACCTCGGAGGCGCTGCCCACTGTAGCGCTCGTCGTCGGTATGACTCCACGACCATGAGGTTGGCGTCGTACGTCTTCATCAACAACGTTCTAGGAACGTAACGCTTTCGGGCTTCAAGAGGCACGCTTTATGTCTACCTAGAGATAGATCTTGGCTGGTTTATTGTTCACGTGGTTAGGAATTTTTTTGTTTTCTGTACACGAACCCCTTCAGTGGTATCAGAGCCGATCTATGCGTAGATATAGAGTACGGATTAGACCACATAGAAATATGTGGGCACTCGATCATATAATTGTTACCCTCTCGCGAATTTGTTCATACTGTTGAATTGCTTGATGAAGCGGCCCGGACCGACCTTACGCTAACGCGAGACTGGTTTCGCACTTGACATATGGCTTGCACCATATATGCGGCTGGCGGGTGTCTGTCTCTCTAGCACTGGTTGTATGGCATCTTCAAAGGAGGGCCCCGAAAGGGGTGTAATAGAGACAATTATTTTATCGGTGTTGTGGTTACAGGTTCGTAAGTTAGAAGGCAGTTCTTTTGCGAAAGCCCCTCAGCCACGTAAAATTTGCAAAAGATAAAGTAGAGGCGTCTAACTTTATTTTGCAGGGGCGGTGATATGATATGGTAGCGGTAAGTATTAGCGAAATATTTTTATTGCTGTCATGGAGGCACGGAGACCTAGTGCGGCTCCGGGCGCACGATGGAGATCATGGCGCGGGAAACCATATCATGTCACACATATTACATTAGATGTTAATAGATGTTGTGTGCTACCTATATTGTTTGTATTAGATATAAGGCGGTAGCAATATAGGTGATCCCTCAAAAGTAATACCAATATTGTGCTCTCCCTTAGTATGCACCACCAAGAAAGTTCGCCGTTGTGGAGGCAGGCCGTGACGATCGGGTGTCAAACATATCTGCGTTCGCATATGGTGGGTGTAAGCCATGTATGCACAACCATATACTAAGGTTAAATTGGCGGGCCTAGCATGTACAGACATGGCCTCGGAGCACATGAGACCGAAAGGTCGAGCATGAGTCACATGGAGATGTGATTGACATGGAGAGGTCTACCTTTGAAGCCATGCTATCGGTCGTGATGATCGGGGATAGTATTGGTGGATGGGGGTCATGTGATCACTAAAATGACGTTGAGGGATGTCTTTTTGAGTGGGAGTTCTCGTATATTTTATATAGATAAAACTTGAACTCATATTATGAACACAGTCTATAAACTTTGCAAATACCCTTGTAGATGGCTCGCTCCACCTTCAACCTAGGTCCGTTTCTTGAGAAAGAAAAGCTTAAGACCAGTGGGACAAATTTCATGTCCTGGTTCCGTACCTTAAGGATTCTCTTAGCCCCTCACCAGATGACCTATGTACTTGAGTCGGCAGTTGGAGACGCTCCAGCCAAAGGAGCCTCTGAAGATGATAAGAAATCTTATCAATCCAAGTTGTATGATTCCTCCTTAGTCCAGGGTGGCATGCTCTATGCCATGGAGGCTGATTTGCAAAAACGATTTGAGAAAAAAGGTTCTTATGAGATAATCACTAAACTCAAGGATGTTTATGCACCTCAAGCCAAAGCTGAGAGGTACGAGGCCTCAGAATTGTTCTTTTCAGCTAAGATGGAAGAGCACAGCAATGTGAGTGAGCACGTGGTCAAGATGTCTGGCTACGTTCAACGCCTAAATGATCTGGATTGCAAAATTCCAGATGAGCTGGCAATTGATAGGGTGCTGCAATCGTTGCCTCCTAGCTATGAAGCATTTGTATTGAATTACAATATGCAAGGAATGACAAAGACTCTCCCTGAGATATTGGTCATGCTCAAAACTGCTGAGGTAGAAATCAAGAAGGAGCACGCCGTGTTGATGGTCAACAAAACCGTCGACTTTAAGAAGTCTGGTGGCAAGGAAAAGGGCAAGAAATGGAGAAAGAAGAGGGATGGCAAGTTGGCCACCTCCACCTCCAAGGTGCCCAAGTCTGGACCCAAGCCAGACGTCGAGTGCTTCTACTACAAAGGGGAAGGCCATTGGAAGCGCAACTGCCCCAAGTACTTAGCTGACAAGAAGGCGGGAAAGATCACCGAGAAGGACAAAGGTATATACGATATACTTGTTATAGATGTTTATCTTACAAGTGCTCGGAGTGACACATGGGTATTTGACTGTTGCTCATATTTGTAACTCATAGGAGGAGTTGCGGGATAAGCGGGACATGGAGAAGGACGAGGTGACAATGCGCATCGGCAACGGCAACAAGGTTGACGTCATGGCCGTCGGCACTCTACCTCTGCACCTACCATCAGGATTGATTTTAGTTTTGAATAAATGCTACTATGTGCCCGCATTGAGTATGAACATTATATCAGGGTCTTGCCGGCTACAAGACAATTATTCATTTAAGTCAGTACCAAACGGTTGTACTATTTCGATGAATAATATATTTTATGGTCATGCACCGGTGCGCAATGGTTTATTCATATTGAATCTTGATCGTAGTACTCACATCCATAACATAGAAGCCAAGAGATATAGGCGTAGTAACGATAATACCATGTATATGTGGCATTGCCGTCTTGGTCACATAGACATAAAGCGCATGAAGAAACTCCATTCTGATGGACTTTTGGAGTCATTAGATTTTGAATCTCTTGACACGTGCGAGCCGTGCCTTCTAGGCAAAATGACTAAGACCCCGTTCTCCGATATTATGGAACGGGCGTCAGACTTGTTGGGAATCATACATACCGATGTATGTGGACCAATGAGTGTATCGACACGCAATGGTTATCGTTACTTCGTAACCTTCACAGATGATTTGAGTAGATATGGATATATTTACTTAATGAAACATAAGTCTGAGACTTTTGAAAAGTTCAAAGAATTTCAGAGTGAAGTTGAAAATCAACTCAACAAGAGAATTAAGCATCTTCGATCGGATCGAGGAGGTGAATATTTGAGTTTTGAGTTTGACACGCATCTCAAGGCATGTGACATTGTACCACAGCTTACGCCAGCCGGAACACCACAGCGTAATGGTGTGTCTGAGCGACATAATCGCACCCTACTAGATAGCGTGCAGTCCATGATGTCCCTCACCGATCTACCCTTGTCATTTTGGGGTCATGCATTAGAAACTGCCGCGTTTATATTAAATAGGGCACCATCCAAGTCCGTTGAGACGACACCATATGAGATATGGCATGGTAAGAAGCCTAAGTTGTCGTTTTTGAAGGTTTGGGGTTGTGAGGCTTATGTTAAGAAACTACAGCCCGATAAAGTCGAACCAAAATCGAAAAAATGTATCTTTGTAGGATATCCGAAGGAAACTATCGGATATACCTTCTACAACAAAACCAAGGGCAAATTGTTTGTCGCTAAGAAAGGTACCTTTTTGGAGAAGGAGTTTCTCGCCAAAGGTGTTAGTGGAAGGAGGATAGAGCTCGATGAAATTGTTGATCCCGAACTCGAATTACCGAGTGGCACAACGGAAGATGTTCCGGAGCCATCATCCACTAGTGGAGTGGGAGAAAATGATGGTGATCACATCGAGTAGCCTACTCTACCCCGCAGGTCGACACGACCACGTACCACCCCTGAATGGTATGGTGATCGCGTCATGTTGGTTGAACAAGACGAACCTGCAACCTACAAGGAAGCGATGGAAGGCCCTGAGTCCGAGAAGTGGCTTGAAGCCATGAAATCTGAAATAGGATCCATGTATGATAACCAAGTGTGGACCTTGGTGGATATTCCTGAAGGCCGGAAGCCTGTCGAGAATAAATGGATCTTCAAGAAAAAGACTGACGCTGACGGAAATGTCACCGTTTACAAAGCTCGACTTGTCGCAAAGGGTTTCTGACAAATTCAAGGAGTTGACTACGATGAGACATTCTCACCCGTAGCGATGCTTAAGTCTATTCGGAGTCTACTAGCAGTGGCTGCATATTTCGATTACGAAATATGGCAGATGGATGTCAAAACCGCGTTCCTAAATGGAAACATTGAGAAAGAGTTGTATATGGTGCAACCGGAAGGTTTTTTCAATCCAGAAGGTGCTAGTAAAGTATGCAAGCTTCAACAATCTATCTATAGGTTGAAGCAAGCATCTCGGAGCTGGAATCTTCGCTTTGATGAGGTGATCAAAGCTTTTGGATTTGTCCAAAATGTAGAAGAGACTTGCATTTATAAAAAGCTGAATGGGAGCTCAGTGGCATTTCTAGTCCTATATGTAGATGACATATTAATAATGGGGAATGATGTGAATCTTCTAAAGAGTGTAAAGGATTATTTGAATAGTAAATTTTCAATGAAAGATTTGAGAGAAGCTGCATATGTATTAGGCATTAAAATCTATCGTGATAGATCAAGGCGCCTATTAGCATTAAGTCAGGGGAACTACCTAGATAAGATTTTGAAGAGATTCAAAATGGATCAGGCCAAGAAGGGGTTCTTGCCCGTGATAAAAGGTAAACCGTTGAGTCTAACTCAATGTCCAGTGTCAGCTGATGATAAGGAAAGGATGTTAAGCATCCCCTATGCCTCGGCCATAGGGTCTATCATGTATGCGATGCTAAGTAGCCGACCTGATGTAGCTCTAGCTCTAAGTCTGACGATCCACTTCTAAAGTAATCCTAGTATGGACCACTGGACTGCTGTAAAGAACATCCTAAAATATCTCAAGAGAACGAGAGATATGATGTTAGTCTACGGTGGCTGTGAAGAAGAACTTGGCGTAAAAGGTTACGTTGATGCAAGTTTTGACACGGATCCGGATGATTCTAAGTCTCAAATGGGATATGTGTTTCTGGTAAATGGTGGCGCTGTGAGCTGGAGAAGTGGAAAGCAATCCAGCGTAGCCCAATCTACAATGGAGTCGGAGTACATTGCTGCTGCAGAAGCTGCGAATGAAGCTGTCTGGCTCAGGAAGTTCGTCCTCGAACTAGGAGTGTTTCCTGGCAAGCATATACTGCCTTATCACATGGAAGGAGAAATTAAGATTTGCAAAGTACACACGGATATGAATGTGGAAGATCCGTTGACTAAACCTCTTCCACAAGAGAAACATGATCAACACCAAGGAGCTATTGGTGTTAGATTCTTACCAGATGTAAACTAGATTAATTGTATTCTAGTGCAAGTGGGAGACTGTTGGAGATATGCCCCAGAGGCAATTAATAAAGAGTTTTTATTATCATATCTCAAAGTGTTCATAATAAGTTTTGTGTCATGCTATAACTGTATTAAGTGGAAACATTAATACACATGCGATATAAAACAACCAGGTCCCTAGTAGCCTCTACTTGACTAGGCCATTGGTCAACGGATGATCAAGGTTTCCTGATCATGGGCATTTATGTCAATTGACGATGGAGTTGTGTCATTGGAGAATGACATGATGGACATCCACCCAAAGTAAGTTAGCGCAATAAGATCTGTCACGAACATCGGTATTGCGACAACTTAAATAGAAACGTAGTAGTAACTGAATCCTTAGACCGTCAGATCATATTTAATCACTGTTCCGGAAGGAGGCTTTGGCTGCATCAACCGTCACACCGTACCATGGTGATCATAAAGGTGTCTATCAGGTTTCTTGAAGGAATACGTTGAGCCGTATGCATCGAGAGCGGGATTTGTCCATCCGTGTGACGGACAGATATCACTGGGCCCACTCGGTGATATTACATCAAAGTCTTGCAAGCATGTGACTAGGTCACGGAGATGTAATATCACGGAGATGAATAAATGAGTTTGTTG
This sequence comes from Puccinellia tenuiflora, assembly GCA_012064385.1. Lineage (NCBI taxonomy): Eukaryota > Viridiplantae > Streptophyta > Magnoliopsida > Poales > Poaceae > Puccinellia > Puccinellia tenuiflora. The sequence goes on from QRDG01000361.1 coordinate 360,292, forward strand.
AGTAACGAGATAGGATCTCGGACAAACTTGATATCGTGTGACAAAAGGAATTGGTGAACGACGATAAGGTTCAAGCGACAAAGAACTTCATGGAACGCACAGGGGCCATCATGGGTTTCCAGATCCCGCTGTTGGTCATTGATCGGAGAGGAGTCTCGATCATGTCTGGAGTGATCCCGAACCGAGGGGTGGCACACTTAAGGGTAGACGATGCTTAGGAATAGCTTTGGCACCGAAGAAATTAGAGAGACCATTTTCGGAATCGTTCCGAGATTTATCCGATGGAGATCGGAGGTTCCGAAGGAGTATCGGAATAAGGGAGAAGTATCCGATGGAGATCGGAGGGCAATGAAAGGAGTTTCGATGCAAGAGATATTAAATTATATGTATTTAATATTAATTAAGGTAATTAATAATTAAATAATATATAATTTAATATTAAAAGGGCAGCCCACCTAAATGAGCCTCACCCGCGAGGGGAGGCCCAAGTGGGGGCCGCTCCCCAAAGGAGGAGGAGGCCGGCCGAGCCACTAGTGGGCTCCACCGTGGGGCCCATCTAGGGCAGCGGCTGCCCCCTTGGCCGGCCAAGCCATGTGGGGTTTAGTCCCACATGGCTTAGCCAAGGAGGGTGGCCTCCTCTCTCCACCTATATATAGAGGGGCACCCCTCTCCCTTTTGGCATCCCCAATTTCTCTCTTTAATGTGTGGTTCCGGAATATTGGAGCCGCATATTTTAGAGGGGTCTCTCCACTAAAATCCACCGTCGTGATTTTGGTGCTTCGGTCGAGCTCTTCGTCTTCCGCTGCTGCCGCTGGACCGGAGCCGGGGGATCGTCACTACACCGTACGTGTGTAGAACCTCGAAGGCGCTGCCCACTGCAGCGCTCGTCGTCGGTACGACTCCACGACCTTGAGGTCGGCGTCGTACGTCTTCATCAACAACGTTCTAGGAACGTAACGCTTTCGGTCTTGAAGAGGTACGAACACCGGATCCCTCTGTTACTTATGTCTACCTAGAGATAGATCTTGGCTTGTTTATTGTTCGCGTGGTTAGGAATTTTTTTGTTTCTGTACACGAACCCCTTCAAAAAGTGTTCCAACTAACCACTAGATTAGATCGGTAGCATACATGACCCCTGGTCTGGCCTGTCAGGTGCATTTTTGGGCCCTGGGAACATGTTCCATTTATTCCCTTATCGCCCACAAACCCAATCCTCTCTCTCTCTCTCTCTCTCTCTCTCTCTCTCTCTCTTGTTATCTCACCCTGTTGTCTCCTTCCATCGATAACGACCATCACAACGTTGTTGATGACTTTCACTGCCTCCTTTCATGAAGAGAAACCCCCTATCCATTGTTCAAGGTGGTGTTACTAACATGGTTAGGGCAATTGGCCATCCCCATTGACTTTGTGCCCTGGTTTGGTTGTCAACTACGAAGAATCATTAACACACCCATAGTGTATGAGTAGCTTCAAATATCGCACGTTCGTTTTATTTTCAGCTAATGGTGGGAGCTGGAAGATTTGAGTACTGTTGGTCATTGGATTAATGTCCCGGTGCACTATTCCGTTTCTAGATGTTTCCTTCATATTTAAAAGTAAATTACTGCACAAAGACAGCAAGAAATTTATATGATGGTCTACTTAACTTGGAGACACAACATAAGTTCAACATGGAGTACTAAGCTCATATGATACGTAACAATAACTAAATGTATTTCCCTTTAGTATGATGTATCATGTCACATTTAAGAATAACATATCACACAATGGATACTTCAAATTATAAATTTAAACAAAGCTTTTTTATGATACATGAACAATTGTTGGCAAGAGCCATGACTATATGTTTTATTTCTGAAAAAGTCAGTAATGTATATTTTTCAAAATGTGTCCTGTATTTTGTTTTGAAACAAACATAGTATAGAATATTGAATCTGAAGACATGCATTAGAAAAGGTAATAAGATGAAAATTTATAAAATGTAAGAAAGAAATGGCAATATGGTATGGCGAGGAAGTTGCAAACACTGACCGCACCCTTCAGGAAGCATGCGACACTGGTCAATGCAGACCCAGTGCCGCAGCATGTAGTCGTAGCCCAAAGGATCGTTGACTGTTGGCAAAACCCTTTATCTTCGTCCTTCAAGAGCGATAACTTTCTGACTTGGACTAGAACATCAGATGTATGGGCAATCAGCAGATACCACTGGGGCAACCACACCCCATGTCCTCGAGGTAACACGACACACATGTGTTCATTATGGTGGAAATGCTACATATTTATTTGTTGAATTTTGTTAGTTATTACCTCGGTATTTTTCTGAAACTGGACTGACTCTAGCTTCAATTGATCGGGAGCTATTTGAGATAGTTATGTTCCATCTATATCCTATGTAAAACAATGTATTTCATTTCATATCTTGTTTTGTGAGCATGTTTGATTTCAGCTTTCAACTATGCTCAAGCTGATGTTAAAATGCACATTATTTTGATTAAAAGTTGTTGTCTCTTTTCAGCTTGTATGTTGTTCTTGCTTTCTACATGTCGCTTCTTGTCGCATGTGCTGCTTGTTGTCCAGTGTAGCTCGTGCATTGAATAATCGAAATTAGACCAAATGTTAGGGATTAGTAGGGAATGTGGAGAGAGTGGTAGTAAGGATCGGGGTGATGATTGGGGTTCACCCAGTCCGGGTTAGATCTCCTAGTGGAGCTATGTACCTAACCCCTGGCAACCGAACAAAAACAACTTGTACCATCTTATTGTAACACCATGAAATTTACTCAACAAAAATAATAATGATATGGTACACTAACTTGTATCAAGCTTTTCGCATGATTGAGTATTTTTATTTTGGCTGTTAAAATATGGGAGTTGAACGGCAGATTTGTTTTTAGGTATCTTCGGCTCTATCTTGACTTTGGAAAAATTGTTGCAATCTAAGAGAAGCAGCCCAACCTACGGTCCGCACCATGTCAAGTGCTCCAACATACATCATGTCACCATGGATTCAAAAGGTGAACTTGTTCCTCTATGTGGAGATGTATGAAGACTTCTTCTTGTATCTACTCTTTCACCTTGAGATTCATGTAGAACATGTCAATCTTTTTCTTGAGGATTGTATGGGATCGGTGGACCGACCAATAAGAGAAATCGGTTTCATTTGGCGTGTTGTTGAATTGGGTTTTAGAATCCGGAGGCTACTCCATTAGAAGCTTGTTGCCGGGTGATTTAACCTCGTAGGCCTCACAAGTTATCCTCACTTGCGTGTGTTCTTCCACTTCCTCCCTCCTCGTTCGTCAATCCGTAAAAATCGGGCCACCCTAGAGGAGTGAGCCTCCATCATATGGTATGAGAGCTCTAGCTTGTCTAACCCCCAATCCCCCAAATTTTTCTTTGATTTGACTAATTTAGACAATTTCATCAAAAATAGTCTCAAATTGCTTTTTGTTCGATTCGGAGATTCTTGTACGTTTTGGTAAGCTTTGACCCATAGATCCACTCCTATACTCGTTTATCTACCTTTCTTTGCATTCATTTTAGCCAATTTCATCTGTTTCCCACGGATTTGAGGATTTTTACGGTGATGTTTCGCTCCCGAAGCATATCGGTTGGATCTCGGTTGGGTGTCGGTGCATCTCGGTTGAGGGCCGGTCCAACCGACCAATATCGGTTGGGCATCGGTACTACTGAACTGGTTTTTGATTGACTGTGGATTTTTTTTTTATGTGCATCGGATCCGTTTTCACCCCTAAACACTCTGGCTGTATATGAAAATTTTCACCCACTCAAATCAAGGACGTGAAAATCAGTTCATAAAGTCAAAAATTGCACATGTTTCAATTACATCTTCTACACTTTGAGATGGCTTGATCAGGTGCATCAACGACACGGTATGGAATCCAACAAAAGGTCACACACACTGCACGTGCATCCATTACATTTGTCACATGAAATCCTTTGTGTCCATGGGCAGGTCGAAGAGCCCAGGGAGATGCACGTTGGTGATCCTGGTCCTACCAGTGATCCCGCGCGGCTTCTTCCTTCCCTTCTTTGGCTTCGGCACGCGGCCATTGATCTGCTCCGCTGCCCGGCGCTTGGCCGTGTCGGTCACCGGTTTCTCGCCGTTCCTCCGGAGCTCCTTCTCGATGTCCAGCATGTCCTTGGGCAGCTTGATCTCGTGGAACAGCTTCTTGAGCTCGGCGTCCAGCTCCAGCCTCGACCTCGGATCGTTCGGGTACACGTTGTCTTGCTCGCCCGACAGGCAGTAGATGTCACCCGAGGATTTCAGAGACTGGAAAAAGAAGAAAATACAGGAAAATTTAGATTCACAGATTCAAAACCAATGACTGATCTTCCAATAGCCTGAACCGCCATGGATAACTTTTGTTCACCTGTAGATCTTCCAGCACAGATGGGTACGCGTCCTCCACCTCCTTGACCGGAATTCCGTCGCGGAAGTCGGCGATCAAGGCGAGCAACTCGTCCTTCCCCGCCACACCGTGCGTGGGCTGCACAACGTACGGGGTTCGTTCATCGATCGATCGGGAATTCGGCATGGCCATAGCTAAGCAAGCATAGCGAACACATGCTCTACCACTCCGACCGACGGCGACCGCCTTACCTTGTAGGAGAAGAACCTCCCGTCAAAGCGCACTTTGGGGTTCTTCCTCAGGCTCTCGAAGACGGCGCTGTTGCCCTGGATGTCGACGTAGGTCGCCTCGTTGATCTGCTTCGCCGTCAGAGCGCTCCTCGTCTGCAATCAAGTTCAGAAAAACACATCCACGGCAGTTCAAGCCAAAAGAAATCTATGTTTTTCCCCAAGAAAGAAATCTGTTGTTCAAAACCGAATCAAGCTGGAATACAGGTTGGTTAATTACCCTGTAGAGCAGCTCGATGACGTCCTTGATCTGCGACCCGACGGCGGAGTGCCTGACCGCGTGCATCTTCTGCAGCCTCGCCGTGTCATCGGAGAACCTGACGACCGCGGGCGCGGCCGGTCTCGCCGGCGGCCTGGGAGCAGCGGCAGCAGCATGCCAGTGCTGGGGCTTCGTTGCGGCGGCGGCGGCGGATGGGGCTTTGGCCGCGGCGATGGTGGAGAGGCTCGCGTGGCACCTCTCCTGCTGCAGCCTGAACCTGCTGAGGCTCTCGTTCAGATCCATCTGGGTGAGAGCAGAACCGAAGATGGGAGGATCTGCCTCTCTGCTTGAGGCGGCGATGGCGGGCGGAAAAGTGCTCCAGAGACTCGCCGGGCCGTAGCATATATAGAGGACGAAGAGTCGGTAGTTACGGCCTTTGTCTCCGGGTCGGTGTCGAACTCGGATTCGAGACCACCGAGCTGGCTTGCGCGCCTCGGGCATAATAGCTATGAAAAAGTCCAGAATAAAACTTTTATATTGTCGATCACAAATTTTCCACAAAAAAAATATTGCTTCTTCAACTCTTCGATTTCGGGTTCTTATTACAAAGACGGTCCTAATTCCTGAAATTTCAACTAAATTCAAGCAACCTCTTTCCTAAGAAAAAAAATCAAACTAAATTCAAAGGCGTTCTGTTTCCAAAGCACAACGAAACACTCACCGACATCAATCAAGTTGCGCTTAAGAACAAAACAAGCACGGTATTCCAGTTCCTAAAAATTGTCTTGCCACCATGGAAAATACAAACTACAGTACTTGTTCTTGCCTCACCGCTCACAAGAGCACGTGCATATGGACAGAACGTATGCTCTTCTATGATGGTAGTAGTATCATGTACCTTTGAGTACTGGGTGTGTTTGGCCTGTTTATGCGTACAATTTCCTTCAGCCTACATAACCTCATACTGGCAGCAGATGTACACAGGTTGTTGTCAGCTTCTAGCTCTCAACTCACGCGGTGGATTTCAATCAGAGAGATGAACACAAGAGGATTTTGGCGCTGTGTAAAACTTACAGCTTTTCTGTTCTTGTCTCCTCTATTTATTCAGTCGTTTACATGCTAACTGAAAACGAAAAACCAGGACACTAACGGGAACACGACGCTGCCATCCCAACGTCTCCCGCAAGCCTCCTGCAATGCCGGCATGACCGCTTCAATCGTGCCATCCCACAATGGATCATGCCGCCACCGGATCCTATATAGAATCGAAAGCAAAGACTGAGTCGCAGCTCAGCTTATTTCTAACTGAAGAAAACAACTCACTGTCAGAATGACAGTGTTAACTGAAACTCGACACTTGCAGCAGCTGTTAACTGACAATCTCCCCCTTAATCAGCTGCCGATGTTGATGATGCCCAGCTTCTTGCGCAGCTCCTGGAACTTGGCTCGTGGCAGTGCCTTGGTCATGATGTCCGCCAGTTGCTCGCCGGTGTGGACGTACTCAACGGCGATCTTGCCGCCCTGCACACACTCGCGGATGAAGTGAAAGCGAGTCTCAATGTGCTTGCTCCTGTCGTGGAAGACCGGGTTCTTGCTGAGCTGGATCGCGGACTTGTTGTCGACGAGGAGAGTTGCTGCGCCGCCAGCTTGCCCGAGCAGCTCGTCGAGCATTCGCCGAAGCCACACTCCCTGGCACGCCGCCGTGGTGGCCGCGATGTACTCCGCTTCACACGATGAGAGGGCGATCACCTTCTGCTTCTGTGATTGCCAGCAGATAGTGCTCCCCCCGATCATGTACACCATGCCGGAGGTGCTTTTCCTGTCGTCGACGTCGTCGCCGAAGTCTGCGTCGCTGTAGCCGATCAACCGGGACTCCCCCGTGCTCCTGTCGTACCTGCATCCGTGGTGCAGTGTTCCTGCCACATACCGGAGCAGGTGCTTGACGGCTGCCCAGTGCTCCGACGTCGGCGCCTCCATGAACCTGCTGACGTACCCCACGGCATAGGTGATGTCGGGCCGCGTGTGCACCAGATATCGCAGGCTGCCCACCACGCTACGGTAGAGTTTGATGTCCACCGGCGAGCTGGTGCTGTCCTTGCTCAGCTTCAGTCTTGGCTCCATCGGGATGTGCACAGGATTGCACCCTGCGAGTCCTGCCTTCTCCACCAGCTTTGCTGCATAGGCTGCTTGCTTGAGGGTGATCGCGTCGCCACTCTGGTGCACCTCGATGCCGAGATAATAACTCAGCCGACCGAGGTCACTCATGGAAAAGGTGCTCTGCATCTGTGCCTTGAACCGAGCAATTCCAGCTTCACTTGAGCCGGTGACGATGAGGTCGTCGACGTACACGCCCAGCAGTAGTCGTTCGTCGCCGTCGCAGCGCATGTACACGGCGTGCTCCGATGGGCTGCGCTGAAACCCAAGTGACAGCAAGGTGTCATCCAACTTGGCGTTCCAGGCCCGCGGCGCTTGGCGGAGGCCGTACAGCGCCTTGGAGAGACGAAGCACCTTCCCCTCCTCGCCGTCGCGCTCGAATCCAGGAGGTTGCGTGACGTAGACCTCCTCCTCAAGTTCTCCATTGAGGAACGCCGATTTGACGTCGAGGTGATGCACGCACCACCCTGCGTGAGCGGCAATGGCGAGCAGCAGGCGCACTGAGTCGAGGCGCGCCACCGGTGCAAAGACCTCATCGAAGTCCACTCCGGCGCGCTGCACATACCCTTTGGCAACAAGCCTCGCCTTGTGCTTGATTACCTCGCCGTCGGAGTTCTTCTTCAATTTGAAGACCCACTTGAGCCCAATTGGACGCTTGCCAGCAGGGAGCGTCGTCAGTGTCCACGTCTTGTTCTCCTCAATGGACGCGAGCTCGTCCAGCATCGCGGCGCGCCATGCCGCATGTGGTTCTGCTTCGCCGAACGTTGCAGGTTCTTCACCTGCTCCCAGATGCAGCTCGCCGTCCTCCATCGCCAGGACATAGTCCTGCAGGCGAGAGTTCGGCTGAACTATTCCATTGCGGGCACGCGTAGTCATCTGGTGCTGCGGTAGTGCAGCAGCAGCGGCACCCCCCTGTGGTGAGGGCGCGTCGATGTTCTGCTCTGCCTGTACCTCTCCTTCGTCAGGCTCTGGAGGTGCAGTGGACGGAGGTGCGCTTCCTGGCGATGCAGGCGAGCTGGCGACACCTGGAGTTGCTGTAGATTCAGTGGGCGTCGTGGCGTCAAACTCGGCATCATCGCTCACCGGCCGCATGGGTGTGGGGACGAACCCCCACGGTCACTGTGTCGTCGATGACGAAGGACCCGGGGGCCTGTGCCCCGGCGTCCCACTCCCAGCTCGCTGCCTCGTCGAAGACGGCATCACGCGAGATGTGCACGCGCTTGGCCACGGGGTCGTAGACGCGCCACGCCTTGGATCTCCCGTGCTCGTAGCCGATGAAGACGGTGCGGATGCTGCGGTCGTCAAGCTTCTTCAGATTCGGGCGCGTCACTTTGATGTGAGCGATGCACCCAAATGTGCGGAAGTAGCTCACCACCGGCTTCTCACCATGCCAGGCCTCGTACGGCGTCGTGCCGCTCATGGACTTGGTCGGCGCACAGTTCAGGAGGTGGACGGCGGTGTTCACGGCCTCCCCCCAAAACTCGTTCGGCATGCCCTTGGACTTGAGCAGGCACCGCGCCATGCCCACCACCGACTGGTTGCGGCGCTCCACCACTCCGTTCTGTTGCGGCGAATATGGCGCCGTGAGATGCCGACGCACGCCGCGGTCGGCGCAGTACTCGCCGAACTCCGTGGACGTGAACTCGCCGCCCCGATCCGTGCGGAGCACGCGCAGCTTGACGCCAGTCTCGACCTCGACGCCTGCCTGCCAGCAGTTGATCGCCGCTGGCGCCTCATCCTTCCTGCTTAACAGAGACAGCCACATGTACCTTGACTTGTCATCGACCAGGAGCAGAAAGTACCGCTTGCCGCCGTGGGTGGGCGGCGAGATCGGGCCGCAGAGGTCTCCGTGTACCAGGTCCAGGCGATCGCTCCCCCTGAAACTCGCCTCTGCCGGGAACGGAGAACGCCGCTGCTTGCCGATCAAGCAACCATCGCACACCTGATCGACGTGCTCGACAGTGGGCATGCCGCGCACCATGCCGCTCTGCGCTAGCTTGCGCAGCGCGTCGAAGTGCAGATGTCCGTAGCGGGCGTGCCACCTCCATGCATCCTCGCCCGATGCTGCCGAAAGGCAGACAGGGCGCGTGATCTGCAGTGCAACGGTGTACAGGCGATTGCCGGTTCGCGGCACCTTGGCGATCAGGTTCTCCTGGCGGTCACGCACCACCATGAACCCTCCTTTGACGAGTGTGGAGCAGCCCACCTCGTCGAGTTGGCCGACGGAGACAATGGAGGTGCGCAGCCGTGGGATGAGGTACACCCTAGACAGGACGCGGTGGCGCCCGCCGTGCGTGACGAAGACCACGGTGCCGCGCCCCTTGATCTCGACCACGGACCCGTCGCCGAAGCGCACAGTGCCCGTGACGTTTCGATCCAGCTCGGAGAAGACGGTGATGTTGCCGGTCATGTGGTTGGACGCACCCGTGTCCATGTGCCACTTGGGGTCCTTCGCGTCGTCCTCGGCGCCGAGGCAGACCTTGGCGCGTTCTTCGTTGAGGTGGACGACCAGGTCTCCACTCTCCGATGTGGCGAGTTCTTCCATCAATGGCGTCACCTGCACCATGAGAAGAGCAGGGTCTTCGTCCTCGACCTCGGCCACATTCGCGACGCCGTTGGCTTGGTCGCGCTCCTTCTTGCGGCACTCCCGAGTCCAATGGCCCTTGATGCCGCAGTAACGGCAGTTGCCGTCGCGCCTGGAGCCGCCCTTGCTGTTGTTGGTGGCGTTCTTGCCGCGGTCACCGTTGCCCTTGGCGCGCGGCTTCTTGCCGCCGCTCGAGCCACCACCCGACGAGCCGCCGGACTCGCGTCGTCCAGCGCGGGCGCGCCACTCTTCCTCTGTGAGGAGCAGCTGGTTGCCGCCCTCGTCCTCGGCGTCCTGCTCGTACCACTCCTTCGCCGCCTTGAAGCGGCCGACGATCTCCTCGATCGACGTCGTGTCCAGATCGACAAGGTTGTCGATGGACACCGCGAGCTGCGAGTAGCGCTTGGGGACGATGCGGAGCCACTTCTGCATCACCTTCTTATCGGACACAGGATCGTCAAGCTCGCCGAGCCTAGATGTCAGCCCTGTCAAACGCATGGCCAATCATCAATAGACTCACCCGGCTTGTGTCGGAGCTGGTCGTACTCGGATCGGAGTCCCTGTGCCTTGGCATCGCGCACCTTCTCCGGTCCAGCACGCAGCTTGCGGATCGCCTCCCACACAGCCTGGGAGGATTTGTGCTTCCGCGGGATGGGTAGCATGTCCGCCGGCACTGATTTGTAGATCAGTTCCAGGGCACCACGGTCGTTGCGGTAGCCGTACTCGTCCTCGAGGTCCTCTGCTCCCTCGATCGCTGCCCACAGCCCCTGGCCTGCAAGCTCACCTCCATCAGGAGGCTCCACTCGGCGTAGTTGGAGCGCGTCAGTGGCGGCACGTTGGAGGAGCCCGACACGACCGGCGCGTACTGCCGCCCCACCGCCAGCTCGCGCCCTTGGCCGGCTGCGGTTGGATTTCGAATCCTGGAGCGCGGCGAGGTACTACCGCCGCTGTCGTCGTCGCTGCCTCCCCCCTTCGACTTGCCACCACCAGCCATCACAGGAGACTAAAGCCCTAGGCTCTGATACCACTTGTCAGCTTCTAGCTCTCAACTCACGCGGTGGATTTCAATCAGAGAGATGAACACAAGAGGATTTTGACGCTGTGTAAAACTTACAGCTTTTCTGTTCTTGTCTCCTCTATTTATTCAGTCGTTTACATGCTAACTGAAAACGAAAAACCAGGACACTAACGGGAACACGACGCTGCCATCCCAACGTCTCCCGCAAGCCTCCTGCAATGCCGGCATGACCGCTTCAATCGTGCCATCCCACGATGGATCATGCCGCCACCGGATCCTATCTAGAAACGAAAGCAAAGACTAAGTTGCAGCTCAGCTTATTTCTAACTGAAGAAAACAACTCACTGTCAGAATGACAGTGTTAACTGAAACTCGACACTTGCAGCAGCTGTTAACTGACAGTTGTATCCATGCGTGCATTCACAAGACACAAGCACAGATGGCAACGAAGCAAATCCATAACATTATGATCATATCGCCCAACTTCGACAAAACACTAGAGATAAGATACTACCAGAGTACCCAGATAGATACAGCTGACAAGAACAATTAACAGAGAATGCAGTCTCAGAGTTCATCTACCAGATTGGAGTCTGACGACTAAACGACATGCGGCATACTCATTTCTTCAGCTCAATGTAAACTGGAGAATCCTGTGGAGACCACATGGCCTCCGGGACGAACAGCGACGCGCCCGCCTGGTAAGGCCTCATCAGACACCCGACGCTCTGCGTCTCGCCGGACAAACAGAGGATGCCCGTCCGCGTGTACACCTGGATCTTGTACTTGAAATCGTCCACCCCGAGCGGCTCGCACGCGAGGTGGACCACCGACAGCGCGTGCCCTGACGGCACGCTCCTGTCGACCACCAGCAGGAACACCGCCAACCTACTGCTGAGGGACAGAAAGCGGGCCGGCTCCCCATCGCACAGCTTCAGGGGGCAGAGTTCGCCGGCTGTGACATTGGTGCACTGGACCATACGGTGCTGCAGGGCGATGTGGCCACGCAGAGATAAGCGGGCGTAGGGGTGGCAGCCGGCGATGGGGCAGTAGCATGGGGCGTGGAAGCAAGACACTTCATGTGCCGCCTTCTCCGTGAACTGGATCATGTCCGTGCATCCGTGCTCTTTGAACGAGCATGGCACGGTCATGCCACTGATGATGTGCTCCAGAGAACGACAGCGGGTGTCATTCGGCTCGCCACACAAGTTGCATTTGTAATCCAGATCTTCGTAGCAGTCAAAGCATGCGATGTGGCCACTGTCGCACTGCAAATAAAAATAGAAAAACAAAAGTATACAAGTGTTACTGAAACGGGAACAGAAGTGCACAAGCACGACACACCACTGGATTACCACTGCTGCAAGATTTTTGTCATACTATCTACAATAATTGTGATGTAAAGCATAGCATCTTCCACATGTAGAGTTCATCAATCACTTGATAATGACCTGTACTGTGCATATACATGACTATCATGTTAGTAATAGACTAACAGTTTGTCGAATCTGCTCCACTCAGTAGTCCAGAGAGTCAATACTGTCTAGGCCAAGATTGCAAATGCATCATAGATTCTTGGTCATGGCAAGTGCCAAGCCACATGAGAGAAATGTATATCTAAATGGACTAGAGAACATCTCCATATCTTAATTTGATTATATTTCCTGGTAATACTCAACAAGTTCTGCTGAAATCAGAAGCCCGGGAAACAGCATAGACCATCATAATGGACGCAAGGTTTACAAGTGAACTATCAGAAAGTGGAAACAATACATCAACATGCAAAACATGAATAAGTGGCAATATATACTTAGTGAAACCCAGCAGGATGCTTTGCTGGCATATGAAAAAGAAACATATAAAGTGTCGATAACTCATAACGCAAAACTAAATTGCAGTCTAAATGAATCTAATAAAATGGAGTAAATACTCAACAAGGGTATATTAATATTGTAGCTCGTACTGCAGTTTTCTGTACCTCGAAAATGGGTGGAACCAATGTGCTGTGACAAGAAGCGCATTTCAGGAAATTGGGGTCTAAGGTGACGGTGATCTCCGACGCCGCAGCCTTGGGCACAACCTTAGCCTTCTTCGCGGAGCTGCTCCCTGGCCCGCCCCTTTCGGTACGAGGCATCTGTAGATTACTCCCAGCAAAATGCAAAGTTAATGACCAGCACAATGAAATGGCTATGACGGTGAAGCAGGAAAACACGTATAGATCTTTCAGAGATTTCAAGGCTCTCTAGATGTTCAGATCAGAAGTTTGATACAGGACATTGCCAAAATGTTCAGTTAGCAAGCCAAGAATATCTTCGGTTCAGAACATGGAAATCAGCATTGACACGATACTGTTTGCATAATCGCTTCAGATTGGGGCCCTGTTATGCGAACACAAGGGCTTGACACGATTTTCCCCCAACCATAACTAAACCTCCGGCCGCCGCCGCTCGCCCTCCACGCCCAGCGGGAAGCTCCGCGCCACCCATCCGCCGACGCCTACAACGACTGCGGGCGGCCGTACCATTCTGCCTTCGCCGTCAAGCCACCGCCTCCTGCCCTGCTAAGCGGGCAACCCCGGTGAAGCCGCCGCCGCCGTCCCGAAAGCAAGCCGCACATTCGCCATACACTAAAAATACTCGGCGGAATAAACTATGAACAGATCCAAAAAGTCCTGATACTAACCACGAACCCCATTCTACTCCGCAAGCGGTCAGCGGAGGATCGTGGATTCGTGGCGGCGGATGCTGGAAGATAAACTGGACGCGGGTCAGTGGAAGAAATGCATATTCACCTTGATCATGGTGGATGATGGATCTCCCGCTCGGTTCTTCTGAATCCAGTTCCCGTCGAGGCGTCGAGGTCTCTGTGTAGCAGCTGTTTTCGACGGAGAATGGCTCTGTCTATTTGGAGTCCTTAATAAAAAGATATTTTTGGCAGTCTTATTAAAGCCTTTTTATCTCTTGATTCGGTGAAATCCAATTTGGCACATGGAACCGGACAAAATATTTTAAAATGTAAAAAAAATTGACGTGCCTTGACATTCTGCGTGCACACAACAAGTTTCGTGAAAATTCTATATTTCTTATGACAGGTGTAAGAAATACCAAAAAAAAAGTCTCATGAAAGTTCATTTACACCAAATTTTATCTTTATTTATACCAACACAAAATTATTGGTTTTCATGAAACCACTTTGTGACCATGTGGAACATCGAGATGTATCCATGTTTTTTTGTCCTAATTTTGAAAATTCAAATATGTTTAAAGCAAAATTTTAAAACGGGGAGAATGTGCTGGAGAATGTGCTCTAGAGAGCGAAACGTAGTTTCCTAAATGGGCCCAAGTTGGCTGGAGAATCTTTTTCATTAATTTTGGTATAAATAGTAGTTGCGTCTAAAAGTAGAAACAAATCAAATGCCCCCACAAAACGTGTAAGGATACGCTCCCCCCCCCCCCCCCCCCCCACACACACACACATAAACTTGCGAAGTGAGGTGGGTGGCCTTGAACTTTTATTTCAGCCTCGTTTTTAGTTTGAATCGCTACGGGTTGCCACGCTTGTGATTGTTACATGCATGTATGGCTATTTTACAGAAAACCTTCCACTTTCAACGGAATTCACATAACGGTCCTCTCTTTGGTTAAAACTGAGATAAAGCAAATCGAATCCCTATTCCGATATCGTCCTTCTCCTTCGGCTCGCTCATGTCGCCATGGGGCACTACCGCGACGGTTGGCTTGTTGTAACGTCGACGGCCAAGGTTGACGACATTGTTGTGTATGTGTTGCTCATTGCCCGAGGATATCTACGAGAGGAAGCTCCGGTGCACCTGTAAGGTGGTCCATGACCTACCAGTCCTCCTCAACGAAAAACATCGTCACCGCCAGCCCCGGTGTCGCATTCCCGCGTAAGAGAACATCGACCTAATGAACACATGCATGCAGGGTGATCATCAACAAGGATGATGCATAATTCAAAATTTCCGATCTTACCTGTTACAACTAATGAAGGCATACATGGAATCTCATAGGAATTTTGTAAGGTTTTGATCCTTATGAAAATTTCCTATATGCTTTGTTTCATTGGTATAATTAGAATCGTAGAATTTTCCCATAGGATTGTATTGCACTATGTTTTGTGGAAAAAATTCCATCCACTCAAACATCACGTTATATTTTTTATTTGTCCCATTGAAACACTCCTTAACGAAAATTCCTATAGGTTCAAAATTCTATAGGATTCAAAGACATGACACTCTATTCTTGCGTTTTTCCAATTCTTACATTTTGAGAATCCTGCAAATGAAAGAGGCCCTACACTTATTGGGTGTATAAGGAAGGCAAAGACCTCTTACCCACACAAAATATAGGGTATCATTTCTAGGCTCTTTCATGCGTCTTTTAGGAGATGTGGCTTGACACTAGTATACATGTGTTACGCTTCTTCCTTTATTGTCATGAAAACGATAAAGTAAGGTACTCTAAGCGATCATTAGGGTGTTCGGAATATGAATGAAATGCCACGGGTAGAGGGGACACGTTTCAAGAAAGGCAATTTTATTTATTTTTAGAATCAAGAGCCACAAGATAATGAAGTGATGGACCAACCGCAATCTAACACGCTACCAGGTTGGACCAACTGACAATCTAAGACCCTCTTTGGATTCTAGGATTTTCAAAATGTAGGAATAGGAAAACAAAAAATTGCCATGTCATGCACTAAGAATCGTACATGATTTAAAAACACATGAATTTTGTAACGGAAGCTTTTGGATGGTGCACAGAAAAGAAACACATGAATTTTGCTGGTATGAGGAGAGAGAGTAGAGAGATAAAGTGCGAGTACATTGAACTTCTCAAGGAAAAATAAAATAAGATTTGAGCTCATGTTGAGATTTACATGGAATCACATCGGAATGGATTTCTTAGGAATTTGATGGCCTCAATCCTATGATCCAAAGAGATTCCATAGAAAACATTCTAGACATCCCTAATTCCCGAGGTTCGAAAAATTCCCTATAGAATGTAATCCTCCAAAATGCCTTCCTATAGACCGCGTTTTGCGGCGCGGAGGCATCGCGCCACCTGCAGCGAACGCCCGATGGGCCGGCCCATCTTCTTTTGCCTCGTTCCCTTCGTTAGTCCTTCCTCGTACGTACATATGGTTGGAGTTATTTTTTTCTTGTTATCGTCTGCTGCTCGTACAGCAGGTCTTGTCTAGTTCGCTCGTAGGTAGTTCGAATTTTATAAAATCCGAGCTTTCGAAATTATGAACCAGTTTTTCAAAGTTTAAAAATCTGAAATGTTTTAAAAAAATCTGAATATTTTTTAAAACTGAACATTTTCAAAAATAAACATTTTTAAACATGAACATTTTCAAAATTTGAACATTTTTTGAACACTTTTTTAAAAAATAATTATTATTTTCAGAATCTACTTTTAAAATTTAAAATAATTTTCAAATCTGAGTTTTTTTAATCTGAATAGTTTTTGAATTTGAACATTTTCAAATCTAAATAGTTTTCAAATTTGAACATTTTTTAAATACGAACATTTTTTTAAATAAATATTTTCAAAAGCATATACAATTTTTAAATGTTTTTTAAATTCAAAGAATTTTTAGGATTTGAACATTCTTAATCTGAACAGTTTTTGAATTTGAACTTTTTTTAAATCTGAACATTTATTAAAATTGAATATTTTCAAAAGTATATACAATTTATTAAAAGTTTTGAACTTAAAATAATTTTTGAATTTGAAACATTTTCAACTCTGAACAGTTTTTGAATTTGAATATTTTCAAATATGAACAGTTTTTGAATTTGAACATTTTCAACTCTGAACAGTTTTTGAATTTGAACATTTTTTCAATCTGAACAGTTTTGAATTTGAACATTTTTTCAATCTGAACATTTTAAAATGAGTATTTCCAAAATGAACATGAAAGAGCGGTGAAGAAAATAAAATTTTCAAAATCATATACAAGTGACGAAAAAATAAAACAAAAAAATAAACAAAAAACTAAATGAATTTGAAATATGAACAAATTTGAAATTAAATAATTTCGTATTTAAAAATATTCAAAATCTGAACAAAATTTGAATTTGAACAAATTCAAAATCTGAACAAAAAAGAAAAGAAAAGTAAAATAAACAAAAACGAAAAAAGAAAAAAGAAAGAAACAGAAAAGAAAACAAAAAAGAAATGAAAAAAAGAAAAAAGAAACGAAAAAATGAAGAAAGGAAAAAAAAGGAGAAAAAAGGGGGAGCGACCAACTGGGCCTGGCCCAAAACACGAAGATTAAAGCTAACTGCCAGTGGGAGGGGTGCGCGGCGCGACCTCCTATTGCCGCTAAAGGCGGCAAATAGGGATCCGCCTATCCGGCCAATCTGTCTTCCCAGGCTATACAACAGCTCAGATGGGCCGGCCTTAAGTTCGCTCCGCCAATAGGCTTCCCCGATTTTTTTTTCGAAGGACACATGTTACTGCAAGTTGCGGCGCCCGGGGAGGCGCGGACCCGATCGGCGGCGATCTGCAACCGGAGTCCGCCGCAGCTCCTGCTTCAATCCGGTAAACAGGTACCCGGTTTGCTCTGCTACTTGCCACAATACACAGTGCACTGGGATCACATCCACTTACTACTGTAATCGTCTGCCAAGATTCTCTGAAGGAAATGGAACCTACTCACTCCCTCCAAACAGATCCTAAACAGCGCGCCAAGAGTGACCACTCCTACTCACATCAGATGACCACCAGCTTACTACAGTCCTAGACCTGAAAATCCTGGAATTTGTTTGCAACCGTACAAGTATTAGACTAGAAGAGAAAAAACAAATGTCACATCTGCAGTTCAGGAGCAGTAAAAGAATCTGTAAGCATCGTATTGACCACAACAGCAACAACCCAATCCACCAGGCCAACAAAATTCCCAACCCTTCTGTTCTAAATTCTGTATGGAGGCACCAAGAAAATTCCACCAGGTTCTATAAACATTCGCACATGTCATCCAACTGACCGCTACTAATTACACTGCCTACTAGCTCAGGTATCCCCCCACCGAAAGCTATCTGGCTTCCAACAATGAGCCCTTGAAGCCACATGACAGTTACCAAAAAATCCGGAGGCCGTCTCTCACCCTGGCCCTGTGCCTGTAGCCCCAGCAGCGAAAATGCTTCGCTCGTGGGGCGGAAATGCTGGAGTTCAGAATGGGGGACGTGCAGAGCAGCAGCCACTCAGCAAAATAAGAAGAGCTTGGCCGCGGGAAAGCAGCCTCGCGGGTTCAGTGCTGCTATTGCGCGCATGAGCTGTTGCTTGACTTTGATTCTTCCAAGATCCGATCCATGTATCTGCGGAGCTTCTCGGCCTGGGGGCCAGGTCTCACGATGTTGACGTTGCTCCACTGGGAGCACGGATCGGTGAACCACTGCTTCCTGCCCGTGCACCACGCGCCGGGAACAGGCCTGTGACGCCATCGCCGGAGTATTTGCTCATCGATCTTGTCCAACAGATATTCTTTCTCCTGAAACTTCCTGGCAAAAGGCACCCCGCTCTCCACGATCTCATCATAATGTGTACTGTCTAGGAAACGCGGTTCCATCTTAGGTGGCTCGTCCCACACCATGTACCGCAAATCGTTGTTCACCGTGGAATTGCGGAAGTCTGAGTTGCATACGACTGAGTGGAAATACCCTTCCAGAGGCAGCATCACGTTTGTGAAGTACATGAGAAGAGTTCGTGGGAGGTTGTCCCATCCAAAAATGCAGTACTCTATAAAGCGCCGGTTCAGGATGACCCAAGGTGAACCTACCAGAAATGGAATACATATAAGGCGGGAAACTATTTGACAGTAGCGAAAGAAGGAAAAGGAAGTGCAAGGAAAAAAACAAAATACCTGTGAAGAATTTGAAACCATCGGGAGTTGCCCGTTTCTGTGTGGCTTGGAAGAACTGATTCCTCCCAGCCAGGTATATCCCAGCATCTACTATGACTGGTTGCACTCTCTGAGCCCTGCAACATTATATTGGTGAAACTAATACCAGTGCAGCTAAGTTCCTACTAAGTTCGGATAGTACATACTCTTTCCATCCAATGTCACTAGTGTGATCGATGAAGTTGAGATGCCTCGGAACAGAGGAGAAGACATGAATCAAGTCTGCAGCAAGGAACAAAATGAAAGACCATTAATTACCAGAAAAGTCAAGAATCCCAAAGCTTCATTAACTACTATAAAGCTTCATCAGTTGAGAAATATCCACACATGCCGAGGTAAAGAGTATATCTCAAGCTCAACAAATCCAGGTTGATGATAAGAGTATATCTCAAGCTTCATCAGTTGGTTTTTTGAAACCAAATGTCCATCTCAGCAACAGAAATGAAACCAAACATAGATCAATAGCATGGGTTCCTTAAGACTTAGTAGGAAAGAGACAAAGAGAAGTGGAGCGTGGATGTAGACAACATAAATATATTGCGAGCATGCTAGACACATTTTTTGAGGAAAAGATATACGAAATTATCATATATGAAAAAGCAAAATATATTGCGAGCTCCAGGCAAGGGTGGATGTAGACATTGTAACACAGTAAAATGTATTCATAAATATCAGATTTCTGTATTACAAGAAGCAAGTAAACTAACCGCAAAAAAATACGATGTATATTATGGACAACTAAGGAACAAGCATATGAGTAGAAGGCAACAGCAGCACATCACTTCTGTATATCAATGTGTAGTGAATCTATGAGATGATTTTTACTTTCAAGTGACTATGTTGCCTTTTTGCAACAATTTGGGGTAGGACTTCAGGGCACGGAATCAGGAGAGGAAGGTGTGGCCACTATGGGAGAAGGGACACAAAGAGACTCAGTTAAGTTGTTGCCTTTTTTGTCCGATCCATCAGACATGTTTGCTTAAAATTTAGGGTTTCCTCACGCACAACTCATGGATTTCTAGATCCAAACGAACACACAAGATTCATTTCTCAACTGGACGAAGATATTTTTTTTCCTAGTCTTCTGTAATTTCTGTGTATATATTTCACAAGCTAAAGTGCATGTATTAAAGATCTTAACTGGGCCAGGATTTACTTTCGGGCTTACTTAGGTAACAATAGGGTACTCAACTTATCAAGCAAGCAGTATCTGTAATTCTGCAGGTGACCTTGACAAAATTAGAGGCCATACATGAACAGAACAATATCCAGAAAGCAGAGCTGATACCACGCTAGTGGAACATAAGATGAAATTCATCATGATAAATCTGCAGAGCTAACCAATTTTCAGAAAACGTTACCTTATTTGCAAGAAATAAATGCAGCTAGATGCTGTCAGTTAGCATTTGGCCATATGTTTCGTCTAAAATTGGTGACTGCTACAAATAGGAAACAAATCTACAGCTAGAGTTACACAGCTCGTGGCTGACAAGATTGAGGAGCTTCGACATGAAGAGAAGAACAAAAATAGGGTAATTCTGTGGGTTACTGCAGGGCCGCAGGGGGGAAGGAATGCTGCAATCGATGAAAACAAGATACCGCCGAACTATAGTATACTGCGGTACCATATTTCTGATAAGGGTAGCTTTCATACCATCGCCCACGAAACATTGTAAACAACTCTACTCCAGCAGGCTCTCACAAGTCAACTAAACCTAACAGCAGCAGAACCACCAGGCAGGTCCAGGTATAACTATGCAACTAACTGCACAATGTGCCATCAGACATTAAACAGCACTTGAGACGAACCAACATCTTAGAACAGAAATTTAATTCTCGGGGCTACAGCAACAGCTCAAAGGACCCAGACACTTGAAGAAAGAAACGCTTCGCAACGACCCAGACACAGTTCGGGGGAGGACCAAATAAGGGATGGGATTTGTGCTAGATCCGGAAGAGGCAGTGCAGAGAGAAGATGAACAAATTGAGGAGAAACGCTGTGAATCTTACCGTCCTGGGTGACGAGGGGGTAATCGGCGGCGTGGAGCGTGACGAACCAGTCCCACTCGGCGTCGAGCCGGAGCAGCGCGGCGGCGGCGCGGAGGGTGGCCGCGAGGCCGGAGGAGCCCATGGGGGTGCCCGCGGCGGGGCGGCCGACGACGTCGACGTTCCCGAACGCGGCCGCGGCGGGGGCGGCGCGCGCCACGGCGGCGGCGAGCTCGGCGCGCTCCGACTCGGGCGCGTCGGCCGAGAGGTGGAGCAGGTACTGGTTCCTCGGGTGGTAGACGGCGAGGAGCAGCCGCAGGAGCCTCCGCCCGTCCCCGCGGCCGCCCGAGAGGAGGTAGGCGAAGGAGGGCGGCGCGGCGGCCCCGCGGCGCACGTAGGAGGGCGGCGGGAGGCGCGCGAAGAGCGCGGAGGAGGCGGAGAAGCCCGAGAGCGCGGAGAGGAAGAGCATGAGCGAGACGAAGGAGACGGAGACGAGCGGCAGCAGCCACTTGTCGGCGGCCCCCATCGCCGCCCTCGCTCGCTCGCGCGCCCACACGCCCCGACAGGATCGAGCAAGCAGCCGAGCAGGAGACGCGCACGCTACGACTCCTGATGCAGCAAGCTGCAGAGTAGGAGCAGCAGGGGGAGGATCGAGCTACCCGGACACTCAGACGCACACGAGCAGAGGCGTCGCGTCAACGCCGGCGCACCCGGCGCTAGGACAGCGGGGACGGCCGCGGCGGCAGCGACAGAGGTGGCGGCGTGGTGGCGCGTGGGATTGCTAGGGTTTGGTGGCGAGATCGCATCGGGGAGAGGGATGGCGAGATCGGCAGCAGCTCGATCTCGTCGTGTACGTTTCTCTCTGTCTCGTCTCGGCTCGGCTCACGGAGGAGAGAGAGAGAAGGGAAGGGGGAGAGGAGGGAGAGAGCGTGAGGCGCCTGTCGCTTTGTACCACCGCCAACGAGGGGGGACACCGTGGCAGCTGTCCTGATCCCGCTGACGCGTGGTCCCGCGCCATCCTGGTCCCACTGTCAGTGTGACTATGCAGCTGGGTGTGGGGAAGCTATGGTCGCGTGGCTATTGGGACGAGAAGAGTGGGTCCCGCTGCCCAGAGGGCGCGGGGAGTTGTCGGATGGGGCAAACAAACGGCGCTTGCTTCGCTCCCACTTCGCCTGCGGCTGACGACGCTGACGCGTGGGCCGCGGATGTCAGCACGTCGCCTCTACCGCGCGGTAAAAGAAAAGAATAGGATGGGTAGGTGTGACGCGGAGCGCTCGACGTGGTCACTCGTGTCAGCGAGTGATCCTTGCGGGCCCGGGGTGTCAGTCAGGGCGACGGTGGTCCCGATGTATAGTAACCGTGTGGTTCAACTGCTACTAAGCTAGTGTTTGCCCCCAGCGCGCGTGATTACTATACTCGTGAGCTGCTGCTATCTTCTTCTTCCTCCACGAGGTCTCTATCACTTGCTGCAAGTAGCATCCTGACTGACATCAGATTAGCTCAAACGACTCGTACCAACCCCTCTGACTTTCGTTCATTCGTTGTATTTCACATGTTCACATAATACTACTCTTTCATACAAAGTACACATCACTTCCGGTTTTTGACCATAAATCTAAACACACCGTAGCTATCTGGTACCAGAACATCTTTCATCTATTTTTTTGTAAGATAACGTTCATCTAAAATTCATATTAATTATCGCTAAATCGAATGTATCTAGCAATCAGGAAGTAGATAATATATTAGCATGGATCATGAAGCAAGAGACAAGTGCAACTTATCGTATCTCCCCCGTGTATCCATCCTCCAAATCGCCGTCACGGAATCACGCCTTGTTCTTTTGCGCCGTGATGGCTACTCGCGCAATCCGGAACAGACCGGAACGTACGCTCACGGGTTACCCGCCACGTGGACCATGACGTTGGTCTGATCTCTCGTCCTTGTCAGCGGACCCACCCAGCCGCTCTCAGGCCCTATCATACAGACTCGATGGCCCAACGGAAAAAATACACGTGATTACTAGGCCTGCTAGACAAACGGCCCATTAGCCCACTTGATCGGCACAACGCTCTCTCCCCATCTCATGGCCGAGCCGCAACAAACTAACCACCACCACACACACACAGCTCGAGCTTGACGAAGGCTTAGGCCTAAACCCCTCCTCCCTGCTGACTCCGCCTCCTTCTCGCACCATCCGGAAGGTTCTGGAGCGATCGGCTCCGGCGGGAGGGTGCGGCGATGGAGATCAAGGGGTTGGGGCAGCTCCTCGCGGCGCTGGCCGCGGCGCTGTTCGTGCGCGCCGTCGCGGGGCCCGGCCCCGCCCTCCTCCCGCCGGCGGAGGACACGGAGGACGACGCCACCACCGACACGGAGGCCGGCGAGGGGGGCGGTGTGCGGCCCGTGACCATACGGTGGGCCCGCGTCACCTGCGCCCTCAAGAACAAGCGCGGGGACATGGTGAGCCACTCTCTCTCTTCTCGCCGGGGCCGCGAGGCCGAACACCCTGCACGCATTAATTCCAATTTGCCTTGTACATTTCGCTGAGACACCAGTACGTCTAGTCTAAGTGAATGACACCGGGGCCCTGCTGATGGCCGTTGACTGGTTGACCCGTCGATGGTGTGGCAGTGGCACTCGACGGTGAGACCATGGACTGTTAACTGTAGAACAAATGAACAATCTGCATAACGTTGCGTGGTCTGAATCAGCCAGTGTATGCACATCGTATATAGTTATATTATTCGTGATGTGCTGCCTAAATTGTTTTTTTGACGTGAAGCTGCTGCCTAAATTGTCGCAGGCAAGGTTTCTGCTGTCGAACTTGTCGGGGGAGGCGAAACCAGGGAGGCTGCTAGCGCTCATGGGACCGTCAGGGTCCGGGAAGACAACGCTGCTCAATGTGCTAGCGGGGCAGCTCTCAGCATCGCCTTCGTTGCACCTCTCTGGGTATCTGCATGTCAATGGCCAGCCTATGTCAGAGAGCGGTTATAAGTAAGCTATGTCAGTCTCAATTGGGTCTTCTTTCCGACAAAGGTTTGTGGAATAGAACTGATGTGTGTTTCTTTATGTAGAGTTGCTTATGTGAGGCAGGAGGACATTTTCTTTTCACAGCTTACAGTGCGGGAAACGCTCTCGCTTGCTGCTGAACTCCAGCTTCCTGGCACGATGTCTCCCGAGAGGAAGGAGAAGTATGTTAATGATCTTTTGTTTCGTCTTGGATTGGTGAGTGATATGTGATTGATCAATGGCAACACGGTTCTGTTTTTTCTTTTCAATTCTTGGGGGAACCTACATGATTGTTGTTGGATGAATTGATGGGAGGGGGGACCCACCTGATTTTCCATGATCAATATATGCCACTTTTAGTCCATTTTGATTTATGCTTTTATAGTACTATCATCAAGTGATTATTTCTTTGTAACGAAAGGTCAACTCTGCTGATTCTATCGTGGGTGATGCAAAAGTACGTGGAATTAGCGGTGGTGAAAAGAAGCGCCTCTCACTTGCATGTGAACTAATTGCAAGTCCTTCAGTCATCTTTGCGGATGAACCAACAACAGGTATTTGACCTCATTTACCATTTCTTGTTGTTCCAATTGTTTGAATTAACCTTCTATTTTATTCTGTATAGTTTAGAGTAAGATTTACTTGAATGGCAGGAAATGTTCGGGCCACTTATTCTGTCTAACAAATGCATGTAAATAGGCAGGAATCCACAAAATCTTAATAAAAAAGTTGTTACACAGAAACCTACTTGAGACAAATGGAAGGTTAACTGGGATTACGTGGCACCTTGACAATGTTGTTGACCTCCCAAAGGGCAAGGAGGTTGCTGACCTGGTTAATCCCGCAGAACTGAATTATGATAATACTATAAAGGAGATGACCACTGTAAAAAAAATCCTGGTTGTAGTATGACAAACCAAGGTACTGTCGCAGGCAAGACAGTCCACGATGGTTGTTTTTGCAGCATACCATTAGGTGGGCTAATTGAAAAACTCTTGTTGAAGTGTGTGAAACTGTGAATAATCCCGAGATCCTATCCTGAATTGTAGTCACAGAGATTCTTTTAAGTTTGGTGTGACAGCTATAAAATATGAACTGATAAACACATGAACTTTGTTCTTGCCTTTCTTCTAGGCCTTGATGCGTTCCAGGCAGAGAAGGTGATGGAGACTCTTAGACAGCTTGCAGAAGATGGGCACACTGTGATATGCTCTATACACCAGCCGAGAGGCTCAGTCTATAGCAAATTTGATGATATTGTTCTGTTGTCAGAGGGAGAAGTTGTATATATGGGGCCTGCAAAAGAAGAACCTCTAACATACTTCGCAAAATTAGGGTTGTTATTCTGTCACCACTTACATTCTTCCTGGCATTCGATGTTTTTCTGAAATAGTATAATCTTTTCAAAGATTTTCGCATATTTTGAATGAATGTACTGCACTTGTTTTAGTTATACTTATAATACAATTACCCCTGATAAATTAATACGCGGGCATCGATTATGTTTTGGTAACACATCTCACTCTTTTGATATTTGACACCATAACATGCCACAATCACTTTGTTACAATTTACAAACATGCATATGGTGATGTGCCAACATTTTAGCATTGTTCATCCTTGCAACATATGGTAAAATATGAGTATGATGTAGTCACGCGGTACCGACTCATATGTTACATAAGTAGGCATAGGACAGGGTACTCCAGGCCTAGGCATATGTAGTACATTTGAATTTTCACTTCTAGGTGTACATTTGATTTTTCGCACTTGCTTCAAGCATAACTAAAATTGAATATTCATTTGATCATTTGACTATATGCAACCTTGTTAGCATAGACCTAAAATTGAATATTCATTATGCTGGAATCTTTGACGCCTCATGTTTATTTAGCTGTTTACAGTGTGAACCATGCTTCAAGCGTTGATTATCTGCCTAAGTTTTGGTGCACATCTCCTTCTGCTTATTCTACTCCTGTACTAATGCAAAATTTGGGTTTGATTAATTCATCAGGTACCAATGCCCAGATCATGAGAACCCTGCTGAATTCTTGGCTGATCTAATTTCCACCGATTATAGCTCAGCCGAAAGTGTACAGTCATCACAGAAAAGGATTGAAAATCTAATCGACGAATTTGCCAATAAGGTTTTGATTACTGAATTTAACAGTCCAGTAGCACAATTAGAGGGCTCTGAATTTTCGACCAAGTTTGCTCAGAAGTCCACTACCAAGCAAAGACGTGGTTGGTGGAGACAATTTCGCTTACTGTTTAAGAGAGCATGGATGCAGGTTTTTCACTAAACATTGTTTCATTGTGTCTTCCAGCTTGATCCTTTCAATACATTTTCCTACTTCTGCCTTGAATAGTTGATAACTAAGCTTACATTTTCTGTGGTGAGAAATTTCGCTGGTACTTCACTTATGAGGCTACCTTTCAGAAGTTATTTGGACTAACATATGCTTTTAACCTAAAGTAATTCGGATCTATACTGTACCAAATTCAGGAGATCTGTCTTTGCAACATTTACTTTTCTTCATGGTTTCACCAACTCTGTTGCTAAAGTAGGGGCAAGACCTAACTACTGCATGAAATATAGTGGTTGACAAAAAAAGAAAGGTCTTGATGCTGACTAAACATTTGAAGACCGCTAGATTCATTATTTGTAAATATTCAAATCGTAGCTTGGGTAGCTATGAGATATCTGAGCTTAGCTGCCTAAAATGTAAGTGTTGTTTACCTGAAGATTGACTGTCACACTGTCATTTGTTGATTCTGAGAAGTATTTCAGGCTTCTCGTGATGGACCAACAAACAAGGTGAGAACAAGAATGTCTGTTGCTTCAGCAATTATATTTGGATCCGTGTTTTGGCGAATGGGAAAAACTCAAACTTCTATACAAGACAGGATGGGACTTCTTCAGGTAGAATATCTTGCGTCTTGATGACCCCTTGAGTTTTAAATTTTCTTTTAGGAGTACAAGGATGACACACACTAGGAAATATTGGATACCACTAGGCCATATTTCGATCCGCGATGACTTGAGTTAAATTACACATTTCAGATTTTGGAACTACTGAAAGATAATCATTCTCTTCTGATATTTGATTGTCCTTATGATTGTTTCTATTCTGTCTCCAATAGCTTTAAATAATGTCTGAGCATTTTCTAATGGTGTTCCGTCTCCCTTTTATTTACTGAGTCAGGTGGCTGCCATAAACACAGCTATGGCTGCACTGACAAAAACAGTGGGGGTTTTCCCGAAAGAACGAGCTATAGTTGACAGAGAACGAGCTAAAGGTTCCTATGCACTAGGACCATATCTCTCATCTAAGTTGTTAGCCGAGATTCCTATTGGAGCAGCATTTCCATTGATATTTGGATCCATCCTTTATCCAATGGCTAAACTTCATCCTACAATTTCTAGGTCAGTATTATCCTCAAATCAAATTGTAAATGCTCAGTGGCACTATATACATTCCGAATTGTGGAATTTAACACCATTTTGAATATGCACGACCTAAACAAATATTTCATGCTACGCATTCAGGTTTGCCAAGTTCTGTGGCATTGTGACCGTTGAATCATTTGCCGCATCAGCCATGGGTCTTACTGTTGGAGCAATTGCTCCTACAACTGAAGCTGCGATGGCTCTTGGACCGTCCCTTATGACCGTATTCATTGTCTTTGGAGGATACTATGTTAATCCTGATAATACCCCTGTCATATTTCGCTGGATACCGAAAGCATCTCTGATCAGATGGTAATGCTCTTTCTTGTAATACTTTAGTGAGCGCTTTAGCACACAGTAGGTTAGATTAACATTTGGATGTCCTTTTGCATTGATTTTCAGGGCCTTTCAAGGACTTAGCATTAATGAGTTCAAGGGTCTTGAGTTTGAGCAACAACATTCTTACGACATTCAGACTGGCGAACAGGTATGGAAATTCATATGAAAAGCAATTCTACTACCACCAAATATAAAACTCGGTCAAGTGTCAGGAAAAAATGCGGAATCACTGTTGAAAATTTCGACTAATAACAACTTATTCAAGTAAACAAATTGCTCATGTTGACATTTTGTACACAGCCGGATGATCATGGTTGCTTCTGTATGTTAGACTGATACTGTGGGAGGCGGCGTTTCGGGTCACGGGTGCATCTGCACCCGTTGTGTAAAAAAAATTTAAAAACTTTTTAAAATGTCAAAAAATTCTAAAAAAAAATTGGATATATATTAGGAAATTTTGTGTTAGCACAAAAAGTTTCGCGGTGAAAAGACATTTTTGTGATCTGTGCAAAAAATGTCTTTTCACCACGAATTTTTTTTGCTAGCACAAAATGTCTTGAAGTATATGCAAAAATTTTATTTTAAATTTTTTGATATTTGGAAATTTGTTTTTTGGGCAGTGGGTGCATCTGCATCTGCACCCACTACCCGAAATGGATTTCCGGATACTGTGTCGCTATTTTGATACATACTTCTCTGTGGCATGGCAGGCACTGGAGAGATTTTCGTTGGGAGGAATTCGCATCGCCGACACGCTAGTCGCCCAGGGCCGGATCCTGATGTTCTGGTACTGGCTAACCTACCTTCTCATGAAGAAAAACAGACCAAAGTATCAGCAGCTCCTGCCGCCCTCCGAGGAAGATCAAAATAAGCAGCAGGCGGTGTAGCGCCGCTGCCAACAGCTCCTAATCTTTGTGTCAATTTGTTTTTGCTGCCTCTACCGTTTCAAGAATCCCTCTTTCTGAACAACGAACCAAGACCAAGAGCAATCATGCTTTGAGTGCATCTTAGATTCGTCACATTGTTTAAAAAAATGCCACCACTCCGTGTCGGAGTGGCCCCTAATGACATGTTGTTCAAGCTGTCGATCTGGCATTCGAAGGAGAGGCTTGCCTGCGCGTGTCGCACATCAAGTATTCAATCTGACAATCGAATGCCGTAGAGCCACTTGCATGCCGTTGTTCACAGTAACATCTATTTTTCATTCGCTCACCAAGCATGCCGCTTGGTGTCTGCCTTGCCCCGGTACCTGCTTATAAACAGCGTGTACCTCTTCTAGTTAAGCGAGGTGGGATTAAACGCTGCGTTTTTACTCTCTGTACTGTACATACGCGAGGTGGTCCGGCCCGTGAGGTCCGTGAGGTGGGCCGGCCCGTTAGTACGGCCGCGCCGCAACATGCTCCGTGGTTTTTGTTTTTCTGTCACGCATCGTTTCCTCGTTTACGGCCGATCCGATCCGATTGGATCATCAGTTTAAAGTTGCATACGGTCGGGATCGCTTGTTCGATTGCACGAAAAGTTGTAGGTCGCATGGTTGACGACACAAAAAAAAGTTGCAAATGTAAAAAAAAAAAAAACTACCCGTTACTGGTACAAAGCTTGTACATATCTTCCACTCCAAATTTAAATTAACTGAAATCCAATACCACCGCCGTGTTTTTGGTAAAAATAATTCTACCCATGATCGTCCGCTACAAATGTAAATTAAGGGAAATCTATACCAGCCATATTTTTTTTCTATTTTTTTCTACCCATCAGACTATCACTGATTCAAACTAGTTGAGCTGATACTTTTTTTTTGCATGGTAATATGGGTCTCATTTATAAAATAAAGATCAAGTTACATAGCACGTACACACATCGGCCTTACAGAACTGAAAAGATAGCATAAACCTATGTAAAAAATCAGCGCATATCCACCTCCTTCGACGCCACCGAAGCGACCACCAAAGGGACGGAAGACCGATCACCTTTTCAGCCGAGCTCGACGCGGCTCCATCGCTGATTTGCAGCTTTACGGACCTCCAAAATAGTTTGCCAGAAGCAAAACCATTACCGTTGGAAGAATCAGCCCGGGGCAACATTTCCGTTACAAATCTGAATTAACTAAAATCCATACCACCACCACTTTTTTGGTTGACCCAACACACATGCCTCCCACGTAGGAGTTGTCTATTTTCTTTCGGCGAAGATGGTGGATTTTGCAAAGTGCACTGTGTACTACATTTTCTTGGAGATTTATTATAAAATGTATCAGCCTCCTCGATGCTCACGGCTAAGTACCTTCTCCCCGCACACTGACCTCGTTTCTTTTTCTCACCTTATTATCTCATTAGAGGTTGTCTTTGATTATCTTCCCTCCTTTGTCGGGGTCATCGGTTTTTTCTACGCAGACGGTGCGGGGTGGATCCCTCCAACTCCTACACTCCCTGGAACAGGGGCATTGTGGAGCGTCCTCCCGACTGAGCATTTGATGGCCCGGTTGTCAGTGTGTGTTCGTGAGTGGCGCGTCGTCCGCGTTCCCGTGGGTCCTTGCGTTTGTTCCTTTGTCGGTTTTAAGCGACGCGGCATGTCCCTACCTCGCTCCACCTAAAAAAAACTCCCTATGTTTCTACGTTGTAGGGTTTCTGGCCGGCGGCCGCCACCGAGCCCCAACATCGCCTCCGGTCCATCCCTCCCGATTCTCCCATCTCCAACCTCTTCTCTATGCCGGCGAAGTTGTCTATGTTCTTTTCACGAAGAGGGTGGATTTTTCAAAGTGCACAGCGTTACATGCTTAGAGATTTATTATAAAATGTATCTACCTCCTAGATGCTCGTGGCTAAGTGCCTTCTTCACCTGCACCGACCTCGCTTTTTTTTATCTTGTTGTCTCGTTAGAGGTTGTCTTCGATTATCTTGCCTCCTTCACGGGGGTTGTCAATTTTCTTATGCGCAAACGGTGCGGAATTTGTAGCGATAGGGTGGATACGAGAATAAACCCAACATGACGTGCCACTCTTGTCCCTTAGAGTGATCAACCCCACAGAAAATTGTGATGCTTTTAGCAGAGGCACGTGTTATGTGGGTAGATCGAAGACGCTCGGCCAAAAGGCCTATACGGTTGGATCAGACTACATTTGCCCATGTAAAACTAGGGTTCCTTCTCCACGGGAGTCAACACTTCTTCTTCATTCACCTTATCGTGATTGGACACAGTTTTTTTATTCTCCAATTCTCTTCATCGGGGTTGGGGATTTCCTTCCTTGCAGCATTGACAGAATTTAAGGTGACATCGGCGAAAGGTGATATCGGCTTGACGAGGATCTCGATTTTTTCTCCTTCTATGTTTCTTAATTTTTCTGTCCGTTTTCTTTTTCTATCATTATTTTTCTCTTTATGACTTTTGTATTTTTTTCTTTCATTGTTTATTTTCTTCTTTTCTTTTTTACTTTATTTTCTATTGACTTGAATTTTTACTATTAACTTATTTTCCCTTTTTTCTTAATATGTAGTGGCATTATATGCAACAATATTTTCCCTGAGACACCCGAATATTTTAGGCCATGTCCAACACACAGATGCCTAATTGGGCGCATGAATACATGACTTAACGCTTATGCATACACCTCTATCTCAGTCGCTAATTATGATCTGCAGGCGTTACATGACTAAAAATAACGGAAAGGAGCAAGCGCCCGCGCACTGACGCAAGCTAAAATCCGCGTATCCATGGAAAAAATTATTTTCAATAATAATATCCTGTCGACTTGGGCCCATCCGATTAGTACCTTTCGTCATGGGCCAAGATGAAAGGTTGTTCGGGCCACTTCGCCAGCCGACACCAAGAACTAATCGTCTTCGGACAAGTAAAAAGGCCTTCGTCCTCAGTTTACTATCAGTTTTTTTTTGGAAATAAAACATAATATATTAAGCTAGCAAGCCGCCTCATTAAAAACCTTCCAGTCCCCTTAGGTACCCTAGTAAGGAAAAGAGTGCGTCTGAAACTTGCTACTTCAAGCATCCACAATAGTTACATCGTTTGCCAAAATAGAAATCAAATAGTCAGGGGGCTCCTCTTGCCAACATGACAAAGGACCCTCTGAACGACTAGCTAAAACATGTGCTGCCATATTAGCTTCCCTAGGACAATGTCTAAAAACCACTTTGGTAAAATTACGACAAAGATGCGTGCACTCCTCATAAATTGCAGCAGCCGGACCGAGAGAATTTCCTCCATTAGTCATCACATCAATGACATCCGTGCAATCTGAATTAACCTCAATGCGATTGCAACCCATCTGCCCAGCAAGAATTAAGCCATCACGAACAGCATGAGCTTCCGCTGTTGATGGATCTGAAACAAAAGAAATACCACGGCAACTAGCCGCCACAAAACAACCTCTATCATCACGAATAATAGCTCCCGTACTGCCGGACCCATAATCTACCTTAAAGCCTGCATCAACATTCAATTTAACAAAGCCATCCCTCGGTTTCATCCATCCGTGTCTAATAATACCCGGCCTTTGCTCTCGAATAATTCATCGCAAGCGCCGATATAGCTTGGGCCGTCCTTGGTGGAGATTGCACCATCTCCCCATGCGATGCTTTCCTTCGCTCCCACCATATATACCAAATAGCCGTAGCTAACAAATCATTTCGATCAACATCCTGAAGCAACGGTGCGCAGACCACAGTATCTCGTAGAAGAGCTTCTAGGACTGCCCCACCATTTATCTCCCGCTCACACACATGTGATATGAGCTCCATTACACGGTATTGCCCCAGTAAACATCTCCAAGCATGTATTTTAATTTTTGCCGGAACCTTAAGCGCCCACAAATTCTTCCAAACAGGAAGTGTCGAAGATGTGCCATGCGCTCCAGTTCTCCTCAACTTTTCACCATGTTGGTGCTCCCATTCAGCATGGTAACATGATCGAACAGAAAATACTCCTGTTTTTGTTAAATGCCATGAAACAAAATCATCCATCATGCCAACCGCCAACGGAATATTCAATATCCTGTGTACATCAACTGACCAAAAAATATCCCGAATAATTTCTTCATCCCATACTCCTGACTCCTCATCAATAAGCTCTGAAACACGTGTATACACAATATTACCTCTTCTTGTCATAATTCTCCTATTTGGACTACTTGGAATCCACATATCTTCCCAAATATTAATTTGTGATCCCTCGCCCACTCTCCACACATGCCCCCGCTTAAAAGTTTGAATTCCGGCCCATATGCTTTGCCACGTATAAGAACTTCCCTTCTTCAATTGGCAATTAAGAATATCTCCCGTAGGGTAATACTTTGCTCTAAGCACCGATGCACATAAAGAATCAGGTTCAGAGATTAATCTCCAACACTGTTTGGCCAACATCGCCATATTAAACATTGAAGATCTCTAAAACCCATACCTCCTTGTCCTTTTGGAATACACATCTTCCACCACGCAAACCAATGCATATGTTTTTGTTGGTCATCATCTCCCCACCAGAATTGGGACATTGCAGATATTATCCCTTTAATAATCTGTTTGGGTAGCTTGAAGACTGACATTGCATACGCAGGAATAGCTTGAATGACAGCTTTCAACAACACTTCCTTCCCTCCAAAAGACATGTTCTTCTCCTTCCAACCACTCAGAATTTTACACACCCTATCAATCAAATGTTGGAAGCAATCTGATCGGTCCACCCCAACTAGTGGTGGCAAACCGAGATATTTATCTGTTATAGCTTCAGTCATGATATTAAGAATTGAACACACCTCCACTCTAGTATCGACACCTGTGCAAGGGCTAAAAAATATACTAGATTTAGCTTCACTCACCAACTGACCCGATGCGCTACAATAGTCTTGTAAAGCTTGTCATAAAGAATTAGCATTGTCCGCATCCGCACGCATTAAAATAAGAGAATCATCAGCAAATAGCAAGTGCGATACCGCTGGGGCTGCCCTCCAAACCTTCACCCCCATCAACCTCCCTGCATTCTCTTCAAATTTCAACAAGCTTGATAAACCCTCCGCACATAATAAGAACAAATATGGAGAGAGAGGATCGCCCTGACGAAGACCTCGAGAAGGATAAACATAATCTGAAAGATTATTATTAAGTCGTACTTGATACCTCACCGAAGTAACACAAGCCATAATGAGACCAACCCAACCAGAATCAAATCCAAGTCGAAGCATAATCCTTTCCAAGAAACTCCATTCTACTCTGTCATAAGCCTTGTGCATATCCAGCTTTACAGCACAAGATCCAAACTTACCCACTCTTTTATTCTTAATAGCATGGTATGATTCATACGCCACCAAAACATTATCTGTTATCAACCTTCCCGGCACGAACGCACTTTGAGTAGGTCCAATAATATCCGGCAAGATTAACTTTAGCCGATTTGCGATTAGCTTCGAAATCACCTTATACACCACATTACATAAACTTATTGGTCTGAATTGTGTAATAAACTCCGGGTTCTCCACTTTAGGTATCAGAACAATAGTTGTATTATTCCACCCCTCAGGAATAGTTCGCGAATTAACCGCATACAAAACCTCATCAGTCAAATCTTCTCCGATGATATGCCAAAATCTTTTATAAAAAACAGCATGTAACCCATCCGGACCCGGCGCCTTTAGATCACCAATATTAAACATTGCCTTCTTAACCTCCTCTCTCGAATATGGTTTCAACAGCTCAACATTCATTGCCTCAGTAACACATGGATTTACTTTGTCAATGACGTCCTGATTAGGAACCTGTACTTCAGCAGTAAATAAATTTTCAAAATATACCGCTGCTAAATTCAAAAGCTGATCCGGATCCTCCACTACTGCCCCCGAATCATCCTTCAGAAATTTTATAAAAATTTTCTTACGACGGCCTGTAGCAAAGCGATGAAAATAAGCAGTGTTTTGGTCACCATGATGTAACCAATTCACCCTACCACGCTGGACCCAGTAAAGCTCCTCTTGTTCAAGCAGATTTTCCAATTTCATTTGTACTTCTTGTTGCTTAGATATAGATTCATCTGTCAGAGGACCGGACATAATCAGATTTAGTTCTTTCTGTAGCTCTCTAAGTCTCTTCCGTGGCCCCTTCAGTACTTCTCTATCCCACCGATGAAGAGCTTCATGAACTTCAGAAGTATGCGCACTGAGTGACTCATCCGCATGCAACAATTTAGCACGCTCCCATGCAGTTTGAATAATAGTCTCTACTGATTGCTCACACAACCAACGAGCTTCAAATCTTAGTGGCCCCCTCTGCCTCAATGGCTGCATAGACGCACAATATTCAGTATTGATTAAAATTGGTCGATGATCTGATTTACAAAACTCCTCATTCACCACCCTTGCCAAAGGGAACATAGCCTCCCACCTAGGATCACAAACAGCCCGGTCCAAACGCTCTCTGATCCTCCCCCTTCTCCACGTAAATTTATCTCCTACAAACCCCATATCTTGAAGATTACAATCACTGAGCGTATCACGAAAGGCCTGCATATATCGTTGAGGTCTGATATTTCCTCCTTCTTTCTCATCATTGTACAAAATCTCATTAAAATCACCCAACATAATCCATGGTAGATCCACCGCTGCATGCAACGAACGAATATACTCCCATGTCAAATGCTTCCTGCTCGGTTCACCGTAAATACCAGTGAGACGCCATCCCGCCACACCATTTTCATCAAAACGAACATCAATAAAAATTTTGCTTACTTCTTTGGACGTGACCTTCAGCTCCTTATTCCAAAACAACACAAGACCACCACTTCTACCATCACTCTCTGAAACCAACATCTCATCAAACATTAATCTCCTTTGCAACCTTGCTGCCCTAACTTTACACAGATGTGCTTCAGACTGGAAAATAACATCTGGTTTTAGCCGCTCCTGAAGCACCAGAAGCGAATGAACTGCCGAGGGTTTACGCATCCCTCGACAGTTCAGGCCGATGATAATCATTGCTCCCGGCGGCGCCCGTCGAACGAGCCCGCCGATGAAAAATTAGTTTCTCCTCCATCCCCCTTATGCCTCTTATTTAACTCAGAAGAATTTTCCGAAATATTATCCATACTAACTTTCACCAAATCAGAATCATTACTCTGGTCAGTGATCATAAGAATAGCAGCCCCATCCTTCTCTTCACCATTATCCTCCTCACACAAAACAGATCTCTTCTTTACAAATTTCTCTTTTTCACTCATTAAGACATCTTTTGATCTAATAGCTCTAGAATCCAAATCTTCTTCAGCATCTTTGTAAGTATTCTTCTCAGGATGTTGACGCCAATCTACAAAACCTCCTCTGCCATGACCACTCTGGTCCCTGCCACCACCTCTACCACCAGAACCCTCTCCTCTTCCTCCACCACCTCGACCTCCACCAAGCATTGGAGCACGCCCCCACCAAGTCTCCCGATCAGCCTTAAGCCAATCACCCCACTTTAATTTTGAAACGTCATGCTCTCCAGTGCCACACTCGGTATGCATAT
This sequence comes from Puccinellia tenuiflora, assembly GCA_012064385.1. Taxonomy (NCBI): domain Eukaryota; kingdom Viridiplantae; phylum Streptophyta; class Magnoliopsida; order Poales; family Poaceae; genus Puccinellia; species Puccinellia tenuiflora. The sequence continues at coordinate 396,115 of QRDG01000361.1, forward strand.
GACCAAAAAAACCACAAACACCGCAGAACTTTGGCACCTTTTCATACTGAATTTTATAGAACTCTCTATGACCACCACGAGATATAGTAGCAAATCTTGTCAACACATTGCGAACGTCCAAGTTTACTCTGACCCTGACATGATTCCCAACCCCTTGGAGCTCAGTTTCCACTACATCTACTTTACCAAACCTCTTCTCTGCTAGATTTTTAATGAACTTCTCCTTCCTATAACCCTCTGGTAGATCATGTATCTGAACCCATAAAGCAATTCGATTTAGCTCAATAGAACTCGGAGGTGATAGCCCGTCATATTTCTCAATAATCACCGCGTTTTGACGAAACAACCATGGCCCCCTCTCCGTGACCTTAAGCCAGTCTGCAAGGCAGAAACATTGGATGGTGAACAAATTTGCTTGAAGCGCTCGAATCTTGACCTCCCGAGCAGGACTCCATGCCGTCATCATATGCTGTTCAAAGGTTGCGTTATCATGAAGCCGAAAGGACCTTTCGACTTGGGCTAAGTTGAAAGGTTATGGGCTATGATTTTTACCGTTCCGACCTTCTTTCTTAATGATACATAGATAGAAATATGAAATTATGTCTAACGCAAAAGGTCGAGAGATTTTTATTTTTCAAAATAAATATTTTCACGTATTATTTCCCGAATTGCTAAAAATACTAGATCATTGTCGGCACAGTGGAAACCAGGGTACCACGGGCCGGCCTGCCAGGGCCCACAAGATTCTTTGGATGATTTTCGCTAAGGACCAGGCTCTCCAAGCCTGGCGAGCTTCGCGAGGATTTTTCCCTCGCGAAGGGTTTTTCTCCTCGCCAAGGCATTCTCTCCCTTGGCGAGGGATCGCTCCTCGACAAGGCGTCTCCGACGCCGCCCGCGATTCTGCTAAGGACCAAGCTGAAGGGCTTGGCGAGGCTCTTCGCCTCGCGAAGCGCCTTCCTCGTGAAGCCATCTCTGCCCCCGCAGCAGAGCGCACATGGGCTCTGCGCCATGTGCAGAGTGACGCGCGTGCCTACGCGCGATGACGACGACGCCGCAGTTGCCGTTTCCATGTATAAAGCAGTCAACAAAGCGGAGCCAAGCAAAGCGGACAACGAGTATTGCCTCTTTGGTGACAAGGGGACAGTCTGCAGCTACGCTCCAAAGGCGACGTCACCGTGGGTCACCTCCCACCTCGGCAAGCGCCAGCCCGCTGTCCAGCTGGTCGGTGCCCCTTTTCAGCTTTGGTGACGCCGTTCCCCTGCCGTGGACCGCGTCCACGAACTTTACCTTTATGGTGGACTTCACCTTTACGGTGCACCGCGCCTCCCCCTTCGTCGCCATGTGGTAACCCTTCCCGCCCAAATGTTTGGGCAGAAGAGGTCCAGGACGCCTATAAAAGGAGGGAGAGCACGCCCAAGCAAAGGGTTCGGTTTTTAGAGTCTAGGAGCCTACCCAAAAACCCTAGATCTGAAGACCAACAAGTAGCCATTGTTAGCCACCTCGAGCTCGACAAGCTCTCCTTGTACTGTAAACTCTCCAAACAGTGCAATACACCGAAGCAGGACGTAGGGGTTTTACCTCCACAAGAGGGCCCTGAACCTGTGTAAGACCTTGTGTCAATCTCTGCAGTGTCGTCCGCAGCGAGCCTGACGAGCACCGTCGCCGGAGCACGTTGTGGATTGTTTGACTCCGTGTTCAGCCCCTTACACGATACCTTGGAGACACCCCTAGTTCCTAGGGACAATCTCCGACATTTGGCGCGCCAGGTAGGGGGCTGAGGCGCGTCTTCATCCTCGACACAGCCATGACCGGTTCTCATGCCGAACGTCTCGCTCGCCGGATGGCTAGCGCCGCCACAGCTCCCGCAGGCCGCCCGCGCGGCCGCCCGCGTGGGAGCTCTGCTCCGGAGCGCCGTGTCGACCCCGAGCCCCGTGTCGAGCACCCGGACGACAACAACGTCGACCACGCTGAGGACGACCTCGGCGAAGAGGAGGCCTCCTCCCTGCCCCCGTCGCGGGACCGTGCTGCCTCCTCGCTGGGCTGCCCTGCGCCCAGCCCGGCAACTGCGCTTCTCATGGCGCAGGAGCTGCTGCAGTACCGCCCCACGCCGGCAGCTCAGGAGGCCTGGCTCAACCGCGTTGCCGAGCTCATCGGCGCCGCTCGCGCCGCGGCACCCGTGCCGTCTCGTTCCTTGGTTCCTTCTGCACTTGTGGGGGACGTGGCGCACGGCGCACCTCCCGCGCCTCCTCATCAGCCCACGCCCGCTCCAGCTCCACCGGTTGCACCGCAACCTGCTCCAGCGGGGGCTCCTCCTCGCGACGGCCGCGCTGCATCGCACGCGTCATCGCCGCATGACTGCCAGATCGTGCAGCGAGCCCCTGAGGATGCACGCGTGAGCATCGAGCGCGGGCAGGAACGCCGCAACCGCGCCGTCCAGGACGTCGCCACCGCCGGGCGCCACCTCCGCGCCACCCTCGCCAACGGCACGGTCACCTACGGCACGACGGCCGCATTCACTCGCAGCCTTCGTCGCGTCGTCTGGCCGGTCAAGTTCAGGCCGGACCTCCCTCCGCGCTACGACGGCAAGAACAACCCCCTGGAGTTCCTGCAGCTCTACTCTCTGGCCATCCAGGCCGCCGGGGGCGACGACAAGGTCATGGCGAACTGGTTCCCCATGGCCCTCAAGGACTCTACGTCCTCATGGCTCACCAACTTCCCCCGCCGAGTCCATCAACACCTGGGAGAGCTCTGTCGGTGCTTCGTCGCCAACTTCAAGGGCACGTACGAGCGCGGCCTCACCTACAACGACCTCCGCGCCGTGCGTCAGAAGCTCGGCGAGACCCTCCGCAAGTACATCCAGCGCTTCAGCCAAGTGCGCAACAAGATCCCCAACGCCACCGACGCACAGGTCATTTCGGCCTTCCAGGCTGGGGTCACAGATGTGCGGATGCTCGAGAAGCTTGGCATCCACGACAACATCACCACCGTCGTCAAGCTTTTCGACTTGGCGGACAAGTGCGCCAAGGCTGAAGAGGGCCGCTTGTTCGTCAAGAACGAGCCAGGGGACCCCACCGAGGGGTCCAGAAGAAGAAATCCTCCGAGAAGCGAAAGACTACTGCGGTCCTCGCGGCAGAACCCGACGCCAAGCAGCCTCGCCAAGCTGCCACTCCAGCCGCAGGACCTGAGAAGAAGGATGATCGTCCCTTCTGCATCTACCACAACAGGCACTCTCACGCCACCGAGGACTGCTTCGACATCAAGAGGCTTCGCGAGGCTCGCGAGGCTCACGAGGCAAACGGAGGCCGCGAAGGCCGCGGCGGAGGCCGCAGCGGCCGCGGGGGGCGACGCTGGAACAACAACTACAACGACAACTACCAGCAGAACCCTCAGGCCAACGCTGCCCAGCCCGCGAACGACAACCTGCCTGCCGAGGCTGACGAGGGCTACCAGGTGCCTCGTGGAGCCGCTTGCATCCTCGGCGGGGCTCAGGCCCCTCGCTCCAACCGCCACTTCAAGCAACTCGCTCGCGAGGGTCGCAGCAGCCCTCCCTAGAGTCGAGGCCTCCAGGCCCCTCAAGTGGTCCAGTGCCCCATTACATTCGACTCCGGCAACCACCCCAAGTCCACTTCAACCGTCGGCACCATCCCGCTGGTCTGCACCCCCACCATCAACAACATCGCCGTCTCTAAGACGCTCATTGATGGGGGTGCCGGCCTCAACATCATCTCCGTCGAGACATTCGAGAAGCTGCAGGTGCCCTACGAGCGGCTCATGCCCACCAGGCCCTTCTCGGGAGTGACAGAGGGTCTCACCACCCCTTTGGGGCAGGTGAGGCTCGCCGTCACTTTCGGCACCCAGGCCAACTACCGCACCGAGCTGATCGACTTCGACGTCGCGCACATCGGCCTGTCCTACAACGCCATACTCGGCTACCCCGCCCTCGCCAAATTCATGGCGGTGACCCACCACGCCTACAACCTCGTTAAGCTTCCTGGCTCGGGTGGCACCATTGTCATCCGCGGCGTGGTCTCGGACGCCCTGTACGCTGCGCAAGCGGCCTACAAGGCTGCCGCGGTGGCGTCACCCGCTGACGAGGACGAGGAACCCCGCCCGAGGCCCCCCGCAAAGAAGAAGCAGCTGTTCTCCCAGGAGAAGGCCGCGACAAAACAAGTGTCTCTGGAGGCAAGCGGCTCGGGGGCTTGTGTCACCATCGGCGCCAACCTGCCTCCCAAATAGAAAAGGGCGCTTGTCGCCTTCCTCAGGGCAAACTCTGACATGTTCGCCTGGACACCGTCAGATATGTCCGGAGTACCGAGGGAGGTAATCGAGCACCACTTAGCCGTGTGTCCAAACGCACGCCCCGTCAAGCAAAAAGCGCGGCGCCAAGCGCCAGAGAAGCAAGACTTCATCGTCAAAGAAGTAGACAAGCTGAAGAAGGCCAGCATCATCAAGGAAGTGGTCCACCCCACTTGGCTCGCCAACGGCGTGGTCGTCCCCAAGCACACCGGAGGGAGCCGCCTCTGCATCGACTTCACCGACCTCAACAAGGCCTGCCCAAAGGACCCCTATCCCCTCCCGAGGATCGACCAGATCGTAGACTCCACCGCCGGCTGCGCACTCCTCTGTTTTCTGGATGCCTTCTCTGGTTATCACCAGATCAAGATGGCAAAGGAGGACGAGGAGAAGACAGCATTTCTCACCCTTGCGGTGTGTTTTGCTACGTCTGCATGCCCTTCGGTCTGAAGAACGCTGGCGCCACTTTCCAGCGCCTCATGAGGATCGCCTTGGGAGCTCAAATGGGGAGGAATGCAGAGGCCTACGTCGACGACATCGTCGTCAAGACTCGCGAGAAGGACACGCTCATCCAGGACCTCGAGGAGACCTTTGCCAACCTGCGCAAGGTCAACATCAAGCTGAACCCCTCCAAGTGCGTCTTCGGGGTCCCTTCAGGCAAGCTCCTCGGGTTCCTGGTATCCCACCGCGGCATTGAGGCCAACCCCGACAAGATCAAGGCCATAGAGCAGATGCAGCCCCCTCGTCGCCTCAAGGACATGCAACGCTTAGCGGGATGTATGGCCAGCCTTGGCCGTTTCATCTCTAAGTTCGGCGAGAGGGCGCTGCCATTTTTCAAGATCATGAAGAGGTCCGGTCCTTTTCAAGTGGACCCCCGAAGCAGCAAAGACCTTTGAGGACTTGAAGAAATATCTGGCAAGCCCGCCCATCATGGTCGCCCCACGCCCTCGCGAGCCTCTGAAGCTGTACA